>OX454272.1:464555-1064555 GCA_949715065.1 Periphyllus acericola | reverse complement strand
AACGTAACCGAGTGAAAGAATTCGACATGGAGATCTATATACAAATAGATACGTAAACAGAAATTTAAATTTAAAATAATCAACGAAGAAAAAACAATTATTTTACAGAAAGATGAGAACAACCAAATCATCGCAAAAGAAATTAAGTAGGTACACGAACTTGAACGTGCTACTGAAATTAAACGACAACGAGAAGAGTCACTCCAAGCTCTGGAAAACAAGCAAGAACAACTGAAATTGATGTCAAATGAACATTTTCCTGCTGTATTAATTGGTCAAACTGTGCGAGTGAAAATTCCAGATTTCGACCGACGGTCGAGTTATACATATTTTCTCAGTGTCATTTTCAATATTGCCGTGCAATTAATCAGCTTCCACCAATTCAATTTGTATACATTATAATCCCTAGGATGTACCTAACGTAACGTTTTTAGTAAAAGCCTGAGTACAATTATGATTTTCAGTCCTTAATGGCTTAATGAATACCAGTGGCCCCGAGAAAAGAAATACTCGGGTCAGATTATAATAAAACGGCTCCGAGCCTCAAAAATGAATTAGGTACCTACACGGCTGCATATTATTTAATATTTACAGCCCAGGTATATTAATTAATCCTTCAGTTTTCATCAAGGAATCAACAATCATTTTGTATATTCCGGTCTAAATATTGCAAACGTCAAACGATAACCGTTCGGCCGCCTCGGACAAGTTTTAAACTAGTGGCTTATAGGAACAATCATAGCGTTGACTTGTGAAACTTAACTTTACCTAGTGATCGAGCTTTTACGGTTACATATACATACATAATTATTTAGCAAAAAATGGCCCCCATTTAGAAACAATAATGTCATGACATTTGTTATTTTCAACACTCCTCCGTGTTTCTCTCAAGAATCATAAGCACGACCCTCATTGTGAATGAATGCTTGCGTGCGCCACTGCAACGTTTGTCTCGGTAAAAAGAAACCCTTATTATAACGATAACAATTTATAATAATAATCACTGGTGTGTTTAGGTATTTTACGCATATACTTAGACACTCGTCAATTCACCGCCTTTTCATCCCGTCAAAAAAATATACTTGGTGAACTTATAACAATTATACATATGAACATAAAATTTGTTATATTATCATCTACGAAAAAAAAAAAACACTTCATCTTATTAAATCACCATGATTTACAACGTACATACAATTTGATAATCACAATATTATGGTTATCTATCTCTTTTAAGCTGAGCTTGAGTTAGAGATTGAGAGTAAAACAATTTTATACTAAAAAAAGTAACAACGTTTGTATAAATAATAACGTACGGTATTATTGGTTAAAAGTATATTATTAATTAGGAGTGTATAAACGGAAGTGAGAAAAAAATAATTTATTAAAATTAAATTATACTCCTTAAGTTTTTTTTTTTTGTAACTTACAAATTAGTCACCCGAAAATTTGCCGCCCCCCCGATAATAACCCGTGCCTGCCGTGCCTAAACACGCCCCCGGCTATACTATTGTTATTGGTCATATTGTAACCGCAGTTGCCGCGTGCCTATTGCGACCGATGTGTCGTCTGCTACGCGGCCGAGGCACTACCCCTAATTAATTATCGTAGCGCGTGCGCACGTAATTAGACCGATAAAAAAAAGGAAAAGGGACGCGCGAAAACGATTATTTATATCCGACGTCACGTCGAAATATTATATTTATCGCGCGTAATACGATATTATTATCTATTATTATCGTTGCGATACGTATATACGGTGTTATTACGACGTGGAACTCTGCTAATTGGACGAAACCGCTGTTTTGACGTTTTACGCTGTCGCCGCTCCGGGGAAGCGGCTAATAATAAATATAATATTTCGGGCGCGGGGAAATCGGCTCAGCAGGACGAAAAGGAGACGGAACAAAAAAAAAATGACTTCCTCCCCCGGGCACCTCCCGGCCCGTCGCACCGGACAAATTGAACGCCGCCTCATCGTCGAGTAAGTGGCTTCGATAAAAACCCGATATCATCGCCGCACATCGCCGCGGACATACGCGCTGCGATCAAATTATTAAAACGGACGGTAACGTTCCCGACACCATCGACGCACGCTGCGCTATACATTTAAGGATTAAAAGCCGCGTCGTCCCGCCGGGGGCCGACGTGGAGTTTTCAATTCATCGCCGTCGCGAAGTGTTCGGATGAGCGAAAATGTCGTGCTGCGAAAGATCCATCGACTTTTCGTTTGATTAACAGCCGTTTTATTATTTTATTTCTCATATCTGCACGGGGTCGTGTACACCGCGCGGAACGCGTGCCCGCAGCAGGACACGCGGATAGCGATCCCTTCGGCACGTGGCTTTTCTTTAACTCCGAATGAATGCGTTCATTTTTGCCGTTGCCGAGATACCTCTTTTCTCGTCCTTTTCCCGTTGCCGCGGTCAAAGTTTCGCGTATTCGCCGTTACATCGGCTCACTATATTATTATGCTGTTTATTAGTTGTTTTCTTGCTCGTATATACTACGTACGTTTCTCTTGCCGGCACCGAGAAAATACAGCGATCCGCTTGCACGGCGAGGGCTTTTCCTCATTTTTTTCCCTCTCTCTCTCTCACTCGTTCCGTCGCTTTTGTTGATTGCATCGTGAGTTTTAAGAGGAGTAGAAACTTTATCATGTAATATACACGTGTAATTTATCTTAACATGCAGGTGCTCAAAACGTCGGGAGCATTATATACGTGCATACAAATGTGTATATACGTGGGTACATAAAGTATATTATACACGAAGTGTAGTTTGCATATAATTTCCATTTGATCGCTTTGAGATTTCCCGAAGGTTTACCTAATCAAACTTTGAATTTGTTGTTACACTGTTAACGTCCCGAAAACTTTTATTACGTTCGCAACTATTATTATTTTGATCGTTTTTTTCCTGCGTCACCTCAACCGCCGAAAATGATGTTGTGCCATTCAACCGTACGCGCGGCCGCCCGTGTGCCTGTGATTACGTTCAACGTAGACCGAAACGTGTACAATAATCGTATTATTACACATAATGATATTTGTCGAGGTGTGTCTTCGCGCAGCCCAATGGAAACGAGCAGTGTACAATATTATATAATATGCACAGGGGCGGACCGGGTGTCAAGGGGCCCGGGAGGTTAATTGCAGTTATATGTGCATGGAATGGATATTCCAGTTGTAATATTATATTTTAGACGGTCTACCTTTTTTAATCAGTACAGTTATGTAAATTCAACTGTTTTTACCCTTTAATGTTTTATACAAATATACTAGGTAATAAGAACGGTAAAATAGAAATAAAATACTGCAAATTCTTAGTTATTTATAATGCAAACTAAATTTAAACGAATTTAAATATCAAAATAATTTATGATTTTCTCCTAGCTAATTGAAATTCGAAAATTCACTTTTTCAAAATAAATTTATGGAAAGAGCTAATAAGAAAATAGAACTCGTGAATACTCGGCCCGTAATATTTCCACTAGTGAAATTCTTCGACCTTAATCATCCATGATAACAATTTTGTTCATTTTTATAGTACCTAACTGAATGGAGTTTTATTATTATAGATTTTAAGAATTTTATAATAATATGACATTATAACATAATCGAGGGTCCTGGAGACGATTTCCCTCTCGCCTCTCTGGCCAGTCCGTCCCTGCGATATCATATTCATGTGTAGTGGACCTGCGAACCGGCGGAACCGCAATATAATTATAGCCGAAGAAATATGGTTTCCTTTTCTGATCCTTTTCGAATTCGTGCGTTGATTTACCGATGGCGGATTTTACACATCCTATAACGTCTGTTTAATTATACTGTTTCCAGTGAGGAAGGAAGACCGGTGATCGTTTTTCTTCATTCTCGATAGAACGTTTTGAATCGTCCGACTAGCTCCGATTAGCTAGAAAAATAATAACTATAATAAGTAATGAGTAATAATAAATAAAACAGGATGATTACTGTATTATTATTACATCTACTACAGCCCGATCGGCTGGTCGAAATTAGCTTAGTTTGACGGAAATGTGTAAATGGTAGAAAATAGAAATCACTAGTACAACGGTTCTCAAATTTTTTTGTTCATTGAGATGCTAAAAAACTTCCATGGAACCAGTGGCGTGGTTCTTATTTCTATGAGGCCAACAAAATTTGAGATACCCACCATTGATAAAACAAAAATTACATCTTTTTAGAGGGCTTAAAAAAAGAGGGAATAAAAATTAGGCTCCACTCTAAAGTTTATGAACACCAACAACAATTTTTAATAGTGAAGTTATTTGACAATCTTATGCTAAGATCCTAGGACTAATCCTATGCTTAGGGTTGCCACATTTGTCTAGGGTCTTGTCGGGACGTTGTAGAAATGTTAGGATAGAGCGTCTAAAAATACTCAATTTTGTAAGAAACATCAGAGTTCATTGTTTTAGAAAAAATTATTTGTATATTTATTTAAGTTACATTAAATTGTTTTTACTCTATCGCAGAAGTACTTGGATGGCCATACTTTTCAGAAGACTTTGGTTTTTTCAACAGATTTTTTTTAACATATTTGTAGAATACTGCTCAAGTCATATTATAATTAACTTGGCACTGTAAAATCGACTCCATAGTCTCTGGATGCCCGTGTCCTACGTAATTTGTAAATACCATGAATCCGATAATCGCTGTACGGGCCGACCGATACGATTCTGAGGACGAACGAGTGTCCGACGTAAACAAGCGATACCTAAAGATAATAAATTATATTATCGATATGACCGTTTTAATTGGATATTAATCGCATACGTTTGGTCGTACAAGAACATGTACAAGTTGAAAAACAACATTTTTTTGTTTTCGATCATGTCATGCATATTTGTATGCAATAAAGCGAAATTTGCAATGCACAGTTTTAATCGGGACATTTTGGTCTTTTGTCGGGACAGAGAGCTCAATATCGGTGACAGTCCCAATATATCGGGACGGATGGCAACCCTACCTATGCTAAGATTAATTAGTATGTTAAAATATAAAGTAGAAATTTTAAATATTTTTATCTCGACCACCACCAAGATTATTGTATTAATTGATGTTATGCATAAAACTACAGACATTTTATAGTATAATTTATGTTATATACTTGTGTTAATTATTTAAAAAAAGTTTAAGACAACAAAAATTATAATCATATAATATGTTAAAAAATATGAAATTGACATGACTAAATATAGTATGGGAGATTATATTATTACACGTTGAATATTTATGGTATGTAAGCATAGATATATGGCATAAAGTTTGTTATTTAAGCATTAGATTTTTTTCAGATTATGCATATTGTATGTATATTGTATAACAGTATAGCCGTATAGGTTTAATTAAGTTTGTGTTACAGATCCGCATGAACCACCCAACCACCCACCCACCTATTGATAAAAATTGAGAGGCCATGGCCTCTCAAAAATCCTTTCACCACGTCACTGCATGGAGTCCCAAAAGCCAGACTGTTCGGCGGTCGAAATAATGTTGAATAATGTAAAATCTTTAAAAATTATGAACGATTCAACTGATACAGTACCTGAATTCGATTTAAATCAGCCGTTTCCGTGTATCTCCTAGATTGCTCTCGTGGAGCTCTAGCACTTATATCAGGCATGATACTATAAAGTGGTCAGTTTCCCCGGTCGTCGTTGTTGTTCTTTTGTTTTCAGAGCGAAAAATGATTTTCCAATCAGCGCAATACTTGTGATTTTAATCAAAAGTCGGTGCTTGATGATGTAAATGTATTATGTATATGTGTACAATAAATAGCCTTTGTCTTTACGCGAATCGTTTGCAGACATATACAACAAAGGCAAACGTTAATTAATATATTGGCATTTCGATTCCGAACGATTACGAATACACAATATTATTCATAATTGCCTCGTGTATGCACGTGAGCGAGACTTCCTTTACGCCGAATGTATATATATATATATATACGTACATATTGGGACGAGTCACGATCGGAGGCGAATGTTGGAGTGAAATAAGAGGAGGGGGCTCCGAGGAGGTCTGCTCCAAACCAATCTTGATCGATAAAAAAAATCTCAGTTATTGTAAATGTACACGGTTATACCATTTTTTAAACGTCCTACGCGTATGTACAGTTTTCCGGTAACAACCGTGCTTCAATAAGCGCCTAAAAAACAATCAATCGTAGTCAACCGGCGCGTGTACGATTGTTATACGGTGCGATGTTATGGTGTGTTTTGTTTTCGTTGACATTACCGTTGGATCGATATCTAACATTTGTCTACACTCTTCACCAGTGGTCGGCAGTTGGGGGTAGAAAACTGGACCGTCAATATACAGGGTGGTCAATAAAAGGCGGATACATTTAAAAACTCTGTCAAATTGTTAAATTTTGTCATATTGGGTTGAAAGTAAAAAGAATGTGTAGAGGAACATGGTAATTTTTATTTACAAAATGAAAAAAATAAAAAATGTTTAAGTGTGAAAAATTATTTCATTTAAATGACGACCCTCTTCGGCGATGCACTGCTCAAGACGGTCCCTGAAGTTGCCCATCACTTTCTTCACCATATCGCCAATTTCGACAATTTCACGTATAATTGACTCCTTCAACACCTGAATGTTTCTTGGTTTGTCCACATACACTTTTGACTTTACGTAGCCCCAAAGGAAAAAGTCACAGGGAGTGATATCGGGGGAGCGCGGAGGCCAGGGAACGTCACCATGTCGGGAAGTAACGCGCCCGGGGAATATTGTTTACAAAAAAGCAATGGAAACTCTCGCGGTGTGAGCCGTGGCTACTAAAATTACATTCCCGAGTTACAAGATAACAGTGCCAGCAATCTTGGGAGACCATGCCCTTCCCAGTTATACCAATTTCAAAAACATCCGTTTTCCACTGACCACCCTGTATAATATTATCTTACTTTAATAGTTTAGTATAGGTAACATTTTAATTTAAAGTTATTCTTATAATAATAAAGAAAAATGAGTATCGAAATAAATTAATAGATTCTCATCTTGAAGATAAATTCCTAAATAAAAAATAAAAAAATAAATCTTCCGGACTCCAATATAAATTATACTTGCCGACCCCGGCTAGGTTAACCTAACCGGCTCTTAAATAATATAAGTATATAACGGTAGACGATATACCGTTGGTAACACAACAAACTCCCGTGCGAAGCCGGCGTGGGTCAAATATAATATAGTGTAAATGTGTAATACATAATGTTAAGTTATTAGTTTGTTACACTATGGCGGTTAAGTGTGGATGTCCGGCAATATTGAAACCGACCCCGGAAAGGAGATGGGGAAAAAAATGTAGCACCGGTGTACCTCGCTTCCACTGCGTACGCGCAGGGGTGAAGCGCGATATTTCCGGTGCCAAGTCATGAACTCTAGAACACAGCGCGCACGTGCGTCCGTGTTGCGGTCAACAACAGGTATGTGGTTCATTGTTCTTACTCGATGTGTTAATATCATGTGAAAGACTGCGCGTGCCGGGTTCTTATACGGGTTTTTCGTGGGGCACTTGCCCCCTTCTAAAATATAATATTTTAAGTTTGATTTTACACTGTACCTATATCGTTCGTTAATTTCTATATAGGGATCATGTGCAGGACACCAGCCGCTCTAACTGAAATTGTATTTGTTGCCTAATGATTTTAACAATTTATTTGCAACGGGAAAAACTAACAACACCGAAAGAGACTTCGGTAATTTATTGGAAATAAGATGACTGCTTTTCTTGGGCCCACATCGAGTGTTTCGTCGGCATTTATATCCTTATTTTTTCATATATATTATACGGTCAACGGGAACTTTCGTTATTCTTAATTTGGTTTATATGCGTGCATTATACCTACTGTAAAATTGAATCTTTAGTCTACGGAAATGAATTCCAACAGTCCACACAAGAACTAATCGACAGTCATATCTATATGCGTACGTTTGCGGTCGATTTTACGCATGTACATGCACTGGGAAGTGATCGTGTCGCGTTCTTTCAACTATATTATGCACTTGTAGTTTGTACTGATAAATATAATACGTTCAAGATTGGGGGGGGGGGGTGAGAGGACGCAATAGCTATAGACGTGGTGATTTGCGAAACAGACGATTACGCCCCGTAAGGTATAGGATTTGTATTTAACGCCGAGCAACGGCACCCTTCCCGTCAAAACTTAGAAGGAATACAAGCCTCGAAAATGATACGGAAAAAATAAAAGTCTATTTAACCACGCTGTTGTGTGATTTTCTTTGTCTTGGACGATCCAGAAACGTTAAATGACAAAAAGACATCGAATTTTACTCGAAGAATGCGTGAACGACAAGTTCTTTCGTCGAAAATGATAAAAAATAAATACATTATAAAACCACTTTGAGATTTTCATATCGGGCTTGCCGATAGAATTTTAGAGAAGTTTAGAATTAGAAGTTTGGAGACGTTGGACACAACTATACACAAATATTTAAGTTGTACACACGAAAAAATAAACAATTCATTTATAATTATTATTGTACATGTTTAATTAAAATAACGTCGTTATTATTTCCAAAAGTCAATTCGTTACGCGTAAAATTTTTTTTTTCGTCAAAAATATTGATACATATTGTTGTGTTACATAATTGAGTCTGGTTCGTGGAACGTCTGTTGCTTAGATGAATTGTTAACAATAATTTTATTATTATTTATTTATTTTCCATATTACGTTTTATCGATTTTTACGTCAGACATTATACTATGAGGGGAAGTGGGTACACGTTTGGCGTATACATATATTATGTATATATAGCTCATAAAATTATGATATTTTCGCTGCAGCAACACGGATGAAGTTTTGTTGTTTATACACCACGTCCAGAACTCAAATTTATTACCGCAGTAAATTTTATGAGATTTCAAATTAACAAGTCAAATACTAAAAATATGATTTCAAAACTTTTAGTGTTTCCACCAGTAACTGAATTTAATAACATTGTACACTGCAGCCGAACCATTAACCTTAGATTTTTTTTAATAATTCTCATACTATAAACATGCCGTTTCGTGATCGATGTATATTATAATGTATATAAGAATATTTTTTTGTAAACAAATTTGGGAATGCAAAAGTAAATTAAAAACGAAGAATTCAAAGTAAAAGTTTCCAAAGTAAACATCTATATACGTTATTATTTGATTACCAATAGCAAAGTTAGTTATTTCGAATAAAAAGGTCGAATAAATATAATATACATTTAACGAAAATACGAGGGTTTAATTAAATTGAATTTAATGAATTAGGTATTACTATTTTCAACAAAAAAAAAAAAGGACAAATTTCTTAGGTTGGGTGAGATATAATGTTAGGTCTTTTGAACTTGAAACCCATGTGTCTAACATTGTTCTCGAAAAAACGAAAGAGGATCGGTTAATTTTAATTATGATCGATATAATAGTGGCAAGATTAAATTTCCTTATAAAATAGGTTTAACTTTGAACGTTCTGATTTTTGCAAAAAAAATTTTAGAAAATCATCGTTTTTTTTTTATTAAATGCTCACATCGATGGTAAATGTTTCGAGTCAGTACGATTAATATTTATAGAATACAAATTAAATGAAGAAAATATTATGAAAAATCTTGTGACCATGGAGTATTATAAGCAAAAGATTGTGATAATGATAGTGCGTGATGTTAAAACACTTGTTGGTTCAGGGTTAGATTCTCGATCTCGGTTGAAGTTTTTTGCAATTTTTTCTTTGTTTTCCTCAAGTATTCAGAAAATTATTGAGAAGTTCAAAATACGACTTACTCAAGTACCAACAAGACAACTATTCTGATCAGGAAAGTACCAGGCTTGAATACATAGAAGCAATCATTCTGAGTTCTGGTCGAAATCGAGTCATAAGGTACAAAAAAAAAACATACATCATGATAAAACCAATACGTTTCTCATTTCGCTCGGAACCTAAAAGAAACTATTTTCATTATTTTATTATTATTATTATTATTGTTGTATATTTATTATTATTAAAAAATCAATTGTATATTATTATTTTTATGTCCAAAACATGGACATAAGTTCACCTACGCCCAGATTTTTTTTTCCAATTTGTGTTACTGATTTATTGTCACATATCCAAATAGGTGTGTACGATTGAATATATAATGTTTTATGACCGCGACCAAATGCTACGAAAAATCTGTGTGTGCGGTTAATGGCGCCGTAAAATTGTATCAAATGCATACGTGATTATAACATGCGAATACTGTATTATTATATAATATGTTTCGGTGGCGTCACACCGGTTGTGTATATACTGCAGTGTGCGCTTACCCCAAATGTTGTAAGTACTTCGAGCATAAGACGCAAAAATCGAGTTTTCAAAATACGAAGCGTTCGTGCGATCATAATATAATTTGAACCACACTTGTCTCAAAATCTGAAATACTCCTAAAACTCATCCATATATTATCCAGTGTATGAAATGTCACGTGTACAACGAAAATATCACTAAAATGTAACTTAACAATGTAATTTGACATTAAGATCTATTAGTCTTTTTTTTTCCACAGTACCTGCTTCATATCACGAGTTTTTTCATATTATCCATCTTTTCGTAAATATTACATTTTAATAAAGCATACCACGAAACAACTGTATATGTCCGCATCTGTTTAGGTGAAATAAATATTACCTATTATCTTGCACACAAATGTGCCAAACTTCCCGTAGTAATACGCTATGATAAGTAATAACTAATAAGTAATAACTAATAAGTATAGCGTGCAATATTGCATTGTTATGTTCATGATCATATTATAATGTTTTGTCCGGAGTGCAATAGGTGCGCACATTTTGCACTGAACGTGTCCATGGTGGTATTGCAAACAAAAATGTTAAAAACACTTACAGGTATAAGAGTTAATAGTTGCATTGAACACGTTTTGAAAAATTTGTATAATACCTATATATATATATATATATATATATATATATATATATATATATTATGTTGGTTTAAAACAAAATTTTAATTTCAACTCTATAATAAGGCTGCGTAGTGCCAGTTATCAATGAGTTTTTAATAACCAATTCGTGAAAACTTGAAATATTTCTACGTCTCATTCGCACGAAATATAATTTTACGATTTTTTAGAATAAAAACAAATGCATGATAAAAAAGTTAATCTAAAATTATATTATATAAGAGCGGTGGGCGACAATAACTGTTTCAATTCGATGGTTATTGACTATTGAGTTTCGTTGAAGTATCAATTATTATTTTCTGAGTTTTTACCATTGACCACCAGCAGATAAACATAAAATATAAACGCTCGCTGCTGATTATTCTTTAAAACGTACATTGCATTATTTATGTAAGTACTCAAGTGACCCTGTCCATATATAACTGGTCATTACGTGTTTATGAATAATAATCAGCCGATTAAAAAATGTAGGTGTACTGCAGGGATCCGTTTTTAATAATAATTCAGTTTTTTTTTTTTAATTTTTTTTTATTGATTTCCGTAATAAAAATATTTTATCACCCCATCGCCGAGTATGTCGTATATACTCGTATTATACAATATAAACTGTACCGATTGCATAAGAATCGATAGTTGCTTCTCGAACACTGTTTTTTCCGATACCTGGTATAGTATTTTATTGAAACACTTCGTTGTTCCGTAATACCACGACCTATACTATTTTTTACTATAGGCTTTGACTTCGAGTACCTAAATGTGTACTACGATTTATTACTGACCTAAGCATGAAAACGTATAAACTATCGAGCTACAATATGTAGTATACTTTTCGAATGAATACGGAATAGTTTGTGAGATGACCATCGACACCGAGTTATAATTTCGCATTATTTTAGTCATTCAACTACCTAAATCTCTTTGGCTGTTTTTTATATAAATATATTTTTCCTTTGATTTTCATCTTTGGTTATGTAACTAATACTTCGGTGTTATGGTTACGCCATGCTGCGTGCAATATATAATTAACAATTCGCGTAAGCAATGACCATTCAGTATAAATTCAGAATAAATCGTTAGGTATATGTATATATACTTCACGCTTTGAAGTGCGCATAACTCGATTTATCGTACAATTGATTTTGCGCCAAAGTTAGTTATTACTGTTATTTTACTTTGTTGTTTAAACCCTTGGCAGCTTGTAAGAGGCAGTTGTTTAACGTAGCAAATGTTTCAAAATTATAAGTTAATGCCTATTTTTTATTATAAGTATTAAAGTATTATACCGATGTATTTTTAACTTTAAAATTAGTAACATTGTTATTTAATATTATCAATATTTATTTATATTTTTTTATTTTCTGCCAAAATGAAGTATTCTAAATATTTAATCCATCTCTATATATTGTTTGGATTTCAACGTCTTTTAATAATAATAAAAAAAAAAGTTGTTGTTTAAAAATGTTGTTTAAAAAAACTTAACGGATCGGTAAAGCATATTATTAATTTGTGCTTTAAATAAGTATTTTAGCAGGGTACTCAAATAAATATTATGAGTAAACGATACTCGCTACGGGTAAATATTTTTCGATTCCTGATCGAAGAACATAATGTGTGTTAATAATATAATGGTGTTTAAGCAGGGTGGACTGAGTGTCAAGGGGTCGGGGAGATTAATCAGTTATTTAGGCCAGAAACAGAACTTATTAGTATTATATTGTAAGTGATGAACCTTTTTAGTGAATGGTAATGTCAATTCAACTTTTTTTCCACTTAAATTTTTGTACAAATAAGAACAGAAAGATAAAAATAAATGTTACATATTTTTAGTTATTTACAATGGAAACTAAATGTAAATTAATTTAAACATCAAAATAATTTATGAATTTTTATAACTGAAGTTCAAAAATCTACTTTTTAAAAATAATTAATTGTTAGTGAGTAGTGACTAATAAGGAAGAAGAAATTATATTATTTTGTAAAACACCGCTTATCGCCTTATAATCGAGGGCCCGGGAAACGATTGCCTTTTCGCCTCCTCGGCCAATCCACCCCTGTTAAATAAGTTAAAAAATGCAACGTTTATATTAATATAGTTTTCGCAAAAATGCAAAATCTTTGAAAAGCATCTGCGCATGTCTCCAAGTGCGGATCTTACGATTATATTACATTTATACTGATAAATTTAGCAATTTTGTGCTACAAAATGTTAAAGGTCATTATTCAATCATAAGACGTCATTGTAAGCCGCTTTGAAAAGTGGCTTGAGGCTAAATTTGACCAAGTCAATTTTTTTTCTTCAACATTAAATGTTGAACAACGGAATACTCGTATAACTGATTGTTTTCACAAAATAATATGATGATTCTTTATAGTTCACATTAAAATCAAGAAAATGCACATTTTTCATATTCAAGAATTGGAAATATTTAACAAGCTTGTGTATGACATTTCGAATACATGTATAATTTAGCAATCTCAAGAATCAGAATTATTCGAGATGCTTCAAGCAAGAGCGTTTTTGTTAATAGTTTTTCAAATGAACTAAATACATTATTTTACGCCTTTGTATTTTAAATTTCAAAAACACAGCATTCCATTGTATTCCGTGAAATATATATAAACATATTATTATTTTCAAATAAAATATTTCCATCTCTCAGACCTTGGTTTAGAATCGTTTTTCGAATGCTAAACGGAGTTCTTCGCCGTTCTAAAATGTAAATAAATAATAAGACTATAACGCATTCCGCTGATTGTTTTTCGCACAAAAATGAACCATGCCCCCAAGTCTTGTCACCATCCGTCACCAATATATCAATATCCTCTGCCTGAGGGTCGAAACACCGGAGCATTTAAGGTTTTTAAGAGCACGAAGTCCCTAGTTACTTTAACCGGTTGTTAAAATTCAATATGTCATGAGCTTTGAGTTTTGACTTAACGAGATTCATTGAAATTAATTATTAGTTCAAAAGAGATGCATAGCGATGGTGTGAAATAAACTTTTACGATATTAATTTATATACAGTCAAAATCCTTAGAAATTGAGGCACCCCTAAGCATACGGCGCTCGGGGGGCGAGAACCACCGCTCGCCCGTCCCCATAGATCCGGCACTTAACAAATATAATATATGTTATATAACATAACATCATCGCGAACTGATAATAAAACGTTTTCTGCGGAACGCCGAGCACGTTCACTCACGAACTCGTACATTACAATAATCACGGTGTACGCGGTGGTAGTGTACGCCCACGCAGTTCGAACTCGTCGCGAAACCTTATTATGCGTCCGTCTTTTGACCTCATATTGTACACTAATCACACAGAAACGATTTTAATTTCCAACTCGCCGAGACGAAACGCCCCACTGTACTTATCATAACATATCCTGCGGTGCCGAACATTCCCGAGTCACCGCCCAATAATAATAATATGTATTTCCGCGGCAAATCTATACACATAAACGCGGCGTTTTTGCAGCAATTAGTGAGAAAATTCTAATCGCACTGCAAGGTATATAGTTTCAATCATGGTGTTTTTCAAATGCATTTACCAAATTAGTAATATTCTTACCGACGACTGTAGAAAGAAAACCTCCATTTAAATACAATGGGCGCCGCTTATAAGACTCACTTGAACAGCAAAAACTGAGTAACGAATAATGAACCTTACAGGAAAAGTGAGAAAAAAAAATCGAAAGTAAACATTTCCAACGAGTTTTCCGTTTTATTTTGCTATTTTACATTTCATTTATTATTTTTGTTCGTTTTCAATCACTTCCGTCCATTTCGCCAATACACTGCTCGTATTGAGTATCAGTACAACGGTCACAATGACGGTAATTGCGGTAAATGTGAAATGTCATATAGATTGTTGTACTTATATAAAGCACGAATCGAAACCACCACTGCGGCCTACATTGATGACTCTACAACTTTTTTTAAAAATTATTTCGAAATTTTACCAACCGTTTCTTAATAATTAAGTAGACAATTATTGTCTACGATTTTTGGCGAAATTGCAATAGGCTGTTTGAGAAAAAATTGAGCCTTTTAACAGATTTTTTTTTTCAACGTACTTGGACGCGGCCGGACTGTTCTTGGCGATTTCGAATCTTGTAAGCGATTGAACCTTATGTCCGTGAGACTTATGAGCGGCATCCATTGTACATCGATTTGCCGTGGATATACCACAACAAGGACGATACGGCACTTCCGTGTCATACATATGTATACAATATACAATACATAAATGTATGCGTCGTACACGCTCTTTGGCCGTAGACAGTTGGGGCAAGCATACGCACATAATACCGCTCGCAGGTTGTGATTCCGCGCTACAGTATCCGTTCGCCGTGTTGTGTATTATGGCATTATAATTTGCAGGATCCCCCGTAATGTCCAAACGGTCTTAGTAGCAAATAGCGTATAGGGGAAAATCATCATCGCGTTGCGGGCGTTACGGCTTGAAACAGTAATAACGTGTAGTAACCTGCAAGGCCACGTTTATAAATCTAGCACCCCGAGGCGCCTAAAAAAAACGTCGTCTCTTCACCCGCTGGGAGGGGGCGGGGTTAGGTCCTGCAGCGTTGAAAGTCTATTGTACATAAGAATGCATGTGGAAAACTTTATCCGGCCGACGTGACGATCCGGAACGCGTCCGGTGATCCGGTTTAATTTATTCGTCAATACGCCTGGGTACAAAAATTAGCTTGTCAACGATATCGAGCAGTAATCTGCAGTAGTCGCCGCTTATTGAACTTATACTTTGGAGCCAGGTAGTTTGTGTCCATTATCCGAACGAGTCTGCAATAACACGAAAGATCCGCGAAAAAGAGTGACATCCGCGAAAAAGAGTGACATATTATTATTTTTAAGTATTTATTGAGATTTCAGCTTAGTAAAACTAGTATACACTTTATTACGTAATACGTTTGAGTAGATGTACACATGTATAATAATAATTAAATAATGTACGGCTTAATTATAAATAATACAATTTACGATAAAAAAATAATGTATGGGGTGAAAAAATAAACTGCAATATTACACATTAAGCATCAATGACAACAAGAGCATGTCACGTCACACGCATACGAGGAAAATTCTCTTGGCGTTCACACACTCTCCACAATTGAATCATTTATTTTCGTATAACAACCTGAACTCAGAATTTACTGAAAACGTACCTGTCTGAAATTCAATTAAAAATATCGTTCAAAATCTGAACGGATCTGGCAAAGTCTCGAGGACTATATACTCGAGTCTGGCACTACACTAGAGCATAGGTTTTAGCACACCGAAAAATAAGCTGTTGCCTACTCGAAAGTACGTTAAACTATAACGCATAAATCCTACAAGAATTATTACTTAAGTTCAATCGTCCGTACAATAGACCATAATACGTTTGAATCTTGAATACCTTGAATATCTTACCTGTGTATAATATATGATTATATTAGTAAAGGCGAAAAAAAATAGCTAACATTTAAAATCCTTTTAAATGTCGACAAACGGACACCCGTACAGCCACGATGACCAGGGGATTCGAACAGATGTATCCTGCCGCTCCTTCCCTCCCATTACAACTCCTCGAGTTGAAGGGATATACATATATATATATATATACGTATTGCGGTGCGGCCGACGATCAAACGTAATAATATTCTAATTAGGTATATCGTGCACGGGTACCGCGTATTTATATGTGTTTATATACCACGTGCATATACCTATATGAACCATATGATATAATGTTATACGCATATTATTACTACGTGTTTGCGTATACAGCGCCCTCGTGTACAGGTCGCGTGTTCGGTGTGCAGACCGGAGTAGGCCGGCGGAATGTGTGCGTTCGTGCCGTATAATAATATTCATTTATATATCACGTTATATTTGTGCATGTATTTTCGCGAGCTCGGACGACGAACGCCATGGATGACATAATATGCTACACGGTAATAATAATAATAAGTACTTTCCGTAAACATTTCAAAACTAATGGATTTGGTAGTTTTAGCTGTACGCTGATCGGCGTGCGATTGAGCGGTATTTGAATTTTCCACGCACGCGGTATACCAACATGTACGACCGTGTACCGCGTGTACTTCGTGGTATATTATAATTACTTATTATTATTATTATTACTATCGTATTGTGTTGTATTTGTCCCTCGGAGAACGTTGTATATTATGTTGTCGTCGCGATTTAACGGATGCACCAAATTGAAATCGCTCGCACTCCGTAAATGTGAACATACACGTGTAGGCACCTCGTTTACCATGCGCACCGATTGTTGTCGAGCGGCGAAAGGACGGCCGTGCCTAATAAGAATAATAATACACTATGTACAACTGCCGCAGCATTCTACGCGCGTCTCAACAGGGATTATCGCCGAAAATGTACCGATAAAATGATCACGATCTGTAGCTTTAATACGGCAGTGACCCCGTGCGTGCACGGTTACCTGGTCTATGCCGTGTAGCCAAGTGGGCGACAAAAATATTACAGCCGGGATAGATTTTTATTAAGTTGCACGGGAAAGAACCGAGAAGGCTACAGTCATAACCAAGAAACGAAATTTTCACCACATATAAAGGAGACATTTAGCTGTGAAATATCGTTTTTATTTTTTCGATATCACTTATACTGAAAAAGTTATTATTGTTTCAAAATCGATTATTTTTAAACTTGAATAAGTTTTTTTGTAGTTCCGATACCGAAAAAATAAAAACGATATTTCACAGCTAAAGTTCTCCTTTATATGCGGGAAAAATGTCGTATCTAAGTCATGACTGTAGCCTTCTTGGTTCTTTCCCGTGCGAAACAGTTTTTGCTATGTTTTACATTTGTAAGACGAAGATAACACATACTGGTGTATGCGTCCTCTCAACTGTCGCTTCCCGGGACGGTCAGATGCGTAAGTATCGATTATTATTGAACCGATATTGTTATTTGTTAGTCGTTACGCATCATAAATATTTCAAATCGCGATAAGATAAGCGGGCAAACATAGAAAATAATCCCTTCGACAACATTCACCGGTGTTCTGAACTTTGAACGCTATCGAGCGCGTATTTATACGTAAATAATTAATATTAAAGTCTTCAATCCAAATGCACGTATAGTATACATCAAAATTTTAATACAATAATTATCCTGCTTCAGAACGTTTCAGTAGCTCAGGTTACGATAGCAGTCTTAAGTTAGAAATTTTAAATACTTACAAGTGCAGAAAATGTAATATTTTGTTGCTCAGTAAATCGTTTAGTTATAACATTACATATTTCATTTGTCGTTTAAAGCAAAAATTATATTTCTAACATGCATATTGGACGTCGGAAATAGTTCTGCTCAATCAGATTTCTAAACACATTTTGTTATTATGATATTAATCTTCTCGAAGTAATAATTTGACTCAAAGGACAACGTTTGGTAAAAGCCCAACAATCGAAATCGGCGTGATAAACTTCACACTACTATTATTATGACAAAATCGTTAGTCCGATACGAGTGTCCAATAATATTTTTATTATAACATTATATGCGGTACAAGAACTTGCGTCCCTATTGTATACGATATTAATAAACGCACACCTAGTAATATTGAGATAATCGCATCGTATCGCGGTTCTCGTCGTGTTAAATAATAATTGTACTCGTAGAACGTTCTCGTTCAGAACGCAATGGCCGAGTAATCGAGGCGTGATGTTGAATAATAATGGAGAAAAGAAAAACATTAAATTACGTGTCACCTCCGTCGCCGTTCGCTTGGGCGGGCAAACGGACCCGCCAGGTATACGCACGACGTGTAAACCTGCTTTGCATCGAATAAAGTCGTCGGTGTTTTATCGCGACGAACATCAAAATTATAACGCTATCGCGGTCGGTTTTGAGTATATTATTTCACGTGCTTGCAGCCTTCTAACAATACCGCGTTATCGACCGCATTTAACGATACAGATTTCTAGCGTCCTGTACAAAACCAACGGACAATCGCGTGGAACGGAAATAATAAATTGCTAATGCGCACAGAACCTATCATCCATAATCTATATTTTTTTTGATCACGGAAGACCACATTTACCGACGATTCGTCGTGGTGGTTGTACGGTTTGAAATGTTGAACACAATACAATATCTATTACTGCGAAAATCAATGAGAGAGACCGTCGCAGAAACAAAAATAATTTATCGCTCACGGTACACGTTAATATTATAATACCTACTACAGTTACAAGTATTTACGATAAATGAAAAATTATGTGGGTACAATAATATCGATTCTATTTGCAACTTTTTCCACATGACACAAGTTATAGAAAGATATTATGCGTGTACCGGTGATTATATTTGTACAAAAGGATGATTTAAATAAATTATCAGTTTTGAATAGTTATGGTAATATAATTTAGTAATATGGGCTAACAATTTTGTAAAATTTACCTTGATAAGAAATAAAAATAAAAAATGTAATTTTAAATTGCAGTAATTTGTTGGCATACGACAATATGTTTATTTCATTTTTATAGTATTTTTTCTCTGTTCATTGTTGAGCTGTGGTAATTTAAATACTACTAAGCCATAATAATAGGAACAACGTACCCAATTATAATATTTCTTCATCAAATATATTTTAATATTTTTAATTTGAAAACCAACATATCTAAAATTGTAATACGTAAAGTCGGTGTGTGTTATACGATGTTTTGTGTAGTCCAACAACGAATAATCAAAAGTTTTACCTCGTACACCGCGCGAGAGTCGAGGTTTAATAATAATTACATGGAAAATAAAGTAGAAGAAAAAAGTTTCTTGACGATTTCGATGTCAATGAAAAATGAAAAAAAATATACATAATCTCGATTTATAAAATCATTAATGTCTGATCAAAGTACTTTGAACGGTTCTTTTTTGTACAAATTTTCTTCGCAGTGCTTATTATTATGCAGCGCGGTAGCCACGGTATATACGTAGCTGGTAATGTACATTGTATTTATAAGTTCTTAGTACCCACGGAAACAATTTTTCCACAGAAATCGTCGAGCTGCACTCCTTACCTGAAATAAAATGTTCGAATTGCGCTGGCTTGAAAACGGGTAACAAAAAATGTTGTTCATAAAATCCAAAGATATTTGTATTTACCAGTGTTATAAGACAATTGCAACATAACTTGATACTTTTGTATTTTAATGAAAAATATAGACCTATAAAATCACTCTTAATAACAAAAGAAGAACGAAATAAAAAACATTTTAAATTGTAACGATATTATTATTACAAACATTTATTTTGAAAAATATAATTAAGTAACTAATTTACACATATTATTGTTGTTTATTCATATAATATATTTAAATGTTAGTTATTTTCTAACTTTTTGACCGGCACGCAATTGCAATTTCTAACATAACCCTGTTATGACGCGAGTGCAAATCGACCCTACACGTTTCGGCTGTGTTATCGATACAGGTTTTCGCGATAAAAATCACTCTCGGGTCGGCGGACGCATTATTATAATATTTTATAAAAACTGGGGACGAATACAACTGTCCTTTTTTATGTTTTATATAATATGCAGCGGAATAAGTGAACAACTGCCGTCTTATTCCGGCTACTTTTTTTCACTATCGGTTAGTAACGACTTTTTTTTTCTCATGACAATTTATAGTCAAAACATCCTGCGTGATGATAGTTCACCGAAAATTATAATACAGAGAACGTTGTCTTAACTAGTTTATACCTTACACGATCCACATATGGTGCGCGGGGTGAGAAACAAAAGAAAATACACGGAAGTGTAATGATATATGGTTTTTTTTTTCATTTAACGAACACATTATTTTAAATTATCACCTACATCGAATGCGCAATCGATTCGTGAACAGATCAAACGTTTAATTCAAGTTGTTATTTATGTACCATATTATAATACCTATGCTATGAAACACAGAAGATGTGTGCGGACAACTATATAAATAAAAATACATACATGTATTGTTGTATCTATAGAATGGGTGGTAAAAAAGTTTTTATTACAAAAAGTTTAGAAGCAGTTTTATCAGGAATATTAAATGTATTTGTTGTCTTAATCCGTCATACACTTTTACTTATATACTACTGACAATACGGGTTTGAAACTTTTTTTTCAATTCACTTTCGTACTTCACTTCCTTTTCGTATTAATTTTCTTACTCGTCGTAGCAGGGAAAAACTGAAAATAAAACACTACGTATAAGTGGTATACGCAGGATTTTTCAATGAGGGGGGGGGGCTTGAAAATAAATATTTACTCAGTTTTTTCTTACTGATATAATGATACTAAACTGTTAAAAATATATCCAAAAAAACTATTACATTCAATCATAAGAATAATAGGCAATAGACAATAAATACAAATTTTATTTTGTACAATCTATTTATTGTATTCGATTGGTTGAGATATTTGAAAATGTTTGTATTTCTTCAAATTCCAAAAATTCTCCTTTAAAAAACAATAATATGGGCCATGGGAGGGGGGCTTCAGCCCCTTAGACCATCCTGCGTACGCCCTTGAACGTAAGTAAACTCAGATTGCTGCAAGTGCGGCATTTATATTCGAGTAAGATACATAAAAGCTTTACACTAACTTGCTTGCAGAAGTTTTATACGAATTAAACTATCAAAGTAATTAATTGCTCGTCGTGTTTTTTTGTTACAGAAAAGCTCGTTCACTCGGTAAATTTGATTTAAAAAAGAAAAAATAATAAAATAAATGTGTTATTAATTGGAATTAATTGTTACACGTCATAATCATACGGTTTCAGTCGAAAAATGAAAATCCATCACCGCATAATTCTTATCGTAATAATATTGCTACTTTAGTTGTTCACTTATTCGAGTCGACAAATATGACCCATGTGCTTTGTACTCGGTTCGCAAAGAACTACAGAAGAGCAGAGTTGGTGGCGCACCAACACGCTCCGGGGTATCCGTCCCGCAGCCGCCGCACTCCGCGTTCCGCCCGTCTATATAAACTTTTTATGCTTCTTAATTATTATTTTTACAACTAAAGGGTTCGACATTTCGATTTTTGTTCGTCGAAGTTTACGGATAATTATTCCGCTTCGGAATTCGGCATTAAAAGTTAAAAACGTTAACAACCGATGATTATACGATGAGAAATATAGATTTTTTTTTTTTTCTCGGAAAAAACGTTCCGTTCAAGTATTCCGGAGTTATAAGAATAATTTGTGCCTTTGTTTTTTTTTTGTTCTCATTCCTCTTCTTCTTATCGAGCCCACGACGACGTGTCGACGGGGAAAACGCAAATGTCTATAAAATGTAACGTCGGGAAAAAATCCGCCTCGCACGTTGCATAATGATGCGATGCGGAAATAAAAACTCCGACGGACCATACGAAACGTCACACGTGTATAACGCGAACACGCGTGCCGCATGGGATTTGGCCACGGGAAATCTAATTGCGTCGCCGTCGCGTACAACACATTTTTTTCCGCGCCGCTCGTCCCGATGCGCACCGTGCCGTACATCGCGCTAATTATCGTTTCGGTATATGACCACGATTGCCGCCACCCCCGAGCCGGCGGGGAGTCCTGCGCGTACATGGTAATGACGATAAGTCTCGTGTCCTTACGCGACGCCCATAACGTTCGGACGGCACGACGAAACGGCAAAGGTCGGCCGGATTGTTACGGAGCAATTATTACCGCTTGTATGGCCACCGCCGTCGACATTTTCTCTTTTCGTGCCGAACGTGCGCGAGTCGTTTTATTTTTTTATTATTTTTTCTCGTTTATCCGTCTTCTCGCGTCGTTCTTTTCCCACCAGGGGTTCCGCGCGAAAACAACGACCACGGTACCACCAATTATTGACTGCTGATGTCGCGAGGAGACGTGCACATGCGTATCCCCGCCGAGCATTTATTTTCATTAGCGAGCACCTCGTGGCGCGTCCCTTCCGGCGTCTCGGAGCGAAACAATTTCCTGAGCGCCGGCGAATAAGACACTATATACTATTCCCCGGCACAATCGCCGTCGCCGCCTTCCGACGCCTCTGCTGCTGCTGTACCGTCGTCGTCGTCGGCCCGGCGGTACATATAATAATATTATTATACAGCCCGCAGTGTAGGTACATATACTCTATATAACACCCACCTATACACACGGGCGCTGTCGTGCTCCGTGAAATGAAATTCGGGAAAAAACAATAATGCGCGTGTTCCGCCGGGAAAAGGGTGACGAAGGGTCGTGGGGGGGGGGGGGAGAGATGGGAAAACGAAAGAAACATAATTTAATATAATCTAACGGACGACGTCGACAGACGAAATGCATGCGGATAATCGCGTACGCGAAAACCAACGGAAAAATCGTATAATTGATATGTATATATTGTACCGGTGAGGCTCCCGTGAAAATCGAAAAGCCACTTGGGACCATGATTTTCGATTATTTTTTATAATCTTATGTGCAATACGATTGTCTGATTCGCTTGCGTCGAAATCGGTGAGTATTCGCATTTTGTGCTGAACGAATGAGATGCCGTCACTGTGATAAAGTAATACGCTGCTGTACTATATTGACGAAAGAACAAATTAAAATGGTTTTCTTGTTGAACGCGTAACGAAAAACAAGGTCAATGCGGTCGCAGGACAGTGTTTAAACATCACCTCCAGGGTCCCTTTCGATCACACATCACTTTGATAGATAAAATAATGTAGATATCCTCTCAGAGGACTCATGACGATCGAACGGACAGATGACAGCGACAAATGTTCGTATGTGTATTGTGTATAATATATTAAGCTTTACAAAACATTGGCTTGCAATCGCGTAATACAAGCGAACACCGTCCAGGTTGTTGAACTTAAGGTACATCGGTATAACTTGCTCTTATACAAATCATAATATGTATTATATCTGCATGTAAATCATGTTTAACGCATAATAACTGAATACGTACTGTCATATTGGTATGTTGCAGCGAAACGGATAAGCTTATGAAACTATTGTCTAAAACGCAATATTTCCAATGGTCATGAAGTTAGATGCCGCCATAACCTATGCAATTATTTGCTATTGATTTGCTTAATATTGATAATGGTTTGTAACGGATCGGACAAGGTGAAGTGGAGGGAGCCTACTTTATAACCTATATTTCCATGGTCCCATGCAAATCACCTCGGACAGTTTGCAAGTTATGTTCGGTTTTAGACTTGCAGTTTTCGAGCAACTAAACCGGTTAGAAAAAATCCGTGGTAAAATAAAGGACTGAGTGCCATTTCCATTGGTTTCCGTGGTGTTCTGGTGTTGGTAAAACGTATAATAACTGTTTAAAAAGTGACTTCTGCAGAAATTACTTTCGTAACTTTGTTCAGTTTTAGTATCAAAAACGGACAAAACTCCTAGGTCTGGTGAAATCGGGTCTTGTAAACTTGAAACCAATGTGCCATTGCTCTCGAACAAGAGTGAAATCGGTCGGGTGGATCGGTTTAATTTTCTAAAGATGGTCGATAGTCGGTACAGTAGAATGCCATATTAATTGTAAAAAGGTATGTTGAATTTTTAACGTTCTACTTTTGCAAAAAAAAAAAAAAAGAGTTACAAAAATTATGAAATGCCTATTAAATGCTAATATGATTGCACACTCAAGAAATGTTTCTAGCAGTCACAATAATTATTTGTAGAACAACAACCAAATAACTAACGACGTGAAACAAAATTCGATGAAATTTCGTCAAAATATATTCTCTAACGCTTTTAAAATTTGTTTTCGACTTTCTGGTAAACAATTTTTTGTTGTTGGCTACAAATAAAATGTAATTAAAATTCATGTATTCATGAAACATAAGCAAGTGGAAAGTTCTTGAGGAAATATGCTCGAAGATTCGATTCATAGTCTTGATTGAAGTTGTTTGCAATCATCCGAAAAACTGTTGAGAAATTTAAAAAATAACTTCCCCAAAGTACCAACTCGACACCATTTCATAACTATAACTTCCTACGGTCGTGGAAATTGGAGCAATACTTCTGGTCGAAATCGTGTACAAAGACGCAAAAAAAAAAACACACACACACACACACACTAATTTCACTTGGAATCTAAAAAAAACACAAAATGTATGCTCTATGTGTTCGGAAAGTCGCCAAAATCTAGCGTATACAATATCATGTGCATGAGTCTTGCGAACTTTTTTCTTAATATTGGCCAATACAAATGTTCCGCAACAATTAACACGTAGTAATATACGACTCCGAAATCGTACTTGTCGACAAAGATCGACTTTCAGCTCGTTGACCGGTTGGTCACAGATTACGCGCATATAACGTAATACGCCCCATAGTTTATTTACACGTCGACATAAAGCTCACCGTGTGTACGAGAACTTTAAAGCGGGGGTGAACATTTGTGAACAACGATGCACAACTTTACTTATGTTACAGTGGTACCCACCCATGGTGAAATGATACGCGTAACTTTACGGTTTTATGCATATGAATGCACATTTTGCGATTTTGTGAATATATATACGCATATCTCAGTACGTTCTTGAACAATACGTATAAAAAATTAACTAATTTTAGTACCCGTTAAATAAATCGTACCACATTTCAACTATGACGTCTTAGCGTGTTAAAAAATCATTCGCCACGCCGCAAGGAGAACTACGTATTATGACGTATATATCGTGTCATTATAATACGCGCAGTGTTCTCTCGTAGAATAAAAACCCTTATGTTCTGTTGTGTATTGTTTTCGCGTGCGATTTCCGAGCATCATAGCCTGCAGATATTGGCACACGTAATGCGATTATTGTTAAGATTACGTGTGCGTCAAGAGCGACGGTCGAAACTTTCAAGTTTTCTCCGTACGATGTTACATCGTATCGTATGTTATGGTAAACCGATATGTTCCCAAAGTCTCCGCGAGAGTTGCGCTCGCGCACGTATTGCTCGGCGAGTCCGTTCGCTTTTGTCCGTCGTAATCAATGATGTCGGTATCGTAATAATAATAATAATATGCTTTTTAATTCCGACGAAAACGTGTACTACTGCACAGTATCGGAATAATTTACGCGTATTTTTATTTTTATTTTTCCCGCACAACTTTTAGTTTTCTTTCCGATCGAATCGCCGCCGCCGCGTCGAGTTTGCGTACAGTGGTTTTTTCCCCTTCGCTCGTGTCCCCGCGGTATTGATTGGAGTTCGCCGAAATTTGATCTGGTTCGAAACGTGCCAAAATGTAAGTTTATTGTCTGTCATCGTCGTCGTCCCTGCCCGAACAACAACGTCTTTTGGGCCAATTTATAAGTGCGTTTCACTTACAATAATGCAAACGAAACCATATTATAATTCACAGTATCTATACACAACCGCATACGTATATTATAATATTCATTCCAACAGCGCACATAAGCTAATTTGAACGTCTGAAAACGTTTCACGTACCCCTGGTGAGAGTATCAACAAATATAGCCGGCTTGGGTTGTGTCTGCGGCGACGGCCATTATGTAGTGAGCCGTAAAGCCGATAATAAAATGTTTTGAGAAGACTAACCGTACCGAGCGAAGTAAAAATGAGAATTTCTTTTGACCGCATAATTTTGTATTATAATATAACTTTTGATTGTTTGCAGAATTCATACTGACACTATAGGTTCCAATAGAATCGAGGTACATTGTTAATTTAATACTTAGAGCTAAATTAACATATATTTTCAGCTTATAAAATACCAATATAATTATGTATTATTATATTTCACCATATTTATGCTATAGATAAAAAAACGATTAGTTGGTGTTAATTGAGCAGATGCATGCTGAAGATGAGTAAAAGAAATCAACATTTATATTTTTTTGGTATTTTAAAATAATATTTCTGAACAATAAATCATATTTTCGAGTAACTTATGCAAGTAAGATAAATATTATTTTTTCTAATATATTTAAATTTAAAACATTGAGTAATGGACCATTGGATGAGTGTGATTCCTTATACATATAATGTATATTAATATATAGGCATTGTGCAGTTTACAGAAATAAGTCATTAAAATCGATTTTAGCTAGATTCTTTGAGTAAACTCGACTAATTATGTGGAATTATAATCGAGACGTTCAACGGATTAGTGCACAGTATAAGGATTTTAGAGCGGCAGTATTTGTGAAATTGTTACAATGGTGTCATATGAACCCTAATAGTATTGACGCTTTAAAAACATGTATACTAAAAGTCAAGAGTTAAACGTAATCCCTAGGCTAGATCTATTATGTTTGAAAGTTGAAACAACTGGTAGTTTAAAATTTAAAATAATGTAATGTATGCACCCGTTTGTTTAATATTTTAATGAGCATTAACTCAGTGAAAAACGGGGGGGAGGGGGAATACGAAAATGTTGTACATTTATCAAACTATTTTATACTTAAACAATGTAATATGTAAAAACGTTTTTACGTTTAAGTGATTTGGAATTCAAAAGGATTAAACTTAATTTGTAATAAATATCGCTGTGAGTGAAATATCCACACCATTTACATCTCAAACGAATTGATGATATTTTCCAGGTATATCATGATATGCATTTATAATTTTGGACTTGTAAGATTGCCAAATCGCTTGATATGCAATTAGACTGTTAGCAGTTACCATTATAGGGTATGAAAAAATGATTTGGCATACTGCAGCATTATACAGAAATTAAGAGATATGATATTGAAAATAATTACTCATCCACTACCTTAAAATAACGCAACGGGACAAGTAGGTACGTACGAAGTGTGACTTCGGCACTGAGTATTGCTGTACCGTACTTGTTTTGTCGATTCTGTAAACGTTTAATTTCGTTTCAATTCGTGTACCAATATACTATACTATTGTTATGTGCATATTAAAACATATGTACCCGATGTACGTTTTATTTAAATAGTTAAACATATCATGTAATCATGATATTATTAATCTAGGTGAGATATGGTGCATACATAGCATACATGCTCTTTCTATCTCTTTTGCTCTCTATGGCTCTATCATTGTCTTATTTTCTTTGTTTCCTTGTTTATATATCAATATGTTCTGCAAAGTTTTTAAAAATCGGAGATTTTATGTATTAAATACACATAAAAAAGTCGATTTGCTAATATAATATACATAAATATACAAAATTAATACAATTACAAAAATTAATGGTTTTTTTTTCACTTCTACGTCCATACATTATAATACATAAAGTATCGATTGGAAACGATCTTTCTAGACGGATGAATTGCAGTCGCTAAAATGTTACCGTCCGGTGAACTGGACCCTTTTCAATGCTTCACCGATAATATTTGGAATTTTTTAAAAACCCTATAATAGTAGAATTACGCTGCAGCATTTAGATGTGGTTTTTTCTTTGAAGACGTTATTTTTTTTCTCCTTGCCCTCGGCCAACGAACGCACGTCGAACGTACGATTCTGTACCTGCACTCGCGGCGCAGTAATTGCATAGGTGCACAATACACTCAGCTTATAAGTGTATTATGTGTTCCCCGTCCTCGTGCTCTCCGTACGTCGTTCGCCGTGGTCACCTTGTGTTTGGTTGTTAAACGTAAGACCGTTAAGTATTAATGAACATTTGGGAGTGCGCGAGTAGGCGTACATATAGATATTTAGAGTCTTGTCGCGGCGACCGGAAAATTAGTCACTGCCACGCCGCCGGTCGACCGAATCGTCTATGGATTGTGTGCGTACGTCTGTGTGTGCGTGTGTGTGTGTGTGTTTGTTACTAAACGAAAACATCGTACACACACGCGGGCTTCGGAACAAACAATGGACAATTTTCCCAATGCAATAAATCTTCTGGCCTCGGACTAGGGAAATTGTTTCGTTTATTTATTTATTTTTTACTCGCCGTGGGTCTATCGTATTATTGAATTCCGTTGTCTTTCCGTAGTTCCGTCCAAAACCGTCGAGGTCGTGGGAAATTACCGTACCGCTCTGGGAAAATTCTAAAAATGTAACAAATTGTCCCGTTGCGCTCCCCCCTCTCCCCTATAAAAAAATTTTTACGCCATCAATTAGCATTTGCATGGCCGGTTTCAAAATTTGTACGTCACCGGTTTCACTGCAAAATCTAAAAAACAAAGGGTGGGGCTTGTGAAACATTGTCCAACCACGACTTCAGATTATACTTTCGTAATTTTTATGTGAAACCAGTAGTGAAAATTCATGCTCATTACGTGCTAATTGATGGCACAAAAAATGTCTATATTTTTTTAAGGGGGGTGGAGGGACGGCGCAACCTTCGTAAAATAAAAAAAACCCCTCGAGTTTTCAAATAATAATTCCCATCACGTGTAATACAATATTATATAATATATCTGTGTACTACTATCAGTCGTCCCAGGGGTCACATCCCTTGTTCCTTATTCCTTTACGGCTGTTCCTCCTTTTTGTAAAACGATTCCGCTAAAAAGGACCGTGAGATCAATAACAACGACACCTATACAACAGGTAGGTAATATTATATAACACGGATGTCGCGCAGCAATAACGCTTGTGCATTGGGAAAAAGGTGCCCTTATAAGTGCGTTTAAAAAGTGATTGAACCGTCGAAATCCATAACTGTCAGGCGCGCAAAAGTGGTGGCATTTTCGGCGCCTAATATTAGATTCGTCCGAAAGACGTACTGCCCACCGCAGACGTTAAAACATTAAAACGTTAATTGTTATGTAACGTTTCCAATGGCGCGCGTGTGCGCATAACGGTACAACGGTTTTCAAACCCGGTGCCGCCATCGTAAAAATAAAATTAAAAAATTTGAAAAACCGTAAAACGCCTCAACAGCTGTTTGTCCGTGGCTGAGACATGTGCCGAGGCCGTGAACGCTTTGTGCAGAGCACTCCATCGTGTCGTGTTCGGAACATACGGGATTAGTTCACGAATCGCGACATACGGACATACGGACACCTTCGTTGAGTTTTGAGGATTGGAACAACTTAATTCCAACCGAGATTTAGTTGTGTAACCGTTATGTACAGTCAATTAGTAAACGAAACACGAGCTCAAATTGCACATAGAAAATAAGTGTAGAACATTTTTGTATAATATATTTGTTTGTCTTGTAATTATTATTACTATTATCATTGTACTTTTGGAATATGCGTTTAAAATAGTTCGTAAATTGATAAGAAAATGTAGTGTTTTACTTTTATCGAGTATTTTGTTTTATTTTAATAATTTTGTTTAGAATAAACCTTCGCGGGCTGTGCACCACTGGTATACACTATATCATATTATACGTATAATATTCATGCGATTATCCTATGCGTCGTGTTTATAACAATATGCTGACATCGTGTCATGACACACACACACACTGTCAGTATTGCAAATTGCAATATCTGTTCACGTCAAAACCTGAAGTACGTTCCCGTCACGTATTCGACTTACAATATTGCATTTCACGGATCTCCCGTCGTAGAAACGATAATTATTTGCTTACCTTTCGCGTTCAAAGTTCTCAAAAACCAAATAAGCCCGAGTACAACCGAAATTTTTCCATAGCTGTTAAGCAGTATGATATTCCCGCGAAAGTTGGATATTTATGTACTTCAGCGTACAGGGGTGAATGCAATTTCACCCCTTTCCGGTGTGAGTAGGTTTATTGAAAATATCGTAAATAAAGACCGGCATTTCCGTACGGTCATCCCGGTACATTCGATATTTAGGTGTTCTCGATATCTGGAATAAATCGTTAAAAAACTCTCCGTTAGGTGTTTGATAGTTTCGATTAGCCAGCGGCAAGTTATCGTTTTAGAAAAAAAAATGCTGTGTACCGGCGTGCGGTTGTATCGGTGCTGCGTATTGATCTTAAATCGGTACACCGGTATTACCGCGGTCAGCCTTAGCTGCTGTTGATTAATTGAGCACGATATCGTTCAATAGGTATCTACATAATATATATATACATAATACAAGGCGGTCAAAGTATGATCACGTTTGTACGGCAATAAGGGTAATTTAACTTATTTGAGGACTTTATACATATATTGATAATTGTCGGCTTTTGATGAAGTACACGCACGCATTGTAAGTATCCCATCGCTGTTTGTTTGTCCTATGGGCGGGTGCCTCGCTGCAGGGATGTATGTTAGCCGGTTCGGGGTAGATTCACATTTGTGCCGTTTTAATAGTTTCACGTCCGGCGAATCGGATATCTCAAAGGTAATTCCATATACGCATAAATGTATTACATTACGTACGTGATACGCGGTGTATATGCACGCTAATCGAAAACACGAAATATTTCGGACGGAAGTCTTTAAATTTTACCCGGATTGCCACACGCGTACGTCGACCAATTGAAGTTTTTGAATCGGATGTGTTGAGGATCCGGGGTTTTTTTTTTTGAACAGCTTTGAACGATTACTTTTTTTCCACCTTCAATATTTACTCGACCGGTTTCGATTTTGATCGAGTCAAAATCTCGGTTCACGCGTTAGCCGTACGTTTATCCGAAAGACTCCAAATCATATCTTAAGTACAATCATTTGAAATACTACATTACAATAGGTACCTAGGTGTTTTTTTCCAGTCAACGCTCACACAATTTATGTCATATAAATTAATAAACAGGGTGCGGCCCACCGTGAAATACCTCCGTGTAGATATGGTTTTGGTGCAGCTTAATAGTAGTAATAGGACATTTTTAACTGTCATCCCTTAACCGACTGGGAAAACTAATATTTAAACTTCTGTAAAATTACAATTTAGACAAGTTGATATGACGATTTCAACAAATCCCGTTCGAAAATCAAATTATTGGCTTCATAATAAAAAATTATAAAAAAAATAATTGTAGAGGAGAGGCTAAACTTATTCGGTGTCTCAGTGTAATTACATTGACTATTGTAATAAATTAGTACAAACTAAATAATTAGGTGTTACTAGACAGCGCAGCCATATTAAGTCCTCGATATATAAGATTATGGACTGTCTTAAGACGTTAAATCTGTTACCTATACGTATCATTTACACTAATTTATCAATTAGCCAGTATTAAATCGACTTTCGAATGTTCACCAATAGGAACTTTCCACTTGAAATAATAATAAATAAGGCGTCCGTTATTCTACCCGGTGATTATAACTTGCTATCGATTCGATATAAATGTTATTACTGTAATCACGGAGTAGCAAACTTTTTGTCAAGTAACAATAATAATTATATGTGTCACTGCGGCGGCGGCACAACAATAAATTATACTAATACAAAAACAGCGTTCGGTTGAACAATATTAACTTGTGGCTTCCCTATGTTGTTCTTTAATATTGCCTTGAGATATTATTGTTATTATTTGTTAGGGTTCGATCGAAACCTTGTGTTGCTGCACGCGTTTCTCCGAGTATGAAGCCGGACACCGTTTCGCCAAGTTCGTTCTATTATTTCATTGTTAGTGGGCGCACTGTGTAGAGTGTATCACAATTGGAATCAAATTATTCTTTTATAAACATTGGAGTGTAATATGTATTTATATAATATACACTGTAGCCACATCAACGGTTCGATATTAATCGTCCGTAAACGTGCTTTTATTGTCGGCTAGCTTTTCGAACTGTTCTACGAGTGTAGTCAAATAAGTTTTATTAATACGGAAATAAACGCACGTTTATAGAGTTTCGTTTAGTCAAAGACGAGCGAAATAATATACACAAACGATGATTTAATATTGGTAAATTAATTAAGTGTTAAAAACGCAATTTTAAAAATATAACTAAATATAAAATGTAAATGACGCCATCTAAACATTTCCTTTTTTTTTTACAAAGCTTTTTTATTATTTTAAAACAGAGAAAATGTAATATTAATTATAAGAAGAAGAAAAAAATGTCAGTTCTTACAAGATTTGATTTTCTCCTTTGTAGCTTAATGCTTAATTAATCTCGGGACTAAATTAAAATATTCATTGTAAATATTTTTGACATTTCATGTTGATGTACGCTTGAAGTATAATTGTTATTTATTGAACAAAATAATTATCCTTTAGAATGTACAAAGCTCTACATAATTAGATTGATTCGAGTGACTTTAAAACGGCTGTATATCTGTACAATCATACGACTAAGTTAATTTTAAAATATTCTATTTTCCAGATTAAATTGAGTCGAAAGCAATCAATAATTTATGATGTTCTACCTGTACCCTATATACACGTACCTACATTTGTTTGAATAATCGTCTGAATCTGAAGTATAAGCTTAACATTTAATAACGCGGATAAGACGCACCGAGAGATTGAGTGTTTGCCTTTCATCGATCCGCTTTAAATACGAAGTAAAAAACATATTTGTTTTATCCAACGTAATTTTGAACAATATCCATTTGTTTGAAATACTAAAAAGAAACGTTTTTTGTTTCTTCTTTAATTTATTGAGAATCTACAATCCGTAAACATATCATTTTTTTATGCACTAGGCTTAATGATATTGGCTGCATGATGTTATCATCGACATCACTTAAGTATCCCGCGGTGATACTCATCAACAAGAAGTAATCACTTTTTTCGCGAAAATCTTGGCGGTTATCCTTATACCGCTCGTGTTTAAAATTGTTTTTGGCGTTTTGAATGAAAGACCAAAAATAAAAATATGAAAATAAGTAGTTTTGCATTTCATTTTCATGGCATTATAACGACAAAACTATGGATGTTAACAAAATAAATTAGCGCTTATGAAGTCAAATTATTTACAACCAAATGAGATTTAATATTGCGTGGAACTCATTGAGAAGTCTTGGACCAGTGTTGACGGATGAGAAAAAAAACGTTGTAAGATCAATACTTTCTATTAGCTTCGCTTGGAATTGGAAAAGTTGGATGGGGTGAAACAGTTTTAAATCTATTACAGTTAATAAAATACTTACAAATGATGTTAAATTTAAATACTGTTGTTTGTAAATGATACAATTAATGATGATGAATCGATTTTCATCGCTTTCGGCCACCATTTTTATTTTTTTCATTCGCAGTCTTAACGCAGGTATTCGTAGACGTAATTCGCACATATTTGACAGACTAATTTATATGTCCGATCTCAGAATTATCTTAACACAAAAACTGGTCCCTTGATGATAATAAAAAAAAAATCACGTTTCGTAATCCCTTCGCCGTTTAAGCGTACAAATCGTACCTTTGGCTCAATGTTCACGAGCAACATTGTTATCATAATATTACTAGGTGCTTTAACGCGCTGTAAGACAATCATGTAATGATATCGGATGACTAAAATCGACTGTAATTTACAGAAATTTGACGCATATATGATATATTATAGTGTTTTGCTCATCCCATACAATAATCCACATTTTAATCACGTTTGAATGGCTGCGAGCACAAAGTGTCCATCGTGGAACAACCGCGGTATAGTTATAACGACGTTACGGTTAAACATCATATTTATCCCTCATCACAACGTCCGGAATATTGATGTACAGAGTGCGCAGCGCCAATTAATTTGCATTAATGCACTTTTGGTTATTATAACCGAACATTTCGGTTTAAATGTATTGTTTTTTAATCCGAACGGACGGCCCTTGAACGCGACAAAAAGGTATTTTATGTGTACATATTAATTACAATATATTTTCCGCAATGTTAGGCTGCATTTGTTGCGAAATAATTTTACAGAAAACATGTGTTGTTATAATAATGCTTACCTATATATGTGAATACGCTATACACGTAGTATTGTCATCGAAAAAGGATAACGGCGGACGTATTTGAGTGCACAGGACAGATGTGATGTTTAATCCTGTGAGAAAATCGCGCCCGTATTAAGCCGAATTAATACTTTATTATTTATAATGTTACGTATACCGCGAATTAAATCGTTAAATCCTTCAATTAAGGCAATTACACCCTTCTGGGATGATGGTAGATGTACTTGGTATGGATATTTTAAATAGATATTGAAGACTTGTATACGAATCGGTAGTCGCAAGGAATCGCAAGGTTAGTAATAACCGTTCTCTAGCAGGTATCGCAGGTTTAAAAATTTTCTTTTCAATATTTGTACCGGTCATATTCAATAAAAATCCATCCAAAATCTTCTAAATCCATTGCTGTAAAGTTATCGAAGTGACCTGTATTTTGATGAACTATAGCTGTTGACATGGATTTTGATCCGTATCGTTCTGCTCGGTTTTTGTAGAGATTTGTCATCCACCGTCTTTCTCGGCTATTTTTTTTTTATAGTTTTTACAAACGCAACACATTTTTTTTTTCAAATTAATTTCCACACATTTACCTGTATAGTACTAATAAGTAAACATATTCACGCATAAAACGACTTTTTTATTGAACGACCGAACAACTGTTGTTGTCGGCGGACGTATCGAGAAATCCAGCGTATTTTCAGTTTTGCCGTACCACGCACGACGCACAGAAACACAAAAGCAACCCGAGGACGCACGAACATGCATGCGCTCTCGATTAAAAAATGCACCGCATGCACTAGTCTGGACGCACTTTAATATTGGATATTTCATTTCGGGATGTGTCGTCGCGCCGCGATGCGATCATTATCATAGATTCCGGACGAAACGAGGAATGAATCGTTTTTATCACGGTGCATGTTCAGTTGTTTTTAGGAAATTTCGTCTTTTTGGTATACATTGAGAGCGTCATTTTTTTAATTTCTCAACAATTTTCCGAATAATTGAGAAAAACGGAGAATGATAGTTGCAAAAAATTATTTCGATTGAGATCGAGAATCGGCTTGTTTATATTTTACGGCCACGAGAATTTCCGTATAATTTTCTATTACAGCTATTATCACTTTTTTTTTTTAGCGGAAAGTCGCAAACAAATTTTATAAGCACTAAATGAAATTATGACAAATTGGGTATCTCGACAAATTTTGATTACACGTTATTAGCTATTTCAATAAACTTATTTGGTTGTCATACTTTAAATATATTTTATTGTTGCGACTTGAAACATTTACTGAGTACCTATTAGCATTTAATAGATATTTCATATTTTATGAAATTTTTTCATTAAAAGTTCAACCCACGTAACACGTTATTAGGAAATTTGGTTTCACTACTATATTGACCATCTTTAGAAATATAATCTGACACACTCAGAATCGTTTTCTTCGAGAGCAATGGACAAAAGTGCATTGGTTTCAAGTTTAAAAGACGAATATACACATAGCAATACCAGTCACTTATCCCTGTACCCGACCATGGAGTCTCACCAGACCTAGAAATTTCACCCGTTTTCATTATTATTATTTTTATTATTATTATTATTATTATTATATTAATTCAGAGCGCATTTTCGTGGAAAATTGTATACATACAATGGTGCTGAATAATCATTTATTGAAGCTAAATAAATAAAAGCCACTGGACGGAGATCAAAGCGAAACCACGAGCGAGTGTAGTACTGTGCTCCATATGGGTACTCCAAATACCATATACGAGTAGGTACCTGTTGACTGATGAGTAAGGCTCGGATTTAAATGCCTTAAAAACAAATGCTTTTAAGCATAGTCAAAAATGAGGGTTTCATCTTTAAAAAAAATCTGTTACACAAAACGAATCATGTTCTTGGAAAGCATTGTCTAAATTCGTCTAAATAAATGAATTGAAATCCGGGCCCAACTGATGAGTAATATTAATGAACGTGGGCGAAAACACACACGTAGTGTGTTCCTTATGAAAATATAACCGTTTTCGCCCGACGGCATATTTTTTTGGCCGGCCAATCCGCTTTATCGTTACAGAGTTTCGTAACTTTTTACAACAGCGATTTCGGACACTAAGTGTAATCTTACAGCGTTTCTACGCAGAAATCCGAAGGACTGTACCGAGAAACGCCTGGAAACGAACGTCGGATTTCGACCGGGAAACGTTTATAATATTATTTCTTTTGAGCAACAAGTTCGTTTGAGTTTTGAGATACGAACGTTTCGCGTTTAGTTTGCAGGGTTAAAAAATCGACTGTTAAAAAGTTATTTTTTTTTAGGTTAAAAATACGGCAAAGTTTATGATCAATTCGAAAAAATCGACGGCTATTATTATTTTATTTTCATCGTAACGCGTTTTATTTTTTTACTGCGTATTCAAATATAAATACGACTCGCGTCGTTATTTTGTTTCTTTTTTTTTTTTCGCCGTAGACCTTGTTACCGTACATGACTGCATAAATATTACAGGTATTATATAAGAGTATCATGATGTTCAACACGAGTTTGTTTAATGATAAAAACCGAGCGAGGGGACGGGGATACGTGTACATATTAATACGTCTTATCCATTGCGTACGAGGCACCGCGTTAATGCCACGGCGCGACCGTTGCCGCAACTGCACACAGATAGGTGATAATTTACGTGTCTGAAACGACGAAAATACGACCAATAATTTATTGTGTCGCACGGCGCCTAATCAAACACAATGCGACGTGTTCGAATTGACATTTGCTACACGGTAAACATGTCAAAACGGCGGGTATGTTTAACAGTGTGACGTATGCGAACCGCGCAGCTGCCATATTATTGCCCACGTGAAATGCGGTAGACGATACGTGCGTATGCCGTGTGATAACGTAGAAGCGGGGCGGGATCTCTTCGACAGAACAACGGAAATGCGTTACGGGCATCGAGAGGACGATACGCCGTTTGTTCGTCCCGAAAGGTGTCCTTGGCCGTGAGCGGATCCGATAGGACAGCGATTCTCGAACTGTGCTCCGCGAGGGTAGTATAGGGCTGGGGTCGGCAACTTGCGGCTCGCGAGCCACATGTGGCTCTTTCGGTCTAAAGTTGCGGCTCTCCAGCTACACACACACACACACACACACAAATTAATGCTGGATCGTTTCAAATGCAATTGCTGGATTTAAAAAACAAAGACCTGTTCATAGAACTCAGAGTAAGTTGGAAGAACCTTAGAGGTTCAGAAATGCATGCACGTCGCGCAGAACAAGTGGACCAAAAGGTTCTAAAAGAAATGCCGAGGGTAGAGGAATTTATATTTGACGCATGGAATAGTCTTCCAGAATGCTACAGTGAGGTGAAAAAGTTGGCATTTGGAGTGCTTGCAATTTTTGGGTCAACATATTCGTGTGAGCAAGTGTTCTCTTGCATGAATACAATAAAAAATAAAGTAAGAAGCCAACTAACAAATAAAAATCTAGAGTCGTGCTTGAAACTTAAAACAACAAGTTATGAGCCAAATTTAAAAGAACTTTCAAAAGACAAGCAAAGCCAATGCTCCCATTGATTTATTCTCTATTATTAAAAACTGTTTTTTTTATTATAAATTTATTATATTATTATTACGTCTATTACATTTAAAAATAAAATTCTATTTTAAAAATGACGAAAATTTTTAATGGCCCTTTAAAATCTGGAAAATTTTGTATATCGTAACTTTTGGCTCTTCCGTCAAAAAAGGTTGCCGACCCCTGGTCTAGGGGGTCTGTGGCTTCCTGGGAATATCTCTACTAATTAAATTCAAATCATTATCATATTTCTTTGTAAGGTACATTTTTTCGTGTCATAGTCAAAATGAGATTAGATTAATGTTGGGTTCTTCGTTCATTTTACATGTACGTAGTTTACTCACGTACAATCTTCGAAGTTCTAATAATTTTATAATTTCTTCAGTCAACTATGTATTATTGTTGTCTCAATTAGACATTTCTGATTTTTGGGACTCCGTAATTTTTACATTTTAACATAAGGGTTCCGCGAACAACAAAGTTTGAGAACCGCTGCGATAGAATATGCGTACCGTCCGATGTATTTGCTTGAAGCCAAAAAGAAGATGATTGCGCACGGCACCTGGGGCTAAGAGAGCCCACTCGATGACGGCTATGAGACAAGAGTAACACAACAGTAGTACACCGTAGCGACGAATTCGTGGTGACGCAGTTTCGTGTTGCAACGGGATTGTGCAGCTGAAACGTGCAGAAACGGTCAGCCCTATACTTGGCCCTTACTCGGTGTGCGCACGTGTGTCCACGCGAGCTCGTAGAGCCAAAGCATACTCAAAATTCAATGCGCACGCGGCTCTCGTTGTTTTTCTCAATTTTATTATTCTCCTGAGCGTAAGAAAAACCTCAAAAATGGTCTAGGGGTAATAAGTTAAATGTTGTTACACAACAGTTTACATTTCTTATGACGAATAAATAGATTTTAGTTTTATAGATTGAACATTTTACGTAAGGTTTACCATAAGTGATATTAGCTTTAGTGGTAAAAAGTCGGAACATTTGGCAAAACCATTTTTATATATTCTTATTTAATTTTGAAGTATGGTAGAAGAATATTGAATATTATCAAGAATCTCCGCTCGGAATTATTTCGTTGCTTTTGAGTTCAAATAATGTATGTACCTGCAGTAGGTATAGTATACCAGAAGTACAGGACTGTTCAAGAGAATAATAAAGACAGCACCAGCTCAAATAAGAAAAAAATAACTGGCGCTGATGACGAGGAAAAGTTTTTAAGGAACTCAGTTCCATTAAATCCCTTTTTAAATATAAATGGCCGCTAGAAGTGGCCTTTTTCCCTCGAAAATGAAAATTCCCCCCTGGCTTCGCAAAACTTCGTGCTGCAGGCCATGTTCATATAGAATACTTCCCATCGGCAGCTCTCCTTCACATCGTCACTAATTGTCACGGAGGCCATGATATTTTTGACTTTGTTTTCCGTTTTAATTTGTATCAACCGTACAATATGCTACAATGACGAATTCATTATTATAAAAAACGTGCAAAAAAATTTTCAAAATCGTACGAACATCGCAGTTACAGTTAACCGACAAAATGCAAATACGTTTAATCACGATATCATATTCGTCTCGTTCCGTTTAGTGATTGTCGATATTTGCCAGCGAACTACTTATCAGTCCGTCCTGCGGCAAAAGCGTGGGCACGGACAGTATGCGTGTTTGTGATGTTGAACTACTGTTACTATCGTAAGACAACGAATATTGTCGACGACGCACTCGATAAACGATGCACTTTATTAAAAATGAAACTTCTACGGAGTAAACCAGAAAAAAGAATACGACGCATCTCGTCTCGCGTGCGTTGTGTATTATACATAATATAGTGTACTTCGCGAGAGGACCGCGAATGATATGCGCCAAGGGACTGCACCGATAGCGTTATATTATTATCCCGGACCGTATGATATTGTCTACACGAAATGCGGTCCTATCCGACGACGAGGGTTTTCCGCGTATAAAGATAAATAATATGTGATGTCGCGCGTGCAATAAGATCGTACAACGTGTCATTGTAGCGCAGCGTGTCTCAAACTTAGCTCCGTAGGGCAGTGGTGCCGAAGCATTTAAAACGACATCGAACATTGAAGAGGAGGGCCCCCACCATCCCCACAAACCCATTTTTTTTTTTTTATAAATTTAACAATTTGATGCATATCAAACACACATGACGGAATCCATTTATTCTAATTTTTAGTTGAACAAATGTTCAAATTCCATTTTTGATATGATCCGATTGTATCAAATGGCCAAATAGGTAAGCTGTGACTGACCCTTTATTGTACTACTTTGAACATCATTTTCGACAAATAACAACATGTTTCACATTTTTCCAGGCGTCAAAAGTTAGCTTGCAAAAAGTAAGTTTGCAATCGGATATTTTGCAAAAACATTCGTACTGTCATGCTGTAACGACAGTGGCGCATACAGGGTGGGGTAAGGGGTCACAACCATCCCCTCAAAATTACATCCCTTATAAAATTTAATTATTTTTAACAATGTTTTACATTTATCAGTATACTGGGAACACACAGAACTAACGTAGTCATTGACGCCCCGGAAAGTTATTATCGAGTAGGAGTATTTATGATAATTTCATAGAGCAATAACATAATCCGTTTTTGAAACATCGATCCCTATTAAAGAGTTTTGATTGCGTAATGACAAAACCTAATTTTAAAGTTAACAATGATATTAAAGACAAATTTCAGTTATTGCTAGAAAAGTACAGAGATATCTTGAATGATAATATTTTAAATGAATATTCATACTGGGCTTATTTAAAATGATGGCATAATGGCTTTGAATTTGAGTCACAACAATGTAAAAATACTGTAATCGATCTATTCTTCTAATGTAATTCACAAATTTATCCTGTTATTTCTGTGTTTCTGATAAATTTTCATCACTTTACTACCCAGCCACAGGGGAACGTTCATTTTAAACATTACAACGCACTAAAACTTATTTACGAAATAGAACAGGACGAATCAGACTTAATGGTCTATGAATATTGAACATTTACAGGGATATGACAATAACTCCTGATGAAATTATTAATAAGATTGGAAAAACGTCAAATAAGAGATTGGCATTTATGAAATTATACCATATTGTATAAATGATTAAAATATAAAACTGTAAATAAATTAAGAAGTTTATAGACTACAATATGTTATATATTATTTATGTACTAAGTGTTTTGAACTTGTATACTATATAACGTTTTACAATGATTATAGATTCTGTATAGAATTCTACAAAAGTCCCTTCTCTAGGAAATTATTATATGCATCTCCCCCCCACCCAAAAATTGTCATGATCGCTTTGTGCGGTAGAAGAAGAAAAAGCAGGAGAAGAAAAGTTCGCTATACTTGTAGAATAATAATAATATAATGTAATATTCGTCCAGTATTTTCGTATGTCTCATGCCAAATTCACTACTCTTCTTGAAATCATAATTTCAAAGTCCTCGTGTTTTATGACAGTACGCAACACACACACACGGGGGAGGGGGGGCATAGAGAGCTCGAAGAAAGGCGATGTCCATCACCGTTCACTGATTGCGATTTCCGAGTGAAAATAAGAACCTTCGCGCATAGATTGAAGGTACATAATAAAGCTCCGCTGGTGCGCGAGTTTGTCGTTTCGCAATATTCATCTGTTTGCACTGCAATGATGAATAAATATTATGTAATAATTTAATAATAATCGCTCGGTTTTCGTTGCATAACGAGGTTTTTATTAACTTTCCGACACGGTCCGTAACTGTATAAGTATCGTACAGCTATATAAAAATGTATAGAATATACGTGTTGTACGACGCGCACCGAATTTCCGGATTACACACATAGTAGTTAATTTATCGACAAGGACACACGCTGGTGCAGCAGCAGCCGAGGCCGCGGTGTGCGGGGATAGATGTCACCCCGGGAAAAACGTGGAAAGGGACATAGGCCAAGTGAGCCGGAAAATTAAACGTCATTTCCAGTTAAAATATTTATTATTATTATCGAAACTTTAGATGGATATTTTTGTTTTCGAAACGTTTTACAAACTGCGAATTCTAAACCGAGCTATATAATATTATATTTTATATGTTAATGACAATGGACACAACGGGGAAATCTCAATTATTATTATTGTTTCATTTTGTTTTAAATTTTTCGCCGTATGATCGAGACGTCACCACTCTGCCGAAGCCCCGGTGCAGTCTAAAAAATAAAACGTCGGCGACTTGTTAACATCGTGCGTTAAATATTTCCCTCGGTCGGTAATAATAAAACAGTTCCTGCCTATCCTACTGTAACATAAGACGGCTCGATAACTCGCGGCGAAGATGTATTCAAACCTAACGTTTTCCGTTGTTGGCAATAATTAAAAACTTCATTATTCAAACGACGTAAAGTCTTTAGAAACCGTTTAAACACTTTTTTGTTGTTTATCAAATAAAAAAATAATTGTCAACAGTTTGAAAATAATCACGAAAGACCGGTCGACCAGAAAAAGAACAAAGGGAAATGAAAAATAAATAAAATTCAAATCGACGTTGCAACGATTTCGTTTTCAAAAAAATATAACTTAAGACACCGATACGGTTATGATAAACTGTAATAAATGGCCTTGATTTTTTACTATTATAATTTTAAGCTTCGGCAACTATGGCCATTAGCTGTGGTTGTAAGGTATGGGTAATTTTTAAAAGTCAAACTGGAGTTTTAGGAACAGTATGTTGTGGGCTCTTACCTCTGGACGATGTTGCTGCTCAGAGAGCGAAACCATCAGCGACCATGAGATTAAGCACAAACGCCTCTTATCCGTTCGACCATTCCACCCTGACCAACCTAAGATTTAAGATGTACGTAAATGTAATGCACATTTATTAAAATATTTGTTTTGAAGTAAAAACACGATCCGGTTACAAACACTAAACAGCTTTGCTCACCCTCGTAATATTAACAGCTTATTATAATCAAATATTTAACATGTATTTGCACGGTCGATCACGAAACATGTATCATTATCAGGCGCTTCGCAAAATCTGATGTCCTGATTAGTAGCTGTCCCCAACCATAGCCCGAAACAAAATAATAGGAATTTGGAAATATTTTCTTTACTTCAATTTTAATTCAATATTAAAAATCGAAATAAAAATGTTTTTCATCGATAAAATCAATTTATATCCAATATTGAATATATGATTTAGAATGTTTAACTGTAGATAAAATCAATTTAAATCCTGTATATTGGTTTTTGGACTGTTTATTTCAGGATATTACACAGATCCTTTTAACATCCTGTTATTTCCATTATAAATAGTTAGTGATGCCTTCGTTTATACAACCACTAAACGTTGCCTAGATCGATTCCAGTTTGATTGAAACAGGTTTTGAACGATTAAAAACTATAAAATAGTTTTTGTTTCTTTTACTATGACAATATTTTGCACCATCATACTCGTATTATGTAATTGTCCCTCTAAAATGTGGATCCTGTCGCGCACTACTGAAAATGTCAAGTGAGACGATTTATATATTTTAATATTTTCATTTCAGACGTTCTGGAAATCAAGATAGTGCGAAAAAAAATAAGAATAATTAATATTATCTTCGTTGCGCTTACAACCGGGGAGAGCTTTTGCGAGAGCTGACCCCGACCCCATTTTATCGCCTGCTCCCACGACCGCGGCGCAACGTAAATACATATATATATATATTATATATAACTCTGACGGATGTGCGGGTAATAATAATAATAATAATAATAATAACAACAATACTATATAAAAGTCCCTTCGCCGTCGCCGCTGCCGAGATCGTCGTCGAAGACGAGCCGTAGTCGCTGCCCCGCAATGGTCGGGAGATTATTTTTTTGCTCTACGCTACTAGGTTTTTCAATTAATACCGGAACGTGACGCATTACCGCCGGAGGCAGCTTTCCGCAAAATACAGAGAAACGCGATATCATAACAAGGTATATATAATACAAACCCTCCGCAGCTTAATAGGGCTGCTGCACTCGTGTATCTTCATGCGCTTTTTTTTTCATCCCCATTTCCCGACCTCCCAACCCCGTGGCCTTTCCCTTGCAATCAACGATATTAACAGTTATTATACAACCAGAGCCGCGTACAACGGGGAAGTGGTGTTTTTCCATACGACTTCGACATAGGTTTGCGTACACGTCTTGTGCTGTGCTCTCGTATGTAAAGTCACTTGCCCGCGGGTACGGTGTCGACCTCGTATCGCCGAAATTCGACGGGTAAGAGAGAGAGAGAGAGAGAGAGAGAGAGAGAGAGAGAGATAAAACGTCGTAAAAAGGAGAAACGGGCAAAACACATCGAAATTCTACGAATGTCCTTTCTGTTTCTTGCTCACAAACAGTATATTATACATGCGTTTACCTGCGCTCTTTTCTGCACATTTCAATCGTCCGCCGTCGCTCGATTCGCGCGCACAAAATCCCCAGCCAACACGCGCACCCTTTTTCGTGCACGGTTTTTTTTTCTATCGTACCGTCCGGCTCGGAGAGGGGTGAAAAGCAAAATAAATAGAATTCACTCGAATAGTATACGCGACACACCGACGACGACGATGATGACGAACACCTCGTCGAAACGTTTTAATCATATAATAGGCAATACATGCACCCACTGGTCGGTTTTCAAAGGAGCTTTCTCGTTTTTCCCGACTCAATTACCCGCATAGTTCATAGGTCGACAATTTTGTTTTTGAAAAACGCGATTCGATTTAAATTTTTCCTCGAATTCACATCACATTCGATATGCGAATAATAGTCGCCCACGCCCCGTCGCCGTGCGGCTGGCGAGTTGATAACGTAATATTTCTATTGGACCCGGCGGCGTCCGAGTCGAATTCGAATTTTATGTACTCTCGACGTGACGAAGTCGTCATTCCGACTAGGGTCGAAGTTAATTCTTTCCATTTGTTTGCCCACGTCTGTCGCGGTGGTGACGACGACTTTAAGTCCGCGGATAAACCTTTACGTCGTACTAAACGTATAGTGCGTGTGTAATATACGTTATTGATATTATTATGTTTACTGCGTGGCAAACAATATCCGAGAGTGCACACGTTTTACAAGCGCAAGCTTGAGGTCAGAAAGAAAAGAAAAATTACATTTCTGATATTAATAACAACACCGTGTCTTGGCGCGCTCGTCTCACCGTTTTCAACTATATATTATTATAACACAATTTTTCCGCCACGCAAACATTTTACGTTTGATTGTATCATATATTTTTTAAGATTTATTTTGTTTTTTTTTTACACAACGACGTCGAAACATTTTTACTAAACATAATTTTTTTGCTATTTAATTAATTATTTTTTTTTTTCTTAGCATAACAATGCGTTCCTGCATATAACACAGTTGGACGCAATAAATAATAACAGAGATTTGGATCTTAACAATTACTATGCGTTATAAATCGGTAAACGTGAGGAAGAGACGAATACCTGAGACAAATACGGTTGGTAAGGTGGATATTAATTTTTGTTTGTCGATAAATCGCGATTGCGGTTGCTCTCTTGCGACGGTGGCGGGATAAGATGTTATGTGCTGAAGTGGAGGAGGAGGAGGTCGTTTATTTTATTGGAGGCTCAGCCGCTCAGGTATTAGATATCGGTTTCGGACGAAAACGATCGTAATGTAACGCATATTATTATGGTCGTGGCCCGAGAAGAATAACGGTTATTAGCAAAGTATGCACCCGCCCGCCCGGAAGGAGAACCGCAGCAACAACGTCAAGTCGTTCATTAACCAAAACACCTGGAGAAACACCTCTCCGAACTTGGTAACCAGACGACTACAGCGGTCGATGACTATATGCTCGTGCGACGACGGTGGGGATTTGGTTTTGGTTTTAATCATTTCAAATACGACGGAGAATGCGTGACAGTACGTATTGTTCACCACGTTCGTTTCGTTCTGAGCGCTTGTACGGCTGAAAAGTTTGCGGCTAAAAAAATGTAAGACTGGACTTTTCTCGAGCATCAATTTAGCGTCTCGGTTTGAACCGGGAACACGTTTCTCGTAACATCGTTATCGTCGTCTCGTAGCACTTTCACGGACGCAGAAACCACGATTAATAACAGTAATCGTATATATCGTCCCCAAAAACCGCACATTTACGATATTATGTTGATTGTTCGTAACACGTAACGCAAGGGGCTCGCGGTATACAAAAACAAATCGATTTCCGTGCGTATACTCGTATATATTATACAATCGCGGGTTCGGGCTGGATTAAAATTTGTCGGAAAATATTTTCGACACGAACCGCACACACGTACCTACTATACACGTATGTATATAGTTGCATATAGCATGTGGTGGTGACGTACGTGGATTATTCGATTCCGTGCGCGGGGACGTTTGCGACGGGTTTAAAATATTATTGTCATCACCACGCGTGCGCGCGGCCGCGTACACATTCGATTTTTAATCGATTCGTTATCATTTCGCTAATACCATCATGCGTTTTCGGATCAACACTGTCCAGGACATTTTAATCGGAGGTTATCCGCAACCGTAAAAAATAGTGATATACAGTGGCGTATCCAGAAATTTTTTTCGGGGGGGGGCGGGGTTATGAAAAAGAATTTCGTAAGTATGTTTTAAAACGAAAATGTTCGTGCTCCGGTGTCTACACTGGAAGTGTTATGAAAATTTTAAGAAGTGTGGATATTATTGGATAAACGTCTGGGCTTGTTTCGAAGTATACTTCAATACCATTTTTGTTCATATATATAGATAACTATAATATAATATTTAGCTATAAACACTTGTTATTAATTACAATTTTTTTAATTATTGTGTTTTATTTTTACATGCTATATGATATTATATTATTATAGTATTTGAATATTTAGCAATTTTTTTTAAACTTCACAATTTTCGGGGGAGGGGTTATAACCCCTAACCTCCCTGGATACGCCACTGGTGATATAACACCTAGCTGTAACGACAATAATGGTTAGTCGTCTCCGGAAAGAGTTAAAATTAAAAACAAAATTGCTTTCAAAGCTCCTATAGAGTTTAAATAGAATGCATTATTTATTCATGGGCAGGCGAATATCGCTCCGAGGCCGTTTTAACGTACAGCTTTCAAATTTAAAATTACAATAAAACTGTATATATATATATGTTCCAACATGCGTACATTTAATCTATATTCATAGGCCGTCGCAGAAAATTGCTCATCCGCAACAATGGATTTTTCCATTCATAAAGTGTGTCCAGAATTTTTTCACTCGGTAACTACTCGTATTCCTGTTCTACACGGATTCACGTTAGCGCGTTGAAATGGTAAGGTTAACCTTGAAATTACAAATGTTACTTACAATATATTTGTAAGCGTTTGTGCGAAAGTTCTTATCTATTTGCAGGCGATGATCGGTTTGCATAATCACATATTTAGCTCGCAATACAGTTCGATGATGTTGAGTGGAACCATTTTATACACCGAAATCGAAATAGGAGATTTTGGTTGATTTCAGTTAAACATCTTCAAGCATGATTTTTGGCCTTGAGAATAAATCGTCAAAAGTTCACTATTAAAATATTATTGTCAATTTTAACTTATTTGTCCAACTCCTCAGCAAATATGTTATAATAAAGGGGTATGTGCATGCGTGCATTAAAAATTAGAATTTTCACTCATTAAAAGCTTATGTTTTTTACGCAACCCCCTTTCCTGAGCAACCGAAATGCATAACTCACAGGTACATACAAACAGTAAATCCTAGCGTTGACTTTGTAAAACTTAAATTTACCAATCGACCAATTTTTCGGGCCAAAGATAGAATTCGAGCGTTTGCGTCACCAACCGCGTGACACACACAGACGTTTCTTCGTCACCTTTTTTGTACGTTTCGGCAGGTGTTCCAATAGTCAATGCCCTCCTTCGATATCGGTTTGTTTTTCGAATTTCCGATTGATCACGCACAACCTGCAGTGGCCGAGATTTTTGATCATACGTTTATCTGAATGCTTGAGATTCCTACGTTTCTTCTTAACGATATCTTAGATCACAGCACGTTAATATTCAGTTGGTATACATTTAACATGGGTATTAATAATAACTTCGATATTGTTGTGATAGTTCATTTTGCACATTATAATACATGGAATACATCACACATGTGATCGATATATCTCCATGTGTACCTACTCGGTGCTTACTTTAACTTTCTTCGAGGTGTTCAAGTTGAACAATCCAGGATGCATGGAATTTCCGTTTTTGTTGATGGTTTTACCACGGTATAATGTGTAAATCTAGATGGTGCACTTCGGAATTTACGGATAACTCGACGGTAATTGACCACAATCAAGGAATTAAACGGTTGTACAACTCATTTTATTATAATCACGAGTAATTATATCGAGTAGTTTTCAATTCATATTGTGTATTTCACGCACGCGAGTGTCATTCGTGTCAATGGAAAAATTCATGAAATTCCAAAAAAATGATATCATATATAGATTCTATCTAGTCCGTGACTGTATGACCAATAAGGACTTTTTCCCCTAACCAGTGGTGGCAGCGTGACGCCGTCCTCGGATCGAATTTCGATTTGTTCGTATTCCTTAGAACTATCCTGGAAGCGCACCATTTACTCGAAGCTAATCTGTGGCCGCACCGTATTGTCCGAACCAATTGATAACGCGCGTTCATGGAGTACATAATAGTATGTTATTTCGTATGGCCGAGTGTCGGGAGTATGGTCCCCGACGGCGACGCGGTGTGAAAACCGTTCGTAATAAATCACTTATAACACGAGAAGTTTCGGGCGTTTCGGACGAAATCCGTATTATTCATCGCCGACGATGGTGCCAGACCGCAACACGGCGCGTGCAGGTAACGCACTTATCTACACCGCGCACAGAGCTGCGGCCTAGTGAACCGGAAAATAGGATAGGCTATTAAATGTTAAAAGATGTACTCCGCAACTTTTTCCCCGCACCCGGGTGCACCCTCGTATACACGTGTATACCCGCCCCGGCCAACGGTTTCGACTGTTTTGTTTGATTACTTCAGACGCATTTTCTTTTTCGCCGCACAACGGGTAAAAGAAACGTACCTACACGCACGACGGTTTCGACTGCCGAGACGCGATTCGATTGGATTTGTACTTACCTACGTAATATCGTACTATACACGCGCCGTACCTGCTTATTGTTAGAGCCCGGATGTTTATGCCTTGGAAACGGCAACGATGCGATTTCAGAATAGAAAAAATAAATGAACGTTCTTATTTGGCTTACGGACTCGATGAATCCTGAAGAAATTTGAAAAAAAAAAACCTTAAAATTAGTGGAACGCCAAAAAACTTAATTTTTTTCATTTCAACTGCCAAGCATTAATATTCATGATTTATGAATTTAAAACATTCGACAACAATGTATAACCTACCTAATAGTCTACAATAATGCTGCGACGATGACACATATAAATTGTTTGCTGTTTTAGTTCATCAAATTAGTGTAATATTCGATTTATACCGTAACGAAGAAATGCGATTTTTATTTTGACGGTGAATATTAAATATATAATTAGATAATATAGCTAATTATTAAATCTTAAAATTTTGAAAAGTATCATAATAAATCAAAATTGTTAATTATTTATAATCTGTTGATGCGCATTTTTTTTTTGTTTTCTTGCAAAGATAGCATCCGTTAAGACAGCACTTTCAATAAAAAAAAAAAAATGCAAAAGCCAAAAACATCTTAAATTCCTAATTATTATACGTACATAATAAAAAGTTACGAAAACATGATTCTGTATTATTATCTTTGTTCGAGGGTCGTAAAAAAACCTCTATTAATTATTATCATTATACTATTATGGTTTCAAAGTGCTTTTGCCGAAATCGTTTATTACCGTGTTGTAAAACCAGTTGGAAATAAATTGATAGTGAAATAAACGACGTACCTAAACTTTATTAAACACACAGATTTTAATAATAATAATAAAAAAATTGTTATTGTAATTGTTTGTTATATACGAGTAGATTATTATTTTGTTATTATTATTCAACATTCTAAATGTGTAGCAGTGTCAAAGGGACACCCACATAGTATTCTTTTTGTATAAATTCTTACAAATGTGTAACGTCGAGGTCGGTCTTGGCGGGTGAGTGGTATCACTACCGAGTTAGGCGGGTAACCGTGGTATATTATTAATCCATCTGGTAGGTCGGTTGGGTTAAATTTACGTAATTATTTAATAGTACGACGAGCTGCAACTTGTTTGCGGTCTAATCAAATGCGTGGGTTCGCGATTTCACGTAGAGACATCACGGCACTTGACCTATCGCCGTTTTTCGCCGGACAGTTATTAATGTGTGATAACGTGCTTTTGCGTCAGTTTCGTTCCGCACAAGCATACGTACGTTTTAACCATATTATCTTTTCGATAACGTACAAATCGGCTTCTCGTCGTGTCATCCGATCCTCGCTCTATACACACAGCTAGGTTATTCAAAACCGTTCGTCGCGACACGCGTTCGTTAATATTCCTATACAGACTTGCATTCTGCAGCGCCCTTTCGGGTCGATGATAAATCAACGAGGAGACGGGTTAAACCCACGTAATATCATATAGTATGTCGTATAGCCACTTAGTGAAATTGACCATTTCATGAAATGCGTTCGGCCTTTTCACGAATCGTCGATTGAAAAAAATAACTATCATCGGATGAAAAGCGTTTTGAAATCTTAAAACCAAGTATAAATGTAAGAATCGACGTCTCACGAATGCAGGTGTAATTTTAATGAATATTTTATCACAAACAAAAGTTAACGCAAAAGCAGTATACAACCTCAAGTTGAGAGATACTGTGCAATCATATCTACTTGAACTTGGTATTTCTTCCTACTGCACTGTTGGTGTGCGTCAAATAAGATTCCAAACATTTTCCTACTCGTGATTTCCAGTCATAACCGGCGTAACACAGACGATAAAAATCTCGCATTCTTTTAGCGTAGCTTTAGGATTGAAAAATACTGCAGATGGGGTTGCAGCATAAAAACTTACGTTTTAAAACAGTTGAAATCGAAATAAAGCAAAAAATCAGCACGGTGCTTTAGAGTCTAAATAAAGTACTGATACATTTCGTCTGCTGTGCACTTTTAAATCAGATCTATTTGACATTTACCGACCCGTACGTATATTGCAGAGTTTTCTTAACCCTCTTTTGGATAGCTATGACTTGGTGTCTCGTATGATTGGATTAGGATCACGGGCTTTTTATTTTTTATATATTCTTTAATCAGCATCAACGACAAGGTTATTAGCTTAAATTATACACTATAGACATAAAATGATATTTACATTAATTTCGATTATCTGTATTAAGTTTTTTTTTTCATGAACATTATTATATTTTTGGTGTCAGAATAGGGTCCTAACGCTTTATAAACGTTTTCTGGGATTCGACAAACTTTTCCGGCCTCTGAGAAAAAAAGGACAGTGGATGATGATATGTTTTACTGAGAGATTTGTGTTGCATGAAGGGCATATCGGTGCGGTTCGGTTTTCGTGGATCACGTGCTTTGTACCGTACTGACGAAAAATGTAATTGTCGCGCCATGAACACAAATATGTATGTAACAATATAATATTATCAAAACACCGTAAAATCGACCAGATCGCGATGTACGTACGAAGCACGAGTAACGCATATTTTTTTCTATCGCGCGTACCTAAAATGCGTTTACGATAAATTATGATAAACAATATACGTATAGTAGTACTATTGACCCATCGAAATACATGCGCGTACTATTATATTTAATGTTTTCGATATTTTTATACCACTTGTGTGTTATCACATCGTAATGCTGCGGCCACCGGTATGTATAATAATATTTTTTTTTTATGTTAACAGCCCAAGGGCTGGTTGGCAGCAATTCTCCACTCCTGACGCTTCTCCGCTTTCCTTTTCAATTCGCAATAAGATCTGCAGTCCATATCTCTTACTATTTGACTAATGTAGTCCAGTGGCGGTCGCCCTCTGCTGTTATTCCCTTCAATGGCACCTTCTATTATCCTGCTAAGTAGACTGTTTTGACGCAGTAGGTGTCCTATTAACTTGGCTCTTCTTGTTTTTAAGGTTTTCAGAAAGCTTCTTGTTTCTCCGACTCTTCGATAAACTTCTTCATTTGTTATGTGTTCTGTCCAACTTATTTTAAGTAGTCTTCTGTAACACCATGTCTCGAACGCTAAGGGTCTTTTTCTTCTGTTTTACCTATGGTCCATGTCTCACTTCCATACAATGCTACGCTCCAAACATACGCCTGAAGTAAGTTTTTCCTTACTTTTATGTCAATATTTCTGGATATAAACATATTTTTCTTGCTCTGAAATTCACATTTAGCCTGGTTTATTCTGCTTATGATCTCCCTGGTACAACGGCCGTCCTCAGTTATCGTGCTTCCCAAGTATTTGTACTCATTCACTTGCTCTAGTGTGTGACCATCTAGTGCAATTTGAGTTTGGGTTCTTTCGTTACGGCTGCAAACGAGGACTTTCGTTTTTGCTTTGTTTATTTTCATATTGTATTCATTTTTCATTATTAAGTTCATTATTTCCAAGATATTCGGTAGATCCTCTTCATTGTCGCTATAATAATATACGCACGTAAAAATACGGTACGAACGCGATGTACAGGAGGATTTTTTTCTGCGGTCGAACTTTTGTGCTCTCAGGGAATTACTTCTTTCTTATTTTCATTTCAAACGAATCGCTTGGGTACAATTCGAACTAATTGTCGTGATACTTTTTGCAAGCTGCACAGTATGCATATCGTTTCCTGTTCCCTAATAGTGGTTTGACATTATAAGTGTACGTTGCTGTTCGAAAAAACACATTTTACCACGCGGTTGTCAATGGTGGTAGAGAGTAGAGGATTTTTTTTTTCAAATGCGTTGGCGTCGGCGACTTAAAGTTACGTGCACTTGAAATCAATAAACCGTCTTCGGAAACCGGCTGACCGATGGCCGAGTGAGTTGGCCTTTGGCTCGCCTATTGCGTCCGTCGTTAAGACAAAACCCACTGTAATCCCGGGAATACGATCGAATCGTCATAATGAGGGCACACAAAAGGGGTTGACCATACGCGATTTTTACGTTTTGAAAAACGCCCGACGTCCTGCCGGGCTACATTGTGGGCCCCCGCGAAAGGGAGTGGCGACTGTGCGGCGGGTGGGCGCGGTCGCGACGGGGCTAATGTGTAAGCCCATCCTGTCCGGGCTCGCGCGAGCGTGTGCACGTTCTTCCGTATGCGCGTTCGTGCGTATGCGTGCTCGCGCGTGCGCGTTTCGTGTACGCGCGCGCTACTGATGGTCAGAAGTGGTCGCGTATTGATGAACTCCACGGCGGCGGCGGCAGCATTTATGACGCTAAATCACGTGGCCGGACACCGGGGGGTAGTAATCCCCGGCTACGGACACAGGTCACGTTCTGCCCGTGCGCGAGGTAGAGTTGTTTGGGTGTTTGAACGGATTGGTCGCACGCGGGAAGACGCGGGTCACGTCGCGCGAGGATGGAGTGCGCAAACACTGCAGGGCGTATAAGGCGCACACGTTCGCCGCAACGGCGGGCGGGACGAATAATAATAATTATAACAATAAATATAAAAATAAGAGCACGCGCGCCGCCGTTTTATGATCTTATCACCGCTATTATCATAATTGTTATCACTAGGGCCCGGATTTCAATGCAAAGTGCATATTTTTTTGCTTGATCATACACAATGCTTTCCAAGTACATAATTCGATTCATGTAACGAGGGTTTGAAAGCTACACATTTTATTTTGCATTTTTAGCATTATTGGATCATTTTGTTGGTTTTTAATGCATACTTGTTCAATATAGATATAAAACTTGGAATATTCAAAAAATTATCTTAATATAAATTTTCCATACACATTGTCAATTTTTTTTTTCGATTTAGTTTTTATCTTATCTTACTTTATTGTTGACTGTAGATCGTCACCCGTATTCGGTCAAATAACAAATAATCAGTTCGTGTTATATCGCAGTCGTTGCTCGTATTACGTGCGTTTGTGATTTTAATGTGTTAAAGTTAAATAGTGTGTTCAATAATGCCCCAAATAAAATCATCTACTTCTTCTCGCTTGCGTTATATTATTATTATGTCTCATTTATAAATTATAATTTGTATAAAAAAAATATATATGGCATTTTTAAGGTCATTTTTGTGGTAAATTGTATTTTTGGCTATTTTTTAGAGCATATCTGTATGGTTTTAAGTGCATTTAAATCCGGGCCCTAGTTATCACTATAGGTATTGTTATTGTTTTCGCCCGTCACGCACTGGAAAACGAGCGCGTTTTAAAAGGGGGCGCATAGCGGCGGCGGGGGTGGGATTAGTGACGTGCGTCGTGCGGCAAATGGACGCAAGTATTATTAAGTTGTAGATGCGAGTAAAGGGTATAAAAGGTTTTGGTAAAGAAGATCGATGCGGGGCGCGAATGAAAAGAAAAACAAAAAAAAAAACGGTTTTGGGCGTGCGGGACCGCGAGGATTTGTTAGGGCTGCGATATTGCAGTTGGAAGGAGTAAAGCCGAAAACATTTGACGAGGAATACCGCGATATTACGAGCGAAATACCCACTGCTGGTGCTTGTGTAGTGTTTGCGTACCAGGTACCTTAGTACCTTACCCTGGATGCAATACCGAAGTGTCGCAGTATTTTCGAGTATGCCGATATTTCGAGTACAAATTATTATTTTCCATCAGTGTTCACATATGATGAGAATCACGTTTTTTTGGAGCATATTATTATAATTTGATGCATGTCTTGATAAGTATTGAAAAAAAAACAAATATATTGTTTAAATTAAAATAAAAAATAATAACGATAACACCTCAAACGTATGGCATCGAGAAACGTTTTTATAATTCAGTCAACCTGTACATCTAGATGTTACTCGGTACCGTAGAAGCGATCATATAAATAAATGACCAATCAAAAGCTATCGTCTCGGCTGCATGGGTATGTGAATAGTTTGAAATTTCAATAGATACTTCTGAATTCGGGCACATATTTTTGGAAACATAATATGTATGACGTATGTATTTATATAGGAGCATAGTTTAATAGTTTTAGTGCTACAAGTCTCGAGTTTTTAATCGACAACTAGTATGGAACACCAATGTTGTCTTAATTGAAGTATCGGGAAGTAAAGATGACATTTAGTTAATAGGGTAGTGTGAATAATTGCTGCTCACTAACCGACGAATTGAAAACCAAAAAGAGAGAAAGAGAGAGAGAGAAATTCCAAAACGATTCAATATTTCTCCGATATGAAATGTCTATCGATTGTCAAACATATAGACCGTTAGAAAACAAAACCGTACGCGCAGATCCTTTGTCGTATTCCAAAAAAAAAATTAAACCAGTCTACAGGGAGTATGATGTTTTTGGTTTATCCTATACATAGTTAAACCGTAAATTAAAAATCGTGTTCTTACATATTATACTCTAGTTAGTATACTCTGCGCGTTTACTCTCGGGCGCTCCGCTCCGTAAATTCATTTAACATATTATTCGTTTTGAATTATTCAAATGAACTGAAATATTTATGTTGACTTAAATAAATTATTATAGAAGTATTTTAAATATCTGAATATGTGGTCAATTATAATGTATATTATATTCCACCTTTTTTTTTTTTGCAAACGGAATAAATAAATCATTTTCAACGGTTTTTTCGGATTTAAATAAATCGATTTCAAACCTTAGATAAACATTTTGTTCACATAAATTAGTATTTTAAACCGTGAGAAGAGCACATAGAGTATAACAAAGTGTATTTTAAGTAGCTAAGAGATAAAAAATTAGTACTTGCTTATATTGTAGAAGCGTCTCGCGTTTTTTTTTACTACTCACCACAATTAATATAACCCATGACAAGTGTTGGTAAATGAAGGGAATCAAGTGATTATGATTACGCAACTCAGTAACTACGTAAGTCACTGGAATATGTGTCTATACAAGTGCAGCGTGAAATCAGTGATGAATCACAGCAATCGAAACGCGATACCTGCTGCAGCAGTAGTGGAATTCAATAATATTGTAATATAATACATCTCAGATTACCGCACACCGTACGGCGTTTTCTCGCTTGCCGAAATTCGATAAAAATGCAAAATCATACGTCTAACGTTGCACGTTTATAGGTCTATGCATGTGCAAAGGAAAACAATGCGTTACCGTAACGTATTACTCGTATTTTATACTGGCAGTGTGCAACGATCAGTAAGGTCACGTCGGAGAGGTAAAAAGTAAATAATTAAAATCGTAGATCCGTCGGGGAAATAATACATTTCACGAAAACCGTACGCACGCCCCCCGCGGGTGTTGACCGTAAGAAATTTTTCTCCCGCGGACCGTGTCTAATTTCTATTCCGCGCAGAAAGACCGCGAAACAAACTTTCAAAAGTCTTTTTCCACCTGCAGGAATCGTGCTCGAAAACTCTCCGTACAGTCACTGTGCATCGAACGGATCGTGGAGAAGGTACGTACTCCCCGCGTACGACTCGAGGTCTAAAATTGAAAACACGCTGTTTGTTCTTTTTCTTTTTATTCCGCGTCGACGTGCGCATTATACTATGATTTATGGGTATAATAATAATAATCGGACGCGCGTTATTCGGCAGTTCGGGCGGGTGTAGTATTCTTCCACGATGTGTAAAGTTGTATCTATTTCAGGGTACCCGACGATTCGGAAAATTCTCCGTCAAAAATTTAATAATAATAAAACAATATCTCCTCGGACCACGAGCGCTTGTATTATTATTATACGCTGCGGTGGCGTGTAACGGGATCAGTGATATGGCTTAGTTCGAAAAGCTTACAATAGGGACGAAATCTACTAGGTGTGTACCAAGTTTCGAATTTCGGAATCCATTAGGGAATAGCCACGGGGCGTGCGTACACGTGTATGTACATATATATATATATATATATATATATTATATAGACATAATATATTTGTGTAATATCCTATTGACTGCTTCTGTAGTATACTTCCAATAAGTTTTCCAGAAACATGAGACCGTGTATTCATTAGATTCAATATTTACAATATATACATAAAAACATGATACGCGCGCGGTAATTCATAATAATCGATCTTCTCATATCGAGTATACCTATATAAAGATGTGCATGCGTGTGCGTGTATGTAGGTTTTTTTTTTTTTAATTATTTCGAAAGTTTCACATCAAAGGGTTAATGTTAGTTCCCATGCGATATACACAAGGTAAAAATCACCCACGACTCGAAAAAAATGCATTTAATGTATTACGGAAATTCCTAAACAGCACTGTTATTACACGAATAATAATCATTTACAAAAAAATTTCCTTCTCACTTTGGTTAAAGTTTTTTCTTTTTTTTTTAGTGTTTCATAAAAAATATTCTAATGTGTAATCCGATCTTTAATCGAATGCAGAATATCTTATACATATTATATTAAGGTACATAAAATAATAACATTGATATCTCCGTCAAGTACATTGATGTATACTTGACGAAAAACTAACGTGGGAAATGCTTATAAGTAAAAAACGCACCCAAGGTTATGCAAGAATGAATACACTCTATTCCTTAGTTAACTTCAAGTCAACCCTTAAAATAAAATCATCCATCTTACTGTACACGTTAATAATCCGACCACTAACCACTTATTCCTGCCAAATATGAGCAGCAGCCTCTTCAACCAAAAATTAACAAAATCAAAATCCTCAAAAACAAGATTGCCAAGACATGCCTGAAAGCTACGGTTCACGAGGAACAGACCAATTCACAATGACACAGGAACACCTTTCCTCCATGACTGGATAAAAACGCCATTTAAAAATGTCCACACCAATCTCAAAACCTCTGTAGGAGCGCGGGAACCAAAACAAAAAAATCGACGTCTAAAATCACGACTACCTCAAGAATTACCTTAAGAAAAATTGAAACACAATTTATGTGGACTAATTATATTGGACTTGTATTATACATATACATTATACATCGATGTTGATGAACTTTGAATATTTTTTCGGAACATGATCATAGACGATACTGTCCTAGTTTAAAATGTGTTCTAATAACATACAAATCCATAATACTAATTTTGATGTAAGCAGATTTAATCAAAACATTTTATCATTAAAAAAAAATAAATACCTTAAAGCTTAAAACAACATGTAAATACCTTTATTCTCGTAATTAGATATTAAGACTTGCGATAACATGTGATATGCTGACAAATTTTAAATTTAAAAATAATAATAATAACACAATATCTGTTTCGCACAGTTCCTTATTGCAATGCATTTGATTTTATCGCTGCGTGGAAAATTTCATAATTCAATTATTATTCTACAACATTGTCAAAATGAATTGTGCAACAAAATTTCAATTAAAAAAAAAAAAATAATATTATTCATGAAGGTGATTACGTATCGGTAAATTTTTGTTCGCGTGACAATGACGCGTGTAGTATAATAGTCATGATAAATGTATTATAATTGTTGGCAAGTATCAAGTCCAACTGTCAATAATGATATTACAATAACGTCACTGTGTTCCGCGTTCACGCGTTTCAACGCTGAGCGTTTTATTACCTAAGAATTTACCGATTACGTACCCACAATAAAGGAGTGCAACGGGATGAACAAAAAAAAAAAAATGACTATAGTTAAGTAAGACTAAAGCTTACGTCATTTCATGTATAAAATATACGTTTTAAATGGTTCGACTTGAAAATTAATATCGGGGATTAACTCTACTAAAACGTACACCGTGAACTAACGACAACGTCCGTAGTACAATATTAACCTTTTAGTTTATTAACTTGAAGACCTTTTTTTCCCTTGAAGAATTTATTTTTCAGTTCCTATGCTCGAAGTGATTATTATTATCACTATTACTCCCATTATTATTATTATTATTACTATTATTATTGCTATTGCTTTCGGTGTGGAACTCGTACGAGTACAGAGTAAGAAATGTCTTGTGGTAATTGAAATTCAACTATGGTAAAGAAAGAAATTTCAAGCGACGGTGAACTGCCATAAATTTACATACGTATTTTTTGTAATTGACTAAGTGACCTAAAGTGTTGCAAGTGTTTGTGTACGTATACGTATATGTATACGTATATAAGGTACTATTAATCGGTCACTCAGAGTTATTGAAATGTACGATTATAAACTATAAAGGGTTCTACGTCGTAGTCTCCAATAGGTAGTATAGGTCCCTGAAAGTCGAACGTGTCCGTGTGCGCGTGAACGATGTGTGGGGAAGGGACTGGGTAAAAAGGGGGGGGACGCCGACCCAATGTATTAAGGCTGTATTAACAAGAGAAAAAAAACACTGCCAACACCCTTATATACAGTATTTTATTTTAAGTACGTTTAAGGGAAGGCAACATTTAACCAATCCCTTTAAAACTGTTTCGATGTCAATTCAATTTGTACAAAAGGCAAACCTAATCAAATTTGCCCCAACGCCCTAACCAAATGAACCCGTCTTATTTACCGCTTTATCGGTTAGCAATGCGTTCTTTTAGAAAAAAGGAAAAAAAACTGTAATTTTATTTGCTACGGAAATTTCCATCAAACCGTATAATAATATATTATACCGAGGATTACCTTTAGACATGTATAACTTTAAAAAAGTTTATAACCAATAATGCCATCGTTTTCTATTCCCGCGAACAAGGGTTCGGGAATATTGAAATATTTTCATAACATACAATTATTGCTTCCGGAGGTACCTATATATATATTATACTTTTGCGTTTTCGCGAGGGTTCAAAAACCGTTTCCGAAGCGTATGACTTATTTTTTTTATCGATACATTTTTGCACAGATGTAAGTATTTGGATAAAACTTTGAACTCAAGCGTTATACATAACTGCGGGTGATCGCTGTAAGGATATTTTCAAGTTTTTAGCGTGCAAAAACAGCCCTAAAATAATAGATCATCGGCACTGTGGTGTAGTATATTATTATTTATAACCGTACGACGTTCCCAGTGAAGAAAAATTGAAATACAATTAATGTTGATCAATTATAGCGGATCTTGCGCGTACTTATACCTACTATACATAATATTGATGTTCATGAATTTTGCTATTTTTTTGGGAACGTCATGGACGATGCTGTCCTATCTTAAAATGTGTTTCAATAACATACAAATCTATAAAACTTATTTCGATTTCGCACTTTTTTTGGTATCAGTTAATTTTTTTAAGTTGTAGGTTAGATTACTTTTTCACCAACCGAAAAAAAATAACGAGTTAGTTATTTTACACAAATTTGTTTTTAAATAATTCAGTTTTACCATTCAAATCCTAGTCAAAAATCGTTTATATTATACGTATATGAACATTATGAACTGTATATTATTATATTATAATTATAAATTTAAAAATCAAGTCAAGAAATGATTTCTTTAACAATTTGACATGCGTAACTGTAATAGTATTTCTGGTCACGATATCAACAGTAATAATTTTTTTAATTTTAAATGATAGGGCATATTTTTGTGTTTTTCATGTCGGAAATAGGGATTTTTTTCTTTCGTGACATTTTCGGAAACCTGTACAGTATTATTTAACAACCGAGTATCCGTTACCATTATGTACCACGCGGTTTTATAGCACTCCAGACTACATCCGGCCGATTTCGGAAACTGCGGACAGCGCGGCGGATCGATAACACTTCGCGGAATTAATAATTAAACTTCGCCGATGCCCAACGCGACTACATATATACGTGTGTATATACGACGCGCCCATAATATTATTACACAGACATGTACATTTGATATAATTGCATAAACGAAAGTGCAACGCGGTATGGCATTTGCAGAGGCGACGGCGAACACACCGTGCGTTACACACGACGTACACGTGCGATCCGCGTCGTTTTTATGTCCTCGCCGAACTTCTCGAACACTGTTAATCAACTAATATGTTATGCGGACGGCAATGATAATAACCCGTGAAACGCACCCGCACGTACGTACGTACGACATAGATGTATAGGGTCGCCACATTTGGCTAGGGTCTTGTCGGCACGTTGTAGACATTTTTGGATAGAGCGTATAAAAATACTCAATTTCGAAAGAAAAATTAGAGTTCTTTGTTTCAGAACAATTATTTGTGTATTTATTAAGGTTACATACGAAAAAAAAAAATATTTTTAATTTATCGCAGAAGTACTTGGATGGCCGTACTTTTCAGAAGATTTTGCTTTTTTCAACAGATTTTTTCTAACATATTTGTAGAACTCTGCGCAAGTCGTATTATAATTAACTCGACACTGTTAAATCGACTCCATAGTCTCTGGGTGCCCGTGTCCTACGTAATTTGTAAATACCATGAATCCGATAATCCCTGTCCCGGGCCCGACTGCCCGACCGATATGATTCTGAGAACGAACGAAAGTGTTCGATAATTATATTATCGATATGACCCAGCGGTTTTCAACCTGTCCCAGGGGTGTCGTGGGTTAATATCAAGGGAGCCGCGTTCGCACCACATTACGTACCCACATTTTGCAGTTATCTGAAATAATTACTGCTTTTAAAAGGAAACTAGTCTTGTGGAAGAATAAAATGGACGAAGGTGCTTTAAATGACTGTTTCCCCATATTGTATATGTTCCTAAATGAAAATAATTTAAACTTAATAGGATCTATCAAATTATTATTCATGGAACACTTATCACAACTTATTGTTCACTTCCAAAATTATTTTTCTGAGGACGATCAACAACAAAATTAGATTAAAGATCTTTTTACTGCTGATCTACCGTCAGAATTAACAATTTCTGAACAAGAACAACTGATAGACATATCCTCAGATTCAGTAGCAAAATCCTAATTTGCATCATCATCTTTATCAGAATTTTGGCTAGGTATGTATATAGAAGCAGTATCCGCTCGTAGCTAATAAGGCTATCAGGACTTTGATTCCATTTGCTTCTTCATTCTTATGTGAAACGGGTTTTTCGGCCTTAGCAGTTATTAAAACTAAATATAGAATAAGACTGAATACCGAAAAGGGAATGAGAATCGCACTTTCAAAATTTACGCCACGATTTGATAATATTATGCAACAAAAACAAGCACAGCTGTCCATTAAATATTAAAATTATTATTATTGTATTAATTTTTTAACTGTAAAAAAATAAATCACAAAAAAATGTTTCCTATTATTAATAGTAACATGTTTATTTCATCATTAAATAAAATTAGATTAAAATGATTAAATAGTGTAAATTTGTTTATTTTAAATGTTCGTATAGGAGCCGTATATTTTATTTCAAAATCAAAAGGAACCGTGGACCCAAAAAGGTTGAAAACCACTGAATTATGACCGATTTAATTGGATTTTAATCGCATACGTTTAGTCGTACAAGAACATGTACAACAAGTTGAAAAACAACATTTTTTGTTTTCGATCATGTCATGCATATTTATGGTGGCCTTATGATGAACCTTTTTGGGTCAAGTGCCAAAATTTAAAATCAAGTTTTTTGAAATATGCTCGCGTGCCCAAAAAAAAAAATTAATTTTCTAGGTAAGATGAAAAGAAAAATCATGCAATATTTTACAAACATTTTATTAGGTACACATTTATTTGTAAACTTTTATTTCGTTTATTAATGTAATTTCTGTGGTTATTTTTTAGAAGATAACATTTTAATGTCTGGAGTATAGTTGGTAATTTTCAGTGAAACACAAGCAGCACTAGTTTCATGGATTACTGTATTTCTCTGCTTCGTTTTTATTAAATTCACTATGGAGAATAAACTTTCATAAGCATAAGTTGACGAAAAAATGTTAACGATAGATTGAGTCACTTTTTTTAATGTATTAAATGTGTTCCAGACTGTAAGAATTTCAGTATCTGCATTTTTTACCACGTTTTCGGTTTTCTTGAAGACTTTATTTTCAATATGAGAATTCATACTTAGTATTCTCTCTTTAATATTAGATTAGTAAATTTGGCGTACCACTGAAATATTTTGGTCAACGTGCCACTTCAGGCACGCGTGCCATAGGTTCGCCACCCCTGCTATAGATGTACCGTGTATACCGTACAGTAGCGGGTAGAGGAGCGCAGTTAGGGCCGTTCGGTTGCGAACAAATCGTGTCGGTCGAGCTTGGTGGTGGCTCAGAACGAATAATGTGTATACAAATGTACAACAACACGTACCGTACTATACGTTATCGTTTGACGAGAAAAATGATGTATTCACAAATGGCGATGTTACATGCACGTACTTCACGGGAATCGGTTACGACCGGGTCACGGATTTAAGGACCAAGAAGAATGCCTGAAAGAAACACTTTCCGCTGAGCTCTGTTAAAAAAAATATTAATAAATACCCATAGTAAATTAACCGTCCGGGATGTTCGCGCGATAATGACTCGCGTATTGCAGCGGTACGGCAAGAGAGATCGAGCGAGGGATGTACAGTTCTCGTATTGTTATTATTCGCAATTATATCGTATCCTACTCACGAAATGGAACCGCGATTTATCTACATCACGCGATATGGATAACGTTTCACGAAACGGACGGCTAAACTATAGATGACGAAACTTGTTCCGACATTTGGATGTTCCAAGTCCAAACAGCGAAACACTAAAACAATTGTGTATACTGTTTAACTGGAAGTCAAGGCTTTTTAGTTTCTATCGCAGAAGAAAATGTGAAGCTAAAAAAAGGGCGAACACTTTTGCTCTGTTTTTCTCAGTTCATCGGAAAACTTCGAACGAAATTCACTTCGCGAAACGGTCAGTAACCGCGATACGGATACGACATGTATACGTAAATACGTAATATTATAAACTGTGCACTAAGTATGTGCTTTTCCGCACTAACGTCTCTCGGCTGTGGAGGAGATACAATTATACATGATCCTGGCGCCTGAATTGTCGAACGGGTAAAACACGCGCGCACAGGGACGTATTTACAAGTTAATTGCTCATAGGCGTGTGACAAATCGCCACCCTTGATTACTATAGTGAATCGTTACGTACGCGCTTTGTGTGTCAAAAATCTAAAAATTGTTCAATTCGGCCAGTATCGTGAGTACACAATACGCAGAACCACCGGTCCCGAGTGTTGCTGACATTATATTATTATTATTAGTTTCGAACTCCAAAATTAAAAATCGATATTTTGTGACGGGATAGACGCATTTTTTTTTTTATAAATATAAGAGGTATCACGTCAGCAACCGTAAGGCAGTAATACCGTTGTTTCGATAAAAAACACGTCCTTTTCAAATTGGCCACCCCTCGAAATGTGCCTGCATGCGTAAATACGTCACTGCTCACACATTTACGCGTGGTCTTCAGCTGTAGGTAGTCCGTATAAACTAACTTAACTTGTCAGAGACCGAACGCGTGACCCTCCCCCCCCCTCACTACACCGTATGTATAATATATTACGCGCACCACTCGACGGTATAATATTCGACACGCGTTCCGTTTGCCGTCGAAAAACGGACGTCCTGCAGGAGTGTGTACTCGTATATATGCGTTACCGGTGTACGTGTTGAATACAGGCGCTCAGTGGAATCCCTTGTGCTGTCCGGCAACGCGTTAAATTGTAATGTTGTTTTAAAATATGCCTAGGCTATCTACACGGTTCCTAGGACTCGTGCAGAGCAATACTGAAAAGTACTATGAACTTTAGAATATCTAATTTTAATTTATTTATTTCAGCGTGATATTTTGAAACGAATAAAATATTATTTTTCGCGCACAAACATTATTTGGTTTGACATTTTCACTAGCACACGCATATGACAAGATCGCAATAAGACTGTACAGGGTGTCTCGCCGGCATTCATAAACAGCGACATCTCAGATAGTACTCCTACGCTATTTTTTTTATGAGCGTCTCTGGGCAATTGCATTGTTGTTGACAATAGTTTGGTGAATATAATAGTGTATTATCGAAGAAGTTAAAAAATTTACTTTTTATCTTATCTTCAAAATGAATATGATGAAAAGTTGATTTTCCAACTTCTATAATGATACACAATCAACTTATATTTACCAAACTATTGTCAGTGAAATACTGCCTTTTCCCGGGGATGCTCATAAAATAACGGATTTGATTATCTCTATTGACGCGGGAGATATCGCTCCGCGTAAATCCCGTCGGGACACCCTGTATAGTTAAGATACTATTCACTGATATTAGAATATTTAGTGAACGCGCATTACACTAAGGCACACTTGTGCACAGTACTTATATCAATTATATACACTTCCTACACGAGGTCCGGCATTTTACGTATAGATCACCTGGCAATTATATATACATCGTAACGTTTTCCTGGGCATTTTCCTAGGTATTCCGTAGAAAGGTATTTCATAGAGTGCCAGATGAAACGCTTTGCCGGCAACACATGTATGATGAATGTATATTATTACGCGTGCACGAGCATAACGTTTTGTCCGCGGACGTATAGTTACGTGAAAACGTCCGGTGAAAAGAATACTACAGTTCGTCTTAACTTCTTCCGACGCGCCGGTGCGAGCAACACTTGTGTAGTAGCTCTTGCAACGGATACAATTTTATATTTCTGGACAACCGCGGGCCGTCAACAACATTTGCTGCAACACAATGCGGTACTCTTAAACCGCGATCCGGCAAGACCCTAGGGATCCGGCGAAATTCGCCGTGAGCTCCCGGTGACAAAGGGGCAAATGGAGGGGCGGATGACGAGCGCGCTCTTATACGTGCGGCTGGTCAGCAAAAACGACATCAATTATATTGCGAAACAAAAAAAAAACGAAACGTTCGAACCGACTTAGCGATTATGTTGCAAAATAAACGTATAAATAAATAATGTTTCCTATCGATTCCTCTAAGATTATTGAATATTTTTCCGTAAAAACGAACTTATTTTACGAATGTACCTCGCGTTACAATGCGCGCAGCTGTATACATAAAGTGGTACGTTTTCCACGTATTACCGTATTATCCCGACGTTGAGCAATAGTGGTTTGAAGAAAACTAGAAGATGTGCAGAAATTCGAAACAAATTAGTTTTTCTCGTCTATAAAATATTCCAATACATAATAAGCACAAGCAACTTTAAATAAGCAATATATTATTTTCAGATTAATGAGTGGCCCAATTTCTGCTCGATATTCGATGACGTTATTATTGCATGTACATTATGTACATATGACAGGTTCGGCTTTTTTTCACAGGCAGGAGATAACTTAAGTATTTAAAAAAATATAAAATGTGGAAAAATATTTAAGCAAACAAATATAAATATATATATAAATAAAATACAAATATAACTAATAAGATCACTAACGTTAAACTAGTACTTCGAGCCATTTCCCTGCAGCTGGGCCACCCTCGTGGAATTTTGCTAAGCCTTTTCCGTATTTATTGTGCTACAAGACATGATTCTACTTATTGCGTGATCGAGTGCATTTCACCGCTTGTGTGGAGTGGAAAGTCGGACCCGTGGCCCTTTGATACCATCGTGACTTCCACAGGCTTCGATGCCGTGAAAGATACATAATACTGCAGTTGGTCTCGGAAGGTATACCGGTCATATTATATACCATATAGTAGCTAGCTGGTGACCATTATTTTCTCATATCGTCGTATCGGCCCGAAATGTCTTCAAATTAGCTAGGTATATAGCCTTCAAGTACAGCGTGTTATATTTATCGCGAAATGGGGTGGAAACGAATAAAAAATTGGTAAAATAGTAACCGCTGCGCGTCCTACGGTGCATGTATATAATAATGTTGCCGGAGTGAATTAATCTCTTTGTGTGCACGATTTCAAAGGATTTTTACAAAAACTTGTGTATTATTATAACATTATTTACCTACTGTGTTTTAAATGGGAAAGCATAATAAAATATAAAAAAAACAACGACGAAAAAAAGCGGCAAAATATATTTACTTTTTTAACGTCTGTTAATTTAATTTCACTGATTTAATTTCAACAGGAAACTGCATGAGATTTAGCTTGAGCTCTGCTTTGTGTCAAGTCGCGTGTTTATTACATTTTTTGACGGAAAAATCTTATTATTATTATTTTTCACTCTCCGGAGTTAAACTTTTGATTACTCCTCCTGTACATAACATTATGCACGAGGGCGCTGATCTCGGTAAACTCGTAGACTAACATTCGGCAAATACCGGAAAAAAAGAATTCCATTTCGTCATTTTATCAATGTTCGGGTAATAGGTCGTCTGAGAAGCCCCAGAGGCTAGAGACCATATCAGTGGAGACGTTTTACACGACAAGCTATGCAAAAACCTGTTTTTTTTTTTAATTATGGCATAGAGTATAGACAACGAAGACAAAAAAGTGCAATACGATAACAATTGATGAGATATACACAATATAATATATAGTTAAATTGCCAACAAGGAATCATTCATATTTGTAATAGGTAAAAACGATCGTGAACATAACTTTTTCAAAAATGGTATTGAACTTGATATGAGTGATCTATCGATTAGGAAAAACAAAATTCTTGCCGACATCTCGATTAATAATCGACCTGTTGTCTTGAATTAATAAAAAAAAAAAAAAAATCAATTACACGTATTATATATCAACGGATTCATGCTTGTTATTAATTTTAAAGTTAGGCCGATATGGGTTCGCTGCGAAAACTGACTAAAATTTAAATAATAACGTTTAAATACTTGAAATACCTTGCAACAATACAGTTTGTTGTTCCACCTGAAAAATTAGGAAAACCACGAGATTGGCCATGATGTTTCATTTATTAATTGAATTTAATGTTTTGGTAGAACAATTAAAAAAATGTTTCTTATCCATTATTTCTTTAAAAATTTGAAGATTGCCATTTAATAGAGTTAATTTTTTCTGAAAATGTTGATGTTTCATAATATTATTCATAATTCAAAATTTCATTTTATTTTCATTAACCTCGTGATTTTTAATAATTGTTTAGAACAAATTTCTTTTTAATGGTTTGGTTGTTATGTATAAAAACCAGTTAAGGTGTTAAATTTTGTGAAATTTATCATATTAGAAATTATAAAAAATAACTAGCTAACTTGACAAAATGTATGTATTTTATTAAACTAACCAGACATTTTAGTTATTAATATTTACTATAATAGTAACTATTGTTTTAAAAAAAAAAAAACTGGTTATTATACATACTAACCGATTAATCATATCAAACCATAACGTATACTTTATATTATATTTATAAGTAATATATAGTATTGAAATGTGTTCAACGAATTGTCGTTGGCACCGCGGCTCAGGTCCGTTTCAAAAACATTTGAATTAAAAAAAAAAAAAAACGATACTTCAGCGGTATTATAACGAGTATTATTCACAATATTTATCTCCGACCCGAATAACACATAGTATACTATTTGTTCCACGAAAGATTCCTAGTTTCGTTTGTGTTCATCTGCCGGACAACGCCACCGTGGCACCGTGCGAAGGACCGACCGGTACGAGCGGAGATTTTCGTTTGCTCAATTCGTTCCGACACGGATGTACGGTCGAAAATGTTTAGCTACCGCAATCGCGCAGTTATTTGATGTGTAAACCGTACAATCGACATCAAAGCTTCTATTAAGAACCTACGGCAATAATAATAATAATCTGTGGAGCTTTTTCGCCAAGACTCGTACGACGTACAAGTACACATAACGTTGAGTTTAGCTCGCCTTATACCTACTTGAAAGATTTAAAAATGCGTAATATGATGTAGGCTAGGGTGACCATATTAAGAAAATAAAAAACGGGACATCTGAAACGTCCACCCACCAAAAGAAAAATTCTTCCATATACATTAATAACACATATGCACACAACTGTAGAGAACATAGTGTCTGTTATTTATAAATTTGGTTTCTAATTTTAAACATATGTACGAGTAAAACTGTTTTATATTAATTGTTTCATACATCGATATTTTTTTCACAAACATAATATAATAATATTGAAATAACGGGATTAAAACAGGACCATATTCTAAAAACGGGATAAAAAGCGTCCCGTTCGAAGTTTGTCGGGACAACGGGACAAGATGACCAAAAACGGGACAATCCCGTTTTAAACGGGACGTCTGGTCACCCTAATGTAGGCCGTAGTTAGGGAGTCATATTCGATTATATCATAGCATAACGCGACCTTACGTTTGTATTGTCACAAAACTGACGATAATACTATTATTATGATATTATATTAAAGATTATAATCAATATTATCTACATGATATAATACCTATTCATACGTCGCGTATAGCCATTGTTCGACTCTAGATATTCATATAGAAGAAAATAACGAAATATATTATTTATATATATATGTATTATATGTAAATATATATATAAATATAAATACATTTTATTTCGTTTAATATACTGATTTGATCGGTCAAGGTATATGTGAATTAATATAGTATTAATTAATAAAAATAAATATATTTTGAATACTTCAAAGCTTAATTCAACTAATATTTTTTTTTACATCGAAAAACAAGTATTTCTCTCATCTAAAATCACATTGATATATAACGTCATAAAACTAACATCTGACAACAATATTTTAAAACAAATCAATTTTAAGTGGTTTAATACTATTTCGGAAAAGTAAAAAAAAAAAATCTCGTGTACAGACTAAATTAATGTATGTTATGATGGTTAATACTTTTCGAAACGTAGTATATAAATGTATCCCCCAGGTTCTACACAAAACGATATCCCCTGATTTTATCAAATGTTTTTTTTTTTTTTTTATAACACTCTTGTGGCCAAAAATATTTGGTCAACCTTAGTTTTATAAATAAGAATTTTTAATTAAAAATTATAAAACATTAACTATTTATTTTATAATTTTGTGTAAATAGTACACTATTTTTATGTAAACTAAGAAAATTGTTTAAATTCAAGAACTCAATGAAAATTGCAAGTTAAATCGGCCAAAATGTTCAATAACAGTAAACCCTATAAAATCGCTACTCTCTCCGAGTTTTACAAAAGTTATAAAATAAAAATGTATACTTACAAGACTTATGTCGAGAAAATATTTGTAGTTCCGCGGGCCTTATAAAAAAAAAAAAAAAACAGAATTTGACTGTCTTTATTAACACGACAGATCTTTGCTCTTTGTAAACGCCGATGGGACACCTGCCGGGGTGTTAAAAAAAAAGTAAAAATGGTCAACGGCCTCGTATTACCCCACTTCGTCTCGTCGCAATGTTTGCCTTGTGGCCACCGTGTATGTCTGCGCAGTATCAACTCGGAAAGTACAATCATCCTGCGCGTTCGTTTACGCCATCGAGTTTGTCCCAACTTTAGAAACTTTTGCAAAAAATAACCGTGCCACGAATTCCGGAGTTTCACTATACATACGTGCGCGTCGTAGAAAAATCTAAATAATTGTTTGACGTTTTGGATGAAAGTTTCGCGCGTCGGTTTCGGGCGGAGATGCGCACGACCGTACGAGACGATCCCCTCGGGAAAAGCAATTTAGGCACAAGGTTTCTTTTTTATCATTCATTCATTTATGCGTCCGTCAAATTAAATTTAACGATAATGTGTGCGAGTTTAAATATCGTATAACACTGCGGCGCGCGAGCGCGGAAAGTGCCTACATAAACAGTAATAGTAATAATAGAAATCGATGCACCTCGGTTGAAACCGTGTCGAAACGTGTTATTACGATACTCGATGCAGCACGCGCGTTTAATCTCGTGAAATCGTGCGTGGAGTGTGGACTATCGCCGTAGGATGGCTGTGTGATAGCTGATGGTAAATTACCGATCCTCCGCAGACGTGGTGCGTTTATCGTTCAAAACCAAGGGTTTAGGTGGCGCTTCGCAACACTACGATCTCCATGAACGTATTATGTTTGTCGTTTCGTGACGGCAGACAGCGCATATTATTACGTTCACATACGCAAACAGCATGTATTTACCGTTCATTCGATCGTAGGCGTACACGATTATCGGGAACGGCAGGGGAGCGGGGCAGAGTCCTAGATTTTCTCCATCAATAAAATGTAAATCTACGGGATGTGATGATTATTATTAATCACAAACATTGACATGATGAATGAATTACAGAGCAGCGGGGAGGCCATCCGGTGCAGACAGTGACTGGAGTATTTGAATTTTATTCCGAATACATAATACATACCGATTATTACTTTTAGTTATTTTCCTAATTCTTTTAGTGAAAAATCGAACCGTCGGGGTCCCACCCATGTTCTACATTTTGTAAATATTATTCTTATTAACATTCTTCGTTCGATTATCACAGCACTCATCATGTTTTCGTTTTTCATATTTTACGTTTATATTTTTATACGTTTTTTTTATAATTTTTATAATATTTTCATATTTTTACTGCCAAATCTATTATTATAAACAGAAAATGGTTTTCCAATCGTTCATATTATTTTATTCAACTTGTTCAAATCTACACATTTGCGGTCACTCGAATTGGTTGTTCTACCGACCAAGTGGAATAACATAGGTACCAAAAATCTTTTATTATTTATTATTTTCAACCGATTCAACGTAATTTTTTCTTAAAATGTACCAAAATATTAACCAGTGAAATCTACGTATCTGTTGTCACGGCGGGTGGTATACGTGTCATTGATCTATGTATCTATTGTTTTTTGTAAAGCTTACTTCTATCCATGCGAGAATAATTAAATGTTGTATGGCGTCCGATCATTCTCATAACTGCAACACTACGACTAATCCTATCAACGAGCGACGAAACAACTAAAATGTATTTATATCGGAATATTTAACCGGAATATTATCGGTATTTGCGTATATAATGAAAAAATGAAACACATGTAACGTGTACTCGTATATATATTTAATGCGTTCATTATTCTGTACTATAAAAGCGAAAGCAAACACAAAATAGCTTATATAAAGGGGAAAAAATCGAAAATTATAAATTCCAACGGAGTTTATAATGTGAATACTTTAAAAAATCTAACATTTATGAAAATTAATTGAAACAATACAATTTCAAGAATTTAATTCAATCTTAATTAAAGGTGCAACGCGGAAAAAATAAAAACGTTCTTTTACCGATTGAAGGGAAAAATTAAAGTTTTAAAACAATATAATAACGTTTTTTTTTTTATTGTTCTTGGCCTTAGCTGTAGGGTAGTAACTGTAGGTTTTTTTTTGAAACACGTATGTCCATTTAGCTACGCTAAACTCCGGGTAGTCTCTTATACGAGAGTTAGCGAAGCCGGATGGTGCTTAACCGCAGCACTGATCAGCTACTGTGGCTAACCCCTGCTTCACAAAATGCCCTAATAATATTTAAAAACTGATAAAAATCATAAAACTGTCAATTTTAATACTTAAGACTCGAACAGTTGATACGGTTTTGATGATATCCGATATTATATTTTGATTTCCACAAGAGTATTATGAGCGTTCGAAAATCAATGAATGTTTTTTTTGTCTGTGTACAAGGCAGGGAGTCAAAACGGGTTACAACCCGGTTTTGAAACCCGGGGTACCCGGGAAAAATTTGAAACCGGGTAAAACCCGTAAACCAAAACCCGACAAATATATGAACCCGGTTTTTACCCGAAACCGAAACCCGAAGAAAATTTAAACCCGGTTTAAACTCAAAAAACCGGGGTTCAAATTAATATTATAATGAAATTTATAATGTTTAACTTCTTAGACTGTCAACTAATTTGATATAAATAAATATGAAAATTGTTTATCTTTAATTCATTTTCGGGGAACCGAAATTGGAAATGAAATGTGTATTTTTAATTTCATCCATTAATACCGGCTATGCCGGTGGCAGTATAATACTTAAAAAGTAGTCAATTATCCGATAGCATTTATACGATGTTCAAGTTATTTTTAAAAATGAATTATGGGTGTTATAGTTTTGTATACCTACATTTAATAGTGTTATTTCAATATGAATTGATTTTTGTACTTTAATTCAACTCGCTATTGTGTTATAACTTATAACCTACTATCAGCTCTTTTACCATGACTGATGTTTTAAGTTAAAGGTGGGTTTCCATTGCATTGTGTACATGCACATTCATGTTATGAAAGGTGAGGTACAACTGCAACGTTTGCTGGTAAGCAAGATTAATGTGGTTATCAACAACTTTTTTGTTTTTTTTAATATCAAAAACTGATAATTCTGATAATATGGAATAATATAGGTAGTATTTTTTAAATAATTTTTGATCGGGATACTCTTAATTTAATTTATTATTTTTTAAGTTCATCCTTTTTATAATACTTAATTATGCATTATACAAAGAAATTGTTTAATCATTGTTACAGCATAATATATGCAATATAATTAGCAGTTTTCTGGCCAGGACAATTTATTTGGAGTTTTTTAAACCAGAAAAAAAACTTGGTTTCAAACCCGTAAACCGAAACCCTTAAAAACATAAAACCCGGTTTTAACCCGTTAACCGGAACCCGAGAAAACATAAAACCCGGTTTTAACCCGTTAACCGGAACCCGATAAAACACAAAACCCGGTTTCAACCCGTTAACCGGAACCCGGGAAAACATAAAACCCGGTTTTAACCCGTTAACCGGAACCCGTTAAAAATCAACCCGTTTTGACTCCCTGGTACAAGGTATCGACCAGAAGTATTGCTCAAAGCACCACAGTCATGGGAGATTTCTGATAGGACATGTTTCTCTATTTGGTACATTAAAGGGAATATTTTTATGAAATTCCCAATTTTTTTTTTTTTTTGTTATTTGCAATAAAATACCAAACATGAAGTTGGGGGAGTTATCCATTTTATACTTAATTATAAATAAAGTTAAAAAAAAAGCCGTATGGAAAAAAGCCTAGAGTATTTTGGAGGGGAAAGGGTTTGAAATCCCTAAAACCACCCATCTCACCCTTGGTAAGCGGCACAAGTGATGAGAGCACTAGGTGTCATGACTATTTTATCGGACTCTGTTAAACGGTCTCGTTTGCCGAAGCAAAAAAAAAAAAAAAAACAATCGGAAAAAATTAGGTCGACGTAGCGGGTAGGGTGTGTAGCTATAGTTGGGTGTACCTGCCTCCGCGGCGGCGGCGGCGTGTGCACGCGCGTTAAGTACGATAATTGTTTACACAACTTAGCCGCGGGCCGTGCGTGCACGGTTCGCCGGGTTAATGAAATCGAAAACAAACAAACGGTCGACGGCCGGCAGGCCGAACGACACGAAAGCGGGAAATATTGCAAAAATCGATTGACCGCACAATGTACGAACAACACGTTGCACAGTGTTATTGTTCGCTGGTGCCACTCCTCGAACCGTGCGATGTGCCATTGCTATTCCGTTCGGCGAACGTTCGCAGCTAAACGCGTAAGGTCCGATCGCCGCCAGGATGGTTATGTCGAATCACGTCCGGAACAGCGTACAGCGAAACCTCCCGTAACGGACACCTCCGAATAGCGGACGTTTTTATGGGTATGGGGACATTTTTACTGCTTTTGTACAGGAAAACTCCTAAATACCGGGCACTTCTAAATCAGACAGTAAATCTTCACCAAAAGCCGTCTCGTACGCCGACTCGTTAGATCGTATAACGGCGCCTACACGGCGTATGGTACCCGTATTACAGAGGTGAGTATCGGAGAAGTCCGCAATCGATACAAACTAACGATAGCGGAATATCGGATTTTGGTTTTTTTTTTTTTTAAGCCGAATTTTGGACCGGTAATCTCGGAGACGAAGAGTCTAGTATCTCGACCGTTTTTAACGATTGAACCGAATGTGCAAGATGTTTGTTAGCAAATGACGTTGACAATGGCTTGATAACAATGGTCGTTTTCAGTATAGGCTAATGATTCGATTTGTCGATATCAAGGTAAATCAGAAAAAAATAATGAAATTAAGTTTCCCTTACGTACAATCGAATGGTTGTGAGAACAATATATTTTAACGTTAATGTGTACATTGTACATAATTAAATATTCGTTTACAATCATGTACTGTAGTGTTAGGGCCACCCTTAAGGCAGGGTGAACGGGGATTTTGCCCTGTGCCCTAATTATCTTGTCACACATGCTGCTATGCTGCACGTGTACGATAAGCTGAGTGACTATACAACGGCTAACTGATATGATACTCGGTTATCATACAACCGATAGTGGTCTTCTACTTAACTCTGGATCCCCTACTATCATATACTTTCTATCGCTCCTATTGTCTATAGTTCTGGCTTTCTTATTTGGGTTATAATTTGTAACTGTCCCTCTTTCTTACTTCGCGCTTTCTCATACATTTCATAATCGTGTCTTAATGTTGATTTTTAATAAAAGTATATTTAAAAAGAAAACTATATAATAACCTATACATTCACGTGTACACTTGTGTATGTGTGTGTGTTTATTAATAATAGTAATATTAAACGATTGAAAAGGTCTTCTTGATACCCGCACACACAAAAAGTACACACACATATAATATATATAGTTGATCCAGTGAGCCTTATTACGGAAATTGCTACATTCCGTAAGCCGTCAAAGGGAAATCGTTTTTTTTTCACAGATGAGTGTAGACGAAGAGTGCAGTAGTGAGATGAAAAAGAAACATCCCCTCTCATCGTCGATTCTTGTTAGGCTCAGATTTTTCTCATCAAACACCCAGAGGGAGAAGAAATAGAGAGAGAAAGAGATAGAGAGTGAGAGAGAAAGAGATAGAGAGTGAGAGAGAAAAAGGGTGAGATGATGGGAGAGAGAGAAAGTAACAGATTCAACAGATCAGTTTTCCTGGGGTGGTTTTTGACAAATGATTTCACCAGTACACTTTTTTTATGTTTTTCCACTAACTGAATTGCACCGCCATACTTGGTGTTTATATAGTGTAATAATAATAAAATGTACACCTGAAATCGGTCACCAGGGATCTTATAACTTTGAAGCATTGAGTAAGAGTAAAAAGTCTCCGATCCGGTTATGAGTCGAAAACTCGATAGTGCAGAATATCGAAAAAGCAGGCGGTACATAATAAGAGCACACATCTGCTGGAGCGTATGTTCCAATATTAGGCTATACATTATACATATATTTGTGCGTAATTTGCATCCGAAATGATGAAATTGTATAGCTTAAAATGTAAATACCAGTTCATGTGTTACAGTTGTGCAATGATAAAAATATGTTAAGTTTTCTTTTAAAATTCGATTCTTTCGAGTGTATATTGTAAAATATACTATACTAAAATCAACAGTGGACAGGCAACAGATGAAAAACGGGTTGCGAAATGTATACAACTGTATAATATTTTGGACTAATTCAATGTAGATTAATTTGATTATTGTTCGGTTATAGCATATAATTCAGCACAACGCATAATTCGATCATTATTTTTTCCTTGTTAAAAAAATTCGTCTCTGAGTACGGTAAAAAAAAAAAAAAAAACACGAGAAAAATCTTATTCATCAAAAAGGAATACTTAAAACTGTGCGCTAGACGAATATCTGAAAACGTTAAGACCTTATTGAATCCTTTTTCAACCGTCGGTATGCGTTATAATTGTGTTACAAAGAGGACCAGAACAATATCGGAATACTTCATTCAATCGAACGTCGATAGAACTATATACGGTCCCTATACCGTATTCAAATGCAGGACTAAACATTATAAATACACACGTATAATATATATACATATTTATTATGTATATGTTTTTGTTTGTATTTGAATGTAGCTAGGAATTAATATACAATATTCGAGAATATTATCATACCATCGTATTGGGGTTATCAAGAGCATTTTCGGTTTACGGTCGCTGAAAATAATTAATACCGAGGCTTACTCTAATTACGGTTATAAAACGTCTTTACAATAATAATTATGTTGTACGCCGTGCGTGCTCTTATTATAATAATATAAACTTCACCGATTGGGTTACAGCGCGTGAACGGTTCTCATCCGGCCGCTTGTTGTTGTTGTAATGATGATGCTAATAATAATAATAATAATAATAATTTTAATGCACGTAGAGATATAGTTGATTTAATGTTTCTTTTTTTTTTTTTTAATTTCCGTTTATCGATACGTTCATTGTTCAACATGATAATGCTCAAACAATCGTTTATTCTTTTTCATTATCCGTTCAAGTATACTTTTTTGTGTTTTCGTTTTGCTCTGCAAAGCTTAACGTTCCCAAGCGCTTTATTATCGAAGACAAACGGTGGGTACCTTGATACCCCAGGAACTGTGCTTTGCAGCGGGGGGACGGAGGCGAAAACGGATCTAATAATAATAACATAATAATGTAATATATGTGTATATGAGAGGTACAAGTTTTATATTTTATTTCACAGTTGAGAAACATAAACAACAAAAATACATATTATAGCGCCAAAACGTACACGTTACACGGTTACTAGGGTTTTCAACTTAGTTTGTTTAATGCCGATGCTCGCACCGAGTGCGAAATATGAATGATATTAACGTAATATTTGAACATCGTTTTAAATCGCTATAGTATCGTGTTTAAATCGCAGCGATCGCGTTGTGCTTACAAGTGGATTGGCCGCGTACCGTTGCACAACGCGCAGCGAAGTCATTATCCGACGACGGGAATGATTATATAGTTCGTTCTTGTGCAAATCGTAGCGCGCCGAATTCGATCGACTGCTGATTAAATACGGCGCGACACGTAGTAATACACTCGCCGTCGAGTCGCGTTAATATGATATGTATAAAATGATTACGCGGCCTGAGTGTGGGCGGCGGAGTACGTGACAAAAGAGTTAAATCGATACTGTACGCGTTTACGCTTGAACAAAAATATTAAACGCCAAATCTTCTGGTACGCAATCAATCGTGTTCGTTAACGATGTGCATTACTTTTTTCAATCAGAGTAAACTCATTTTATTTACAAGATGACGCGTTGTAATCCGTGTAAGTGTATTTCGTCATAATATTTGAACAACATTAAAGAGACATTAATTTACGAAAGCACGGAACACTACAAATATCTACATAAACAGCGAAATAATATAAAAAAAAAAAAAAAGATAACAGAATACAATATTAAGTGCCTAATTACCCTACGTTTTTACGTTTATTTTCGAACTTAATAAGACTAATGTACATATTATCTTTCGTTCCAAGTTTGGCTGCACACTTGATACTTATAATATTATTACGTTCGCTTTGAACACAACCGCGGACTTCCCAAAATCGCTGAATCCGCTGGATCGTGAACGGCGACGAGGTGCAGCACTGTACGTTAAAACTTGTCAACTACGTGTATTCTCAAGCAATAACAGTCTTAAATATGTGTTATGTCCCAAGAATACGCGGGGCCAACCAAGTTAGTTCACGAAGACGTTTCCGCGGATATTGTCGTCCGTCTGCGGGACAACCGCGTGGTCGTGCGTGTCCGGACGTCATCTTAAAATCACAAAAATCCGTATTACAAGACATATTACATTTTACACAAAACGATAAGTCACCGATACAATTTTTGAACGCAACAGAACGCACTGCGAGTGCGCGGTACAAGTCCTGCAAAGCGCGACGTCCACCGGCAGCGTTAAGTAACTTGTTTTTTTTTTCATTTACATATATTATACGTACTTCGTGCGGCTAAGACGGTTTCACGTTGATCTACGTTGACAAAATTATAGTGCACGGTGCGCACTGCGGTCGACTATATTATAGCGTGGGTACGCCGCCGGGACACACGCGGCCCATCCCGTGCTCAGAGCGCCGAGTGCAGCTCGCGGAGCGTAAGTAAGGAGTAAATACAGCGTTTCCTTTTGATCTAAACACCACCGTGCTGAGGTGTATTATGTTCGTTTAATCCTAATCATTGGTAGTCGAAGCACTGCAGTGCGCTGCACCGCCGTCTTGGGGGTTATGCGAGAAAACTTAATTTTTACTTTCTCCGCGGAAAATGTTCAGTTAATTCATTCAGACAAAACTTTGATCAAAGGTATATAATATTAAAAATACCGCTGTAACTCTCATTTTTGCTCGCGCACAGTATTATATAATATAAACCTAAGCCGCACTTTGTTGATTCAGATGACGACCCATTAAGACGAAACTCAATTAAAACTTTACTTTTATACTTTTCTGGACATTTTCCAAAAACTAATTCACGTCACACATGTACGTACATATTATATATACCCCGTATAGCTTAGAAAAGGTATACACATAAAAGTATTAAAATGGTTGTTAGATCATAAACGAAATTGTTTAATGCATTTTTTACGAACTCTTTACGTGCTCTTCGTATGAACCACCGGGGATTCATTCCGACGGAATTGTTCGTTTGAAATGTTGTTTACAGATTTATCAGCATTTTATCATCATAATGTATAATATGAGAAACTGTCGTTTATTCCGTACGGAGGAATAAAGCGTCGAAAAATTGTAGAGTGCTAAAACGGCGCGCGTCTCAATAGGTTTACGGTCGACAACATTTTGAAACGAGAAAAAAAATGTTTTCCACCCGGTCGGGCTCGAACCGAAAACGTACGAGGCAGTGAAGGCGAACTGTTCACCGGGTAGGCACCTACTAAGAGCGCGTACAAATGTTTGGTGGCAATCCCCCTAACGAGGGTTCTATTTTTTTTTCAACCCCTGCGAACACCCCGGAACTACCCTATCACCCGCCCCGCCGAGACGCGTTTAGTGAGACCGCGCGTGTCCTCACATCCGCCAAAACCGTTATCGTGGATGTACCACGAGTACCACGGGAGGTATATTTACTTCCGAAACCATATTGAGCCCATGGGTGTTGTGCGCGCATGCAAATTACATAGATAATTAATTAAATAACTACATTATATCGATGCACGTACATAACGTATACACGAAGCGTGCTTGTCACCGCTACAATGTCATGCTGTTGCGTACAGTGGTCCGGGGCAGAAATATTGGAGGCGGAACCGCGCTCGTGTGTATTATTAGAAGGGCTTGGTTTTATCCCTACTAAATAACCCACCGCCAAATCCTACATGTAACTTTTTCGGCTCCGTGGTACACGAGTCATCATATTTCTATGTCAATAGCGAGACAACGGCTATCACGTTGTCTGTCACAACCGCATACTCCTCCGCTAAAATGTGTTATCGCCAAACACTTACGTACACATTTTGTGTAGTGCTTAAAATGTATTACTCGAATAGTTGAATATGTATCTATATTATTCCATACAAGTATACGCGTACCATAATATGTTTCTACCCGACCGCTTCACGACTAGGTTGGTTGGAGGAGAATTTCCTTGTTTTTGCCCTCGATGATGATTATTATTTAAAAAGAGTTACATATATGTGATAAAACACTCCCCGAGTATGTCCGAAAGATCGGAATACTGCGATGGAAACTTGGCGAAATAAGCTGCCCTTTTAACACGGAAATGTTTAGAGGACGTGGGGAAATACGGTCAGAGAAAAAAAGTCAATTGTATATAACGTTAGAAACCTATACCTACCACACATCTCAACCATTGCATATAATATATATCGCTGAAACATCTATGTGTTTCGTATATTTATATATGGCGCGTGTAACCTGCAGGGATGATGTCGAAAATGTTTAGGGAGTTTAGGGGTCTCTCGAGTACGCCGGGGCTGCGAATGTCGAACGCTGAACATGAAATAATAATATCTACCGGACTATCGCGCGGTGGACGGGATGGAGAGAAAGGATCGGCGGCTGTAAAACAGTGCCGCCGAAATACCTTGAAATCGCACCCGCTCCAATTAACCGTGAATAGAATCTTAATTAACCCGCGGTAACACGGTGGACGTGTGATACGCGGACCTGGGGAAAACGGGTAGACATAAGTGTGTGTGGGTGTTTTTGTCCGAGTGTGCGTCGAGTTCAAAGCGATTTTAACAAGGGCGTGTACACGTGGACGACTATATAAGCGCCTTTGTGTGGTGCGCGTGTTCGTTGTACCACTACGTATATATGTATATATCTTGTATACGTGCATCCGTACCTATATAATAATTAGTTGCGGTGTATGTACGCCGCACAAACTATACGCCGACAACATCCGGCGCGTTAAGGGCCCGTTTCTTGTTGACGTTTTTTCGGTCGCACGACGAGGTTACGGTTAACGTTCGGGTTTTCGGATAACGATTTCGGATGACAAATGTGCGCCGAAAGTCTCTATACCTTTTGCAGTGGGTGTACCTACCTCATAAGATCGGAAATCGGACACTTACAGAACAATGGTGGTGCTTGACGGTAAAAGTCAAATTTCGCAAAGCAAACGATCATGTTTCGAAAGAAAAGAAAACACAACTCGTTGTTCCATGACTCGTAAACTTTTTATTTACGTTCGAATGATATTGGAAATACGGCATATCGTTGATTATATTCACAAATACTGTCATTTTATTCCCCAAACTTAATGTTTTAGTGTTTATACAAATATACGAGTAAATATGACTAATGCAACAAGGGTGCTTACAACCCAAACCGTGGCAATTGAACGTTATTATTCAACGGCGTCGCTTTGACGCGTTGTCTGCGCACTGTCAGTTTTCGTCAAAGATTTAAAAAATAATAATAATATTTTATATTTAAAACCCCTTCGGGAATAAAATAATAACGAAAAAAAAAATAACACAATACACAAAGATGAAAAGTTATTTGAAACTGTGTAATACGAAATTTATAAGAAAAAGAAAGTAAAAAGTTTCAATTACAACGCGGAGAACGAGGGACTGTGCGTGGGTGAGATAGGAAGGGATTGAGTGCGAACGAGAGGGAAAAAAGTTATCAAAAAGTGCGAAACAACGCTTCTTCGGATTGTGCAAATTATTTACTAAAGAGGACATAATGTAATTTAACTCTGGTTTAATTTGTCGACTTTATAATCCGGTTGTCTTACAAAATTGTTTTTAGAACCCTGCAGGCTGGTCGTATTTTTTAATTTATATAGATATTATATATTAGTGCAAGTGATACTTTTAACACGGTTTTAAATTAACGTCGCGATATTTGCTTGGATTTGTGTCAAAGTTTTAATGGGCAACTGGCCGGCGGGCAGACGACGATGTAATTAATAAATTATGTTCTTCATTCGGTGTTTTTAGGATCTGAGCGAAACTAGAAATGTATTGGTATATCAAGATATGTGTTTTAGATTATCATCGGAGAAACGAGGAGCGTATTGGTTTTAACACGATGTGCGTTTTTTTATTTTTATTTAATTTTATGTGATTCAGTGTACATGATTTCCTCAAGAACGGTTGCTCCGATTTGTACAAGCCTGATCATTTTCTAAGAGTACGTTGAATGGTCAGTTTTTCGAATACTTGAGAAAAAATTGCCAAACATTTCGAACAAAATAGAAAATCTCAACACTCTACCGTTTAGTATTTTCGTCACATCCTTGTTTTTTTTCATGGATTTAAGATTTTTCATAAGATTTTCTTTTTTTAGTTGTTATTATATAAATATTAATCTATAAACCTGCTTTATCAAAACATCGATATTAGCATTTTACAGAAATCTAATAATATTCCAAGCGTTTCTTTTTTTATTCGTAACTTTATAGGACGTTAAAAATTCAACCCATCTCATTAAAACGATTTGGTTCTACTATGATATTTGTATTGATATTTCTCATATAACGACCATCCTTAGAACATTAATTGATCCAACCTACTTTATCCTTCACTCACAATCGGTTTTTCGAGAACAATTGTGCATTATTGGTTTCAAATTTAAATCACCCGACCGTGGAGTCTCGCCTAACCTAAGAGTTTCTTCGGGATTTTTTTATATTATTGCGATACGCGTTTACTTTTATGTTTTATGTTCACCTACGCGTTGGCGGAAAAATAAATTGAAAACCATCAAAACGCCCGGGTGCCAATAAATGTTTTGGCCTAAATTGTACCAGTAGACGGAGTGTATTAAAAAAACTGTAACAGATAAGTACACGGTCGGCCCTAAGAACAATAGATAATGGTTGGCGTGTCAAGGTTGTTTGAACAGTGCCCGGATGCACTATATCTGCTTTCTCCGTCTCTTTGTTTGTTATTTATTTCGAGTTCCATGTGACATAACATTGTTTTTCTCTCGTTAAAATAATTACAGCGCTGCTCTTTTGCACGCACGCGCAACCGTCTACCTACCGCAATATTATTCCGTATGTGGCCATATTACATTTTACCTACGGAAACGCGTCACCTGCCGAACACCATTATGTTCGATCGAGGGCGTATTGCCAAAGCCTAAAACCGTACCATGTATTTGCTTTTTGCATAAGTACACCGCTTCCGGACGTACTTTTTTCGAACGTTTTCTCAATGTTTTCACTAAGTTTATTCGGTAAGGAATATTAACATGCACTACAGACCACTTGATAGACTATCATAAATATTTTTCAAGCCCATGAGGTATGCACGGAGATCGGGAAAAGATTTATTATTACTATTTTTCTTGTAGGTCCGGTGCGGCGTTTAATTTTTAATACTGATCGACTACTTCTCGTCGCAGACTTTATTAAGAAAAGAAAAATGTCAAATAGACTTTTCGAAGGCGGTGAAACGAAAAGGAAAGAGGTTTAAAAATAAAAAATAAATAAAAAAAGAGAAATATGAAAGTCACGACCTGCTTGCAGTTTGAAATTCCATAGAACTATATTAAGACTTCAAATAAATCCTCAATCCTTTTTCGAATTATTTTGTAAGTTAGGCAGCGTACATATATATATATATATTTACTTCATTGTGTAGTATATATTTTCGTTCGTATTTGTTTTCATTCGAAATCGAATTACGCCCTGTAGCTGTTTTCCGACATTTAGATCCGGCTCTGACACACGACCGTTTTACATGGCTCGCAGCGATCGACTGTGAATATTGATTCGTATTACGACGATACTAGCTAAATAACCCGGCCTCGCCCGAGAGATATTTTACTGTGGTAGATTAGAATAATATTGTTATTTCAACGTAAAAAAAAGTGTTGAAATATGCGCACATCCGTCGTATGATCTAATAGTATTTATTTAATGTTTTAATTTTCATGTATCCGAGTTGGTTATAAATTATAATGAATTGAACATAATAAACAAAATAAAATGTTTCCCACGTAACTGAAAAGTGAAAATAATCATCCTGCTCAAAACTGGAAACTGTTTCGATCCTTAAACATACGACTCTCGATAGGTTATTTCGTAGTGCGTCTATACACAGCAATGAGTACATTTCCTCAACATTTTTCTTGGCTGTACGTTGACTTTGTAAGGAACGGTTGTGTTCGGGGCCCAAAATTGTTAAAAATCCCTTCTTGTTGCACGCCTAGAGTGTTAGGCGAACCATAACATCAAATATTGAGCTCGTTTTGTCGTTTTTTTTTTGTTGAGATATAACGATTAGTGAGTGGAACGAGTGAGTGGTATTTTAATCGAATAAGTATATATGGATTGCGCGCTGCGGTGAACCTACCCGAATGCATTTACGTGGATGGCAAATATTGCCAATTTTAGTGAAAACAAGTAGCCAAGGCAATAACGTACGAACCGCGTAAAAAGCAAAAGTATTCCTATCCGATGACGATTATAAAACGTATTCAAGTACTCGTATTATTACGCAGCGAAGGTCCCATTCAGCTGTGAAGATTCAACTGCATCTTATTATACAGCGTTCATGGTTTCCGGACGTCATTGTAAGTTATGTCGGACGTTTTGTTTTCCGCGAACAATATTTATCGATCCGAACGATTAATTTCCTGGCAATATTTATGCGTCATTCTCTCGTTTCGATTTACTCACAATTGCATGGCGACATGAAGTACATAACGTCGGAAGCTTGAGCACAGACGGTTCGTGATTTTGTCAATGAAATTTTAACGCGACATGGCAAAATCATCGGCACACTTCGCCCGCTAATATGCTCGAGAGGGTTGAAAAAAAGTACCAAATCCAGACACGTTCCTCATCACTTATAAAGGCAATAGAAAATTATCACAAGTGTCGGAATCAGTTAAAATTGTTCGCAAACCATTTACTCCAAAGAAGCAAAAATCCACTACCCATATGCAACATAGACCAAGCCAGGGTTTCCGTCCAAAACATAACATTCAAGAATGCGCAGAATATTGGAAAACGCGAAACAATCATTCCGTATCACAAAAAACGTTATAGAAGAATCCCTTGACGAGAGCACATAAATTATTAACTTTCAATCTGAAATTAATTTTATAAATCGTAATTTATTGTGTTTAACATCGTAGAAATATAATTCTAGTACCGAAGTCTAAACATACATTTTACCTATTCTTGTTTTTAAACGAACGTTGGCCAATAACACGAGGTGTTGAAGCCTATTTTAATTAAACAGAGAAAATCAAACGCATTGTCGAGTGTCCCGGCTGTACACGGATACATTGGCATATTAATATGTCTCACATTCACACATAACACATGTGCACCGTTTCCCTAACAACGATTTGGTCGTCATGGTAAATTAATAAAAAATCCTTGTGAAAACCATAGTATCAACAACCGCATATTCTTAAAATATTCACACAAAATGTACCACATATGAATTTACTATGACAACCATATAGTTGTTAGGGAAACAGTGGACTTTTACTCCTTCGCGATTTTCACTAGACGAGTGTGACATCCAGCGTGACGTTTCGGACAACATTTTAGCACGACCCCCAACGATATCACAAATAAAATATGAAAAGAAAGAAAAAGCCAATCGGTTCACGCGTAGCTAGGTTTCGGGCAATATGTTTCGCGCAAAATATTATCATGCGGCCATAACGTTCCAAAAGTAAACGTAGTAGAACACAGACGTGTTACGCACTAGGTCCGCGCCCGGCGGCGCGCCGTCGAAAACCACCCCCGAACGTTATCGGTATTTAAATGAAAAAAAAAACCCTACCCTATGCGCGATATCGTTTAATTATTATGTATTACGGTTACTGCTCTCGGTTATTGAACATCTGAATGGCAATAAGCCGCTGCCAGTGCGAATAAACGGGTTGATAAATTAATTTCGCTACACTCGCTTCTTCTTCCACAATATCCGAACGCCACCACCCCGGGTCGGGTGGTCGAAATTTATTGTTTTAATATTGAGCTCACGCGTTCGCGCTAATCCGTGCTCCGCGTGTGCACGAATGTGCGTGCACACACGCCTGCTGTAACACAATACGGTATTTAGTAGTATACACAACACAATTATTGCAGTTGAAACACACGAATCGTATTCATAATATTTTCTACGGAACTCGCCACGAGTTCACTCGCACGACCAGTTGAAATCGCCTCCCGAACGTGCCGGACCAGGTAGTGAAATATAACGTACTGCGGTGAGCGCTTCACTGTTTCCCCGCCCCCTCCCCCGCACCAAATTATTTATTGCTGCGCGTGGGAAAAGATAATTTTGTTTTTTCTCCTAATTTTTCCGCGACGTCGACGAACGATATTATATTCGAATGACGGTTGAGCGCGACGAAGGACGCGTTCTGCGCTCGTCACGGTATTCCAGGAGAAACCTCGTCGGCAGTTTATTTTGTTTTTTCAAACGCCAAACGAAAATATTTTAGGTTAATACAAATATTAATGCTTAAGTCTTAGTGTATCGTCGAATACAATGAAACCAACGAGACAACTCCCATAGCTAAACGTAGTTTATTCACGTATTAAATTCGAAATTAAGATTATTTAAACCACGAAACGTTCTATTTGAGGGTTGGTTACGTGCTAAGAGTGGATGGGAGTTGCGTGAAAGATGGAATTATATCTGGAGATACAGGAAAAGTGGATGCGACGTATGTAGGTTCTGTGACTGTGTGGCCCTGCCGCTTGCAACCGACCAAGTGTCCACGAATTATTACGAGGGGTTGAAAAAAAAATCGAACTCGATGAACACCAATTCAAACTTAGAAGACAAAACGATTAAATGATTGTTATGATTGCACCCCGTGCGTGAAAAAAATACGTTATTATTTGAACACGATGTACATGCAAAACAGATTATTACGACTTATATTTAATCATTATCGTTTAATCACCGTGTTTTATTTCTCTAATAGCTTTCGAATTTTAATGAACCAACGTATTTAATATTTTACCAAAGGTGCACGATGCAATTATTTGATTAAAAAAGGCGTGGACCATTGCAGTATTTAATTTAAACGATTTAAATAATATCGAATAACGATTACATGTAATTTATTTTTATACTTCACATGCATAATAGGCTCTTCGTTGGAGCGATGAATCCATTGGTTTTACAATGGGAGTTTATTATATTTATATCTATTATTTTTTTTTACGCTTCTTTTGAGCATTAAAAGTACTTGGAACTTCAATCGGTTGGAACTTAAATATATGAGTGGTAGTCGAGAGAAGTCATTTTTGCAAGCTGACAATAATTTCCCAAAAGAAACGAAAGAAAGAATAAAAAAAAAAAAAAAACGGCGAAAGTTTTTGATCCTTTGAAAATTAATATTTTGTTTTCTAAAGATTTAAGTTGAATTTTATAAGTGTTGTTATGATATTTATTCGTTTCGTTCAGCGTTCATTGTGCGCCTCTGCAGTTGTATAGAAGTACTTTCATTCAATACAAGACTTATTCCGGTGAAATGAATAGAACATTCGACGACGCGCGTAAAATCGGCCAATAGTATTCTAATTGTCTAACTCGACGAAAAGTAAAAAAAACAACGAGAAAAGTACGAAAGGTATACGGAGTGGTGAGGGGGTGTGTTGGCGCGTTGAAATATGATTTGCTTATTCAAATATGGTTATTTTTTTCAGGCAAAAAAAAATACAATAACATTTATTCGAGCAAATCCTTATACTTACACAAGCATACTGCAGTTCGGTATGACAGCAATCAGTTTTCGTGACCAAGCTGATTTGCTATTGTTTATAAATGGACAAGCAGAACGGAAACAAAATAAAGCTCGAACGATTAAAGCTGCTATGTTATGGGTTTTGTTTTCGGGATATTGCGACGGGACAAAGTCGTAAATATAAGGTTGATGACTCTCGCTACGGCTCCGCTGATTGGAGGTTTGCGAATCGTGGTGTCATATCCGCAAAGTCCGGGTCCACGCGCGATCAAGTGTATATGATCTTCGTCGTCCAAGGAGTAAACAGGCGTGTCCGTTTTATTTGGATTTACCGATAGTATACATTTCAGTGGAAGCGTGTTCCGTGACGGACAACGCAAAAGTAATGGTTTTTTTTGTTCGGTTATAGATCACGAAGCCGCATAAATCCAACGACCGATGTGATTGAGATAAATGAACAATGTAGATAATTAAATAGGCTATTTATAGATGAAAATGAGCGTAATCACGTACAACTTGTGAGGCTTGTATATGATAGCGATGTGATTCTATTAAATTGTTTACTAACACCCGAGCAATTATTATTACTGTCGCGAGTTGTGCGGGCAATCAAAATATAACTCAATAAAGTGAACAACAAATAAACTTGATTAAAATTGAAATCGGCTAACACATTTTATAGTATAATGTGGTAGCATCTATACCCAGGTACTACGGTAACTTTTCTGTAAGCGAACGTTAAGTTTAATGATTTGAAATTTTTTTTTTTTTATTTCACCTATGCTTGAACTCTTTTTGGATTTAAACTCTGAATGTATTATCTTATTATATGGTCCATAAGACGTGTACATTATATGAAAATAATTTTCGGAGGGACTATCAATTTTAATTTTTAATTCACGTGGTTACCAGATAGGTATTATTACTTATTCCAATACACATTTGGAGGAGATGGAGCAGAATGAAGAGGATATTTTATTCATAAGCATATCGATGGTATGCATACAAAACGGCACACGGATTCTACAAAAGAAAATGAAAAAACCGTACTGCGCCTTGCGAAACGTCGCGTCAACACTGAACACGACGATGTATAATGTCAAACGTCATATTCTTCTTCAAACAAGAACAAGAACATAACAATATAACGGTAGATGTAGAACATTCTCTCTCTGTCTGTCTCTCTCTCTCTCTTTAGGCAAAATATATTATCGAATAATATACCGAGTAAATATTATACCGACAGTCGCTCGCGTTTTTCGGTACAAAAGTTATTTAATATTTAAAATTACGCTTTTATTCTTTTCTTCCGCCTCCCCAAACGGAACACGTATAAGCGCCCCGGAGGAACGCGTGTACATAAATTTATTATGTTCTCAAAACATCTTGTCGATTACTTCCGAAGTTTTAACTCGGCTTACGGCTGTGTTTATGTAAAACATGTCCGCGGAACTGCAACGTTATATTATTATTATATAATGTATTCGACGGGGCGAGAGCGAAAACCGTCGGAAATGCAAATATAATGGTTATACGCCCTCGACGACAATCAATTGGAAATGAACGAGTCGAGACATACACCGCGCGCACGCAGCCCTGCGACATCCGATAATTGTCGAAAAGTCACGTTTAAGCGAGAATGCTTAGGGGCTGCTCTGCCAACTCCGGCACCCGCCCACACATACACACACATATACGTTTTTACGACGCGTAATAACCATCATATTTTGCTAGCACCCGGCGGCGGCGACCGACGATTCTACTTTAATATCAAAAACCGAAAAGACATTTTCCCGTTTAAAATGTTCCCGCAACACTTTGCTCGTCACTGCATGGCCACGGATTTCGTTTCAGTACGTTATTTTTTTACCGACAAACATATCGCGACAACCGTACGAGAAATGTACGCCAACGTTTCGTTTATCCACTCTACTGAACGCTATAAACAAATGAATTTGATATTATATAGGTACTCTTCAAATTAAATAATGTCTGTTTAATGATTACACGTGTGACCGATTGAAATTTATAGTTTTAGGCATACATAAAGTATGTATATTTTTTATTTGTAGGCATAAGATCATTTTCGCAATAATCATCCTGCAATATACATCGACCTGCATCATGTTGGTCGAAAAATATTCGATTGAAATAGGTACGAGGTTCGGATTTATTCGTCTTGAAAAATCGCGAAAATCACACTGAAAACGTGACCGAGACTAACTCGCACGTAGCGGTTTGATAACACATAGTTTTTGTACACGGCGTCAAGAATATTCCAAGACGTAATGAAACGCAATACTTGGACGAGCCCTTACGCGATTCACTTGGGAATCACCGCACGCGATGCTTATTTCTCGTGGTTAAACATCATCGATAGGTTTTTTTTTTCGTTGCTTTCCGTCCCTTTCGATCGCGTCATTCGGTTATTTTTTTTTTTTTTGACGACAAGTCCGATTTTGCTAACGTTATTGACTCGTCTCGTGCGCGGTCCGTCACCGCCCACAGTATATTATATTATTATCACGGCATCACAAGCCCGCGGTCCAAGAGCACTCCGATGACCGTGTATACCGAGTATACCCACCGCCTACACGCAAGCACCAAGCTGTATACAGCCCTTTCTGCGCGCGTACATCGATATTGTCACGTATACGCGGCTACCGTGGGTCGGCGGGGTCGAGCTAGCTGCTATAAATTCATAGTGACAACATTCGCACTGGCAACGACTACGGCGCCCGGCCGACGCCCACCCCGTGCCACGTCGTCGTCGTCGTCGTCGTCGTCGGTTGATTAGAAACCGACTCCACCCTCTCTGTCCACTACCACCGCCTACGCTCAAACACTCACCCCGGCCAGGTATTTTCGATCGGTCTCTGCTTCCTACCCCTTTCCCTCTCACGCGCTATTTCTCTATTTCTCACCCGCACTGCACGTGTATATATATGTATATATATATATGTATGTATTATACGTACTCACGTTACTACCCCGCAGCGTGTGCCTGCACGGTTGTCCCGGTCGACAGTCATCAACACTATATGTTTTTCATGTACACCGCGTTCCGCATCGCCATCACCTCGAAACAGGGCCAACGCCCTTACCACAAACATCGTCCGTCATAAGTCATCGGATTCCAATTTGCGTTGTGTATAGACATCGCACAAATAGCTCTGACCCTCTCCCACTCTCTCACTCCGTCCGTCCGTCTCGTCCACAGATAAGTCAGCTGCACACGCGCACACACATGCGCGGGCATACACACGTACGTAAACTACCGCTATGCCTTCCACTCCACTACCGCGTACGACTTGACATAAATATATTACGTTCACCGGCGCCGAGTCACCCGCGAGCCCTGACGCCCCGTCGCCGGTCGGTATACATTACGAGTTTTTTTTTTCTTCCCGTAACGCATATCGTCCAATCATATTACGATAACCCTTCGCCGGCCACCGTTTATAACCCGGTATTCGGTTACTGAATTAATGAATTGGGTTTGTCGTTTCGAACAAACACCACCGCCGCGCCCAAGGGTCGGGTTTTGAGTGCGCGGTATGTGTGCGCCGCCGTCGCTCTGCCGCCGCCAAAAGAGCAGATCAATTCGTTCAATTAGCCGGCGGTTGAAGCCGAACAACGGCGCGCGAGGATGGAAAAACAAAAACCCGGGATCCCGGGCGTTAATTAGCGCAGAACGATTCGCCGCGGTGAATAATAATAAAAGGGGGAAACCTCAAATGCGCTTGTAAATATAAACACGTCAAATTCAAATGAAGTCTATTTCAAACAGCCCGCGCGTAGAACCATGCGGCGGCATGTACATTTATATATATATATATACTATCGTAATATTATTATATATCATATCGAGTGTGTACATTGTACATGTGCTCGCAATCATGACGTGAGCGGGGTGCGAGGCAAAATGTTGAAAGCGCACGTAACCGCAGCAAGTCGGGAGGATCGGCGAGTGCAATAATTAAGTACGGTTTCTTTAATTCGACATTGAAATTCAGCGTGCTTGCGATGTACGGGAACCCGAGAAAACAAATATTCTAGGCCGGCAGTCGGAACACGGGTCGAAATAGTTGAAACATGAAAGTAGCGGATATCGTAAAGCAAATATCGTTTTAAATCAACCGTTTTAGTATAGGGAAAAAATTCCTCGAAATCTCAGCCCTGTATTATACGGCTATGAGATAATATGCAGTTTAGTGCCGGAAGAGCAGTGTTTCATGGCGTTCAAATTACCTACAAACCGGATTATTTTCAAATATTATTTTAAAATGCACGGTAGTTAACTACCAAAAATAAAAAATAAACGTGTAACTTAACTTCTCGAAATCGTTTTTTTTTTTATACTTTGTAAATTATAATATTCTAAATACCATGGTGTATAAGAGTGTTTACGACTTCGTGGACTCTCCGGCTTGAGACCTCTGGTAAAAAAAAAAATTTAGCACGCTCTATCCGTTATGTATAAAAAATAGTGCTTTTATATAGAGCACGAATATTTAATAAATATTTAGATCTGCCAAAAAAAAAAAAAAAACAAATTATATGCAAATCAATTTTACGAGACTCGTACGATTTGGATACGAAATGGGTTGTCAACTGCTCGGTGGGGGTGGACATATATATTTTACTCTTAATAACGTAATATCCGCATTCGCAGCAGACGCGGCGGTCCCTTATTTGCTCGTGAAACACATATTTGAGTAAAGTTGTCGGCCTCTTTTCACCCGGGACCCGTAATAAGAAATATTTGAAATGTTGAACAACACAAAGCGCACCGTCGTCGCGTCGCGTCGTCGTCGTCGTCGTCGTTCGCTTGCGTGTCACTCATTATATTATATTATTATCCGTCCAAACGGACATGCGAAGGGTGAAACTCGGAACGGATAGCCGCATTCACTCTTTCGCGAACCGCACATATAATATAAAATTATAGATATCGCGTAACCGATAAACACTTGTCGTTCGTATCGGCGATATTATTTAGCGAATCCATAAGATTAATAACGTTTGTCGTGTAGAGATATAGTATACTATACTTTAGCCAGAACTTTTGTTGCCCGTCTGTTTATCGTCCGTACGGTTCACGTGATCCAAACTATATGATCGAAATGTTTAGCGACCCTACTACTATAATATACTACACCACCCTTTTACATCATAAAGTCGGTACACGAACTTTTGACATGGCGAAAAACTACACGGAACGAAACAATAAACACTGTCGCCGGCCCACCCTCCTATATAATAATAATAATAATAATAATAATAATAATAATAATGATGACATCGTGTATAGTTGCGTTGTTTGGTGTATGTACACTGTTCCCTTGTTTGCCACGTCTTATGCGGTTTCTATAAGAAAAAGCCGAGACCGGCAGACCATTTCCGTAGGCGTAATAATATATTTTATCCAATAACGGTACGTTGATGATCAATTTCTTGGAAATTTATCGTACACACAACGCCATAACAAACGCCATTTGTGACGAGACGAACCGCATGATATATTATTTTCTCATTCATTCATTGATTTCACGGGCCGAAATCTTTTGAACATGATTTACATACATTTTTACAATAATTACAAGGACAAACAACATGAACATAACATCGAAATATTAAAATTAATTTTAAAATGAAATAAATACCAAAAATTGTATTTAAAATACCTAATAAAAAAGTGTTGACCAATTGTAAACTAATGATTAATGAATAAGAAATAATTGTATAAATTGTTAATTTTTAAATTCAATATATCATTAAACTTAAATCTATCACGGTTGGAATCAAAAATGTCCATTGATGGGGATATTTTATTAGCTAAGAGTAAAACTAGAGGGAAAAAAGAAATCTGCACCAAAACTCTTACGGTATCGGAGAATCACAAATGGATTATTGGTTCTGGAAAAGCATGAGAAAACCTTGATCATTCTATTGGATCCAGTAAATGTGGACAATCAAATGTGGCCATTTATTTGAGCATAAATAAAAAATTATCTCGAAGCTGTCTTCTTAAGTTAAGCGCACTCATTACGAGTGTATGTCCGTTGGGCTATAGAACCGGTAACCGCGCAGAGGGATCAAAATGTTGCCTTGGAGCACGTTACTTGAATGCGAAAATAAATATTCTTACATTAACAAATATTTATACTATGTTATGGCGCTAAAATTAATGTAACTCAATTCATTTAAATTACCTAACCTCATCCAACCCAATCAAACAGTTATTCGTACGGTTCTTCAATAATATTTAATATATATTATATCGCATAAAACGGTCATTGTCGATTGGTTTTAAAAATAATTTATTATGAACAGCACACGCGCGTTCAGAATTCACACTAATATATTAGTTTAACGAAGAATTGAATTGTCTGCAGAGTACGAATCATGATATGCTCACTAGTATAATAATAACGATTGTTCATACAATATAATATATGAAATGTATAACAACGATAACGCACTTACTTATAAACGTCAACTTTTTGCCGGCGCGCTGTGTATGCAATTTAGGTACGTATCGGAGTAGTGGAACATATTGGTCGCTGAGGTCACTCAGAAACTGAAGTAAACTTCGCTCTTTTGAAGTTTTCGAACCAGAAATGTTCATATTGGTTATGAATCATAAATTATTATTACAATCAATGTTTGAAACAATTATAAAGAACAAAATAAAATAATACATTTTTTGTAATTAGCTTAATTATAATGTGTAATAGTTACAATATAAACTATAACAAAAAATAAATAATAACTAATAATCCATTTTTTGATGAGAATGTGTTTTTAATATAATGTTTGCATTTACATGGTAACACTAACCTAGTTTTTTTTTTCATTTATTATAATTATAAAATGTTTCAGCACATTTAGTGCTATTACAACTTTTCAATTTTTTACAATATGTTTGTTATAAATTTAAATAATTATAAGTTAAAAAATGACACAATTATTAACAGTGAGGGTGATAATAATTTGATAACATATATGAATATAATAATAAATATAAGGTTTAGTATATTAATAATCTTCATTTTCTGATGATGAGTCTGTTATAGAAATGTTTGTTAAGAGAATGTCTTTGGGAAGTCTAGGCTGCAGTCGTCTATTGAGCGTTTTTTTTCCTATTTTGTTATGACGTGCACTGTCCAAGTTTTTTAGTTTGGCATGGAAATTTTTAAATTGGGTTTTAATCCACTAACCTAGTTAAATTACAATGCCATATTCTCAGAATGTAAATTTTTATAAACAATATTGTCAACGTTAACTGGTGATTTAGACATATATTATTAGCAGCTTACTGTACGTTATACGTACTGCATGGTACCACTTATACATATTGGATATTTTTTAAAGAGAAATAATCTCTTCTTAAATTTATTTGGCCATAAACTTATATTTTTATAAAGTTCAAAATTCACTTGCCTGTGAATCCCTAGAGATATACAAGAACCACATATATTGGTCGGATTTTTTAATCTTTTAACAACTACGAACACTATCACTATAACATACAGTAAGACACAACTGAAAGAAAGCAGAAAGCAACGGGAAACCACTGTATGGTATAACTTCCCTTATACACAATAATCCAAAAAAAATGTTGTCAAACCAACATGACGGCTGTAAATTTGATAAAATAAAGTAAAGAGGCAAGTTACAACAGTATACATTAGTATTACATGCGGTTGAGGCAGAAGATCGTTTTATTTGACGGTCTAAGTTTAAAAAATGAACGTTTTTAATGATTATACCAAGATTATATAACGATTTTATAAACAAAGCATTCTTAGCTAAATACAGTAAAAACGGTATACAATATACATACAGTTGTATTATTCTTATTTGAAGATTGGCAGGCTATTCCGTTTTTACCCAGAAATCAAAATGTTTAAAGATCAATAGGTTAAGACGACTTTTATAGTAATACTAAGAGATAATCGCGAGCTCGTCCAGTCACTAGCTGTTATCATAATATTAATACACTGCGATTGTGTTTTGTTCTTTATCGATTTACCGAGATCAAACGATAAAGTAGCGATCACAAAGTATGTCAGTAGCATTGTAACGAATTGCCTGGTATTCACTATTTATCTATTCATCGAGTGCGAAATGCGTGGCGACAAAGATAAGAGAAAGATAAAAAAGAGGAGGATAGAGAGAGAGCGAGAGAGAAAGAGAGAGAAGAGATAAAGAGATGTAAAGAAAGCAGGGCAGATGGAGAAAGAAATACTGTCGATATAGGGCGAGAGTGATGGGGGAAGGATCAAGGAGAAGGACAGACGGACAGAAAGGTAGTATAAAGCACTTTTAACAGCAATCCGTTTTAGAAATCACCGTGCGTTTAACCCGCGACAACAATAGTCGGCCGCTTATACGTGTTTATCTACAAAGGACTGCAGCCGAAAAGACTCGTGGATGGGAAAGATAGAGTGGATGTGAGAGAATGGGTGGCGCAAAAAAAGTCAATCAAATAAACTTATGACTGGAGCGACTCGAACTATGTGTTGAGTTCCCTTTTTATTATTGACTGAGTGAAAAAAAAAAGAAGAAATATTTCATAATAAGTATATTCGTACAAAAGCAGAAACGCCGTTTGACGTCGGTACCTCGTGCACAAGGGCTGAAGCGGCAATAAAGCGTATGCGGCACGGTACGGCCCGGAAACGGGTGCTTGTACAGTACCGTAGTTCTCTGGGTCGGAATTCTAATATTAATATTCAAAAAGCCTATCATCCTCTCCGCCATGCCCGCTGGCGTCTCGCGCCGTCACTTCCTCCCCAAAGATGCCAAAGATGAACTTTTCGTCGTGTGTATAATAATGGGGAGTGGGTACACCGTACAAAGTGAGAGTGTATACACGTCGTAAACTCTGTGCACGCCGCCAAGCCGTCCGACGGGAATCATTAATAAACCTCTAAATAAAAAATAAAGTTTTGCAGCCCAAGATAAATGAAAAAAAAAAAGAAGACTTGACATATTTTCGTACCATTTTGTTTTTTACTCGGTAAAATATGGCACAAGGTATACTAAAAAAGAAAACCACCATCCAGATGTAGATAAACATGTTAAAAGTTTGTTAAAAAAATGAAAATGTATGTTACCGTTTCATTTGTCACGAAACACACAATAGTATTATATAACTATTTTAGGATTCAAACGGAAACCACAACTTACGCGAGTCACCTCGAATAAAACACGAATAGTGTTAAACAGTTTTTAATCCGAGTAAACGCGACCATCATCATCCAGATAACAGTATGATAGTTTGTTTAGTTTTTCAAATCATCATTATCAATTAAGCGTTTTTTTTGTAGCGTATTTTTTGTGATCTGATTAAGTTAAATGTGTTGATAATCGACTTTCTAACGGTAAGTAATTAAATCCCTAGATACACCTATACGACGGTTATTATTTTGAAAACGTTACTCAGGTCTATAAAAATAAAACTCAGAACCAATCGATTTGTTAGTTAACGTTTAATACGGAACGAAATTAAAAAAATGTAAAATAAAATACCGTCCGACTACGTTATTTGTTATAAATGAAATTACTCGCCAATGCAGTTCCTGTCAAAAGAAACTGTTAAACGGTGAAAATAACATTGAAAATAAGGGAAATAATTTAAATCCCTGTGAATTATATTAGAAAAGCAAACAGATTCATGTCACTCGAAAGAATTATATAATATTCTTTGTATAATAATCCAATACGAACGAGTAACTAAATTGTGATTGAAGTTGGAATTTCAAACGTCTGAGACACCTGTCGGAAATTTCATTTGACACATCATTCCTGTAGTTTTTTTTTTCCACGGCGGCGTAGTATTAACAAAACTATATTCGGATCATTGCTCTTTCTACGTTGATTTAGTTTCATCATGTAATATTGTGATTTTTTCATAGCAAATATTTTATTCGTAGGCGAATCGTATTGGTGATCGAAGTTTTGCGAATAATTGATTTCCTAATGCATATATAGTATAAACGTATAGGGATATTTCTACAAAAAAATCTGCCGGTGTTGACCGGTAAACGGCCGGATATATGTGCATAGTTTTCGTACACGGTTTGGCCGATACCGAAAGTATGTAGTTAATCAATTCGTAAACAACCCGTAAATCCGTGTATTTTGCCATTCGTTAAAACGTCAAAAACTATACCTGTGGAAGCGTGTGTTCTTTCAACTTGATAATTCTCGAAACCACTGCAGTGCGACAACATGATTAAATTCTCGAAATCAACCGTTTCGTTCATAGTTCTGTTTACGTAACCAACCGCGATTGGGTGGGGGGGGGTAAAATATCTTTTCCCATGATTTCGCTATCGGAAGACACAGACATCGAACACCGAATCCGGGTCTCGCGATGCGATTACGCGATATTTGTGTCAAAAGTTTATCTTGAACCTTCATCGCACCACGGTCTCGGTCGCTTTGAAACCGCGCCGACGACGAGGCTTTTGATGTTTTGATTTGAGGACGATCGTATAACTGTTAAGATACCGAATCTGGGTCTCGTACTGTTTTTCGCGGACCTCGAGTACCTATAGCCTCGCCCGGATGGATTAGTAACGCATTTGAAGTGCCGTCCCTCGATTTTCCATTATCTGCTGCAGACTTTGATCAACACCGGGAAAGCGATTATAATACGTACACATCTATCTAGAGCCCATAAATACGTGTGATGTTATCGCTGCTGCGGTCGCCATCGTTCACTTAAAGCAACCTGCCGCTATCTTTCCGCTGCCAAAGGCAACCGTCCGTCAAACGGGAGAGCAAAAACGGAAGCGTCGTCATGTAAAAGCTCGAGCCCCTCAAACGCCTGTGCTCACAAGATAGACTCTTGGAAATCATGGTGCGTTCCGATTTCTAACGGTTTACGCCAGAGTAAGCTATCCTATATATCTCATGTTATATGGAATTGTCCTGTAATTCAACGCTGTGCCCCGTTGTCCCCACTTAAGTTACACTGGACACATATTTTCCGATAATAATCCCGTTTTATTCCTTTAATTTTAACGTTGAACTGACTATTCAATAAAATCTCTACTTCGCAATTGTGTTTTTGTGTTATTGTCTTGACCGTTTAAGATTATGTTTTCGTTTAAGAGTTTACTTAGTTTGTAATAAAATCTTTTATACAGGAGTGTATTTTGTTGTTTGGATTACTGGAATAAAAAAGGTTATAAATAGGTCATCCTAGTTTACATACCTTTTTGGTATTCGATTAAACATTCGGAATTAGCTAGTAGTTCGGCCGTAATGATGAAATATTTACTGTTTACGTCGCGCGAATTCGTTCCGTGTTCGACAAAAGAGCTTCAAACAATAATGATAATAATTACATTTTTTCTTTTTTTCACGAACGTAGTACTATTACCGAATCAGCGGAACGATTACGTTCTCTACACTATTATCGTACCGCGACTGAATAATAATAATACATATTATGGTCATCGCTTACGAGTCAAAAGTCTGACCGGATGCATTGCGCTGTATTGCAGCTATATTGTTAAATCGATTCGCCGCTGCCGGTGTAAACGTCATCGCGCGTTCAAATATTATAATGCGACGAGTGCCCGCGGACGATGACTTGTAATACGCGCGTATACTTTTCCGTTTCGATCCGATCGAACCGAAAGGCCCGGGTAGGCGTGCACATGTACCTGCAGGGTTGTCCAAATTGATGTTCGCAAGCATGTGTCTTACCGTAAGACGTAAAACATTTTTAGTGACAAGCTTTTTAAGAAATCAGTGTTTTTGATATAATATAATAAGAAGTAATTTTATAAATGTTAACGTATTTTTTAATCCTTAATTTATAAAGCCTATTATAATTATATTGAAACGGTTTACTTGAATAAAAATACTTTTAAGCGTCATAGAGTGAAAATAATTTTTAAAAGTTGAACTAATGGAGATACTATCGCGTATACATGCTAATTGGTGATATTCAAGACTGCTGTATCCGTTAAAATAGATTTTAATATTGGGCATAAATTTTCAACAACATCAACTGCAAAAGGATTTTCTAAAAATCTAAATGACTGTTTAAGTAATTTTAAATCCACCCATTAAAATCAACTCTGAGCTCTTACATATTTTTCTTTCTGTTGCGCCGCTCACGACTGTCTTATATCGCTGGCCACCGCTGTTATGTACGCTCGCGATACGTACGCGACTGCGATGAAGTGTGACGTGAAACTCACTTGACCTGACGTTCGTCCCGTCAACATGATATTATTATAACCGCGCGTATACCCTGTGTTATGCATATCGTTCCGTACGCCCCGGGCGTGTCGTCGTTGTTTCGAAAGACCCGTCAGCTCGATCGCGAGAGGGATATATACGTGTCGTACGCTCGTCGTTCGCTATTATATGTGCCGTATCTAGGGCGGGTTGGTTGTCGTGGATTTGTCCCCGGCCGTATGATTTTCACGTGCGTATTTCTACGGTGAAATCGTTTAAATTATTATTGGTGGTAAATAACTTATTGGTCCGGTATATATTGCGAACGGCTATGTAAATTACCGTACGAGTGCGCTTGACTTTTCGTAAAATAAAAAAAAACCCTTATTCTGGTCATCTCCCTGAAAGGGGCGTACATTTTTCATTTTCCCCGGGTGTAGAAACGCTCAGATATACGGCCCTACGTACTACAACTCGCGTGTTCCAATGATATCACGACGCGCGTGCGGACGGTGCGGACAAGACGACCGAGTATATTACGAATCGTTTTACCGGCGGCGAAATGATCAATGAATCAACGCGTTGTAATCACGGCTAGCGGACGCGTTCACTTACCATCGCATTACGATAAATATCCCAACTCTAGACACGTGTGAGCCCAACGGTTACGAAATGAGCGTACGTTTTTCTTTTTTATTTACAATTTTTTCTTTTCGATATTTCTTTTTTTTATGTTCCAACGAACATTTCCGGTGTTTACATTCCACACGTCATAATGTTCAACGCGCACGGATCCGAGGCAAGTATATACGCTTACACCTCTCCCACTCCCTTCCACACCCGCCGGTGTGCTCATCCGATAGATGAAAGTCAAACAGGAGCACATCATCTTTCTTTAGGTAGCATTCGTTTTGATCTTAAAATATTTAGATTAAAGATAAACGTGCATATGATACACTACGTATAACGTGGTTTTACCCGATTCGCATTGTTTTCCGCTTTGTTCGTGTTTCGAGATCAAGATTTAATTTGAAGGTTTAAAACAAATAAGTATTACACGACACAATTATTATTCGTTCGGAATTCTTATGATTCGAAATAGAGTTTTCCAGTCATTGTCATATTTTTACTTTATTCAATTACCGCGAACTACGGCTGTTTCACCAACTATATTATTCGTTACTTTTTACGTTTGCATTTTAAAAGTTTCCGAACTATTAATGAGTAAATGAACGAATTACATGCGGTAAAAATATATTTATAAACGTTAAGCAATCTGATCATTGATTACAAACTGTGAAATTGACACCATCACTGATATTGTGTCAAAAAATTCGAAAACAGTAAAAAACTTGAAGTATTTATTATTTTAATTATTTTTGTTAATTATGTGTTACGATAAATGATCAAATACATTTATTATAAGCTAATATGAATATTGATTACTAACTTCAAAGCTATAACTTGAAAAAAAAAAAGTTTCTTCATTAATGTTTACACCGGTAAATTCGAAAATATTATGTATTTTTTGTACTTATAATTAAAATCGTAAGATTATCTGATTATATTATTAATATTTTACTTTTGATAAAATAATATATTATTATCAATTTATTTATTTTGAGTTTTACTTGAAAAGAAAACTGAAGCCAATTGCATACCGCAAATTCATCGTTTGATCGCATGTTCTATATGTTTGCCCAAATAACCGAATAAATGTACTGTAAATTAACCATGTAAAAATATGCGATTTTATCAATTAGTCTTAAAGCGATTTTCTAAAAACACGAGTGCAAAGATATGAAAATGTAACATCAATCGCGGAATATTATATGCAGTGACCTGTGAGGAGCCTGTTATGGGTTCACGCGCCTGAACTTTGGTCCATAACAATTATTCCCCCCGAGAATATAAACAGCCCCTTTGTTTTCAAGATGTCATATTATACAATATGTGGTGTGATAATAATACGGTCGGCCGAAGGTGGCTAAAGTAAATAGTCTTGGTTTTCAAGATCTGACACAACACAAATGTCGAGACTAATAATTGTACCAGCACAGACAAAAGAAAAACCCGACACATGTGTTGTTATAAAGAAAAAGGCTTAAGATTTAACAATAAAATATTTAAGTAATTTTATTTTGTTTTGGAACAAGATGAAAGAGAAATTTGTCGAAATGTAAATTTCCAATACAAGCGTTAAATACGTAGAATGGAGGAAAAAAATATTGATTCGAGGGAAAAAAAAGTTATAGTTATAGATATACGCTACTTGAAATCTTGAAAAATTATTATAGATATCAAATGGTCGCTCACACTCCAACACTCACACTCCAGTTAGTAAGTAAACGTTTCAAACAGAATATTTGACATGTCAAATCTTATTTCATACGAAAAATATATTTCAATTTTATAACAGTATACTCTTTGTATTTGGAAATTGTGACGAACAAAGTATTGCAGTACAACGAATACTAGCTAAGTAAGCATTAAAGCTAGTAGATCCTACAAAAAGGACTACCTACTCTCAAGAATTAAATTAGAGGTCGACTTTTTTCTTCTTCTTTTTTCATGTTCAAGTCTTTAATAAAAGTTTTCAAAAGCCTCGAGTTAAGTTTAGTAGCTCGCGTCTAACATATTTTGCAATCATAATCTAGAAAATGGAATTATTTTATGTTTTAACAAAAGGTTCATTTTTTGCCTTTCTTGTAAAAACGATTAGAAAAAATACTCGTATACGATGGCTCTACGGTATAAGGAAAATTGGATGAAATTAATAAAGTATTTTTATTTAAAATCAGTTATACCAAAACGATTTAAAATATAATAACTTCTTGGGCCGATAAATAAATAAAAGCGTAAGGAAATTATTGGAATTTATTGCATTAATAATATTATAGATTGAACTATGTATGGCAAAGTTTTATGAAATAACTATTAGGTAGGTCTCTAATTGATATTAGTTCAGCTAACTTGAATCGTTTTCAAAATAAGTAATTAAATTGAGAAATTCATAGAGAAAAAAATGCAACAACATAAATAGTTAACATATGGAATAAGAATTAATTATATTGTACAATAACCTACTATAGTAGAGTAAAAATAAATATACTTTAATAAATTAATTTAGTTTAATTTTATATCCACCTGCATTTTCGAAAAATTTTATTTAATATAACTCAGCTATGCTACTGTAAAATATTATATTATACAAATGTTAATATTTGTATATTTGTTGACACTTTTCTATTCGTTGATAACCATTAACTGGATAACAAAAATGCATATATCTTGAAAATGTGCCAAATTATATTATATTGGCCGTACTAATCCACACCATAATGTTTTAAATGTACTCATAACTCAGCATACTAATCAATTATTATAAATCAAATCAATATAAGTGATTTAAAGAACGGTCTTAACCTCATTGGATTTTAAATAAAATACATTATATTCGTCGATGAACGTAAAAATTAAACTTCACATTGAATACGTTTCAAGTTAATCCCGTCACAAATATAGTAGCTCTGCACGGACCAAATGGGTTCCCTGCTAAGCCAGTTTAGGACATGTTTATACAACATAATATTATACGCATTCGCAAAGACTGTTTTTTTTTATTTTAAACATGTACACTGACCAATGGAAATAAAATGAATAAAAAGAGCCCCGCTACATCCACGTCTTGTTTGTGAAGAGAAAACGATTGTTTTTTCTAAATGAAAACTTTGCCGCAATAATATATCATTGTTTGTACATTTTATACCGCACAGTTGTTTAAGTTTTTCAAGTGACCTATTGTGAATCATTATATTTAATGCGAGTTGTTTGTGTAAACAGAAAAAAAAACATACAGTGATTTCCCAACGTGGATCATGAAGAAAATGTTTTTTCACGATGTACGTTTCCGGAGAGGGAACCCCCTGGAAACGTCGCTACGCCGGGAAAATGTTTTATCTCGAACATCTTTTATTCATATGATTATTTCGAATAGTCTCTTTTTCCTACCCGCCTATTACCATTCCGCCGTACGTAACTGAGTTCCCTTTTTACTTTACAAACCTTCACCGCACACGTACACATGTGAAAACGACGACCCAATCAAATTAGAAAAACCCCCAGGCATACAAAGTAACGTGAACATATACACAGCATTCGAATGTATGCTCTACACAATAATATACAATATTACTACACTTGTGACGTTAAAATGGATCTAATGTGTCATGATAATATGTAAATTTTTACCGAATGCGATATGTTCTTTAATATTTTCTCCCGGAACTTTGGGGCCTTTGACTTTAAATGACACAAAAGAATCGCACGCAACAGTTTCCGTACGAGTACAGCTCTACAGGTATAACCGTCCGTAGTTGTTTTATTGTTTATAAAGGTGTGTGTGCTGTAACACGAATCCGCGTGAATGTTTGTGAACAATTTGATTTTATCGGCTTAAACATGAGTGTAATGAATACTTTATTATAATTAAAATTAGTCAAGTTAAAAATTAATAATTTTGATTTTCGTAAACACAATATTTTTTACGTACATTTACACTTATGTTCAGATAAAATTGTGTAGTTTAAAAAAAATCTCTTTAACTTCTAACGCGTATATGTGCGATGTGCATAATATATGTAAACCTATACGAAATGTATCTACATTTAAAGCTTAGGAAATTATATGGAAAAGTACGATTTATTGCTGTTTATATAAAAATTATCCTTAGTTTCCCTTGAGCTTACGCAATTTTAATACGATATTTTCTAGACAAAAAAAGATAATTTTGGGGCCAATATAATAGTGTATAAACTATAAAGCAAAAACGTAATGTATATGACAATATGTGTATAACTAAAGCACAAAATATTCGATTGTGAATGTACCTAAAATTATTATACAACATATATAGCGCATTATAAATTGTTATGGTAAAATATTGTTATTTGGATAAATAATAATATAATTTATGTAAATAAAGTGATGGGAAATTTAAATTTTGTGTTAAATATTATATTATAAAGTACTTATTTCCCACCCACTTCTTCGTATTCCATACGAATAAATGTATAAATTAAGCCGCGTGTATATTATTAATTCAATAAAACACTACATAGTTGTACGGGTGTAATTTTAGTTTATTAAATAGCGTTAGAACGGATGTGTTAAATTAAAGAATAGATAATAAAAAATACCACATTATATTACCTGGTATTACGTAGACTGATTTCTTGTTTTCTTTCGAACAGTACCTCTTACTATGGAAAAAGTACGGAGAACAAAATGTTGACAATACCTATGGACACACAAAAAAAGCATTTTTTTTTTTTTTAATGTCAACGCATCGAATAAAATAAACTTAAATTAAAATCGCCTTGCGTACAACTACATGTATCGTGAAATAAAAAATGTTACTCTATAACATAATAATATGTAATACTTCATGTACGTAATAATTACTCGAGTTGTGTTCAACATGCAGGTAATGCCCGTTATAACAACCGATGGTTTCTAAAGAGTTGAAAATATTGTAATCCGTCGAAGAACGTAAAGTTTTGTAGCCGCGTGTGTACTAAGCCGGTGTTCAAAAATATCAAAAGGGTATAAAACGCATATTTTCTGCACGGTGATACGGCCCGGAGTGGTTTGCGGGTATACGCATATGATTATTATGTGTGTTTTCACAGCTGAATATCGCACGCGCGTCGCATTTATGCTAATAATAATAGTTATAATAATAATAATAATAATTACGACGCGGCGCGCGGTTTACAATGAAAAAATAACATTAAGATTCGTCGTTCCCTAATCCGCGACGAGCATAAAAAAAAGGGAAAAAACCTGGAAAGAGAGAGAGAGAGACGTAAAAAAATGAAAAAAAAAAATATACATATATACGTGAAGCGTAATAAAAATCCCCAGACGAACACAATCATATGTCGGGGCGGGTTGCACGGACGGCGTTGGTGGGGTCGTAGCGGGAGGGGAGAGCCGTAACCATAATATAATACAGCTTACCTGTCATCGAGTTCTTGTGCGGCGGCGGCGGTGGCGGTGTGGTGGCGCGGAGAGGAGAGGACGCGCGTGATACTGTTAAACGCGGAACGGAGCGCGCGCGTAAAAAGGGACCGCCGGCGGGGAAAGAGACATAAAAATAATGTGCAACGGTAATGAATAGAGAAATAGAAAAGTGATAAAAAAAAAAAAGAAAAAAAAAAGCGGGGAGGGAAAGGTGTACTACAATCGCGCGTTTATAATAATGATAGTCATATTACGGGAACACCGCGGGGTCGGCGGCGGCGGCAAATCGAGGCGGGAGCGACGCCGCGTACGTGCGTACTGTCGCGGAGCGCGGACGCGAATGGTCTGACGAAGTGACGACGACGACGACGACGACGTTCGGGAAAAGCTCCTCCGGACGGCGGCGGCGGACCGAGAGACGGCCCTGCGCGCGGTGGTTGATGATATGACGGGCCGGCGACTGCGAGCGGCGCGGCGCGCGTTTAATAATGTTCGCGTCTGTTCGCGGCGCCCACCGCGGGAGCCGGCAGACGCGCGCGCGGACGTTGTCGTCGGCGCATGCCGGTCCACGTGACCCCCGCGAGCCGCGCGCCGACCCCCGTCCCCTGCGTCCGCGGCGGCACGCGGCTCCTTCGCGCCCCCTTTCTGGCGCACGCACGCGTCGGCCCGCTGCCGGATGGGAAACCGACGAAATAATTAACCCTTGCACACCGCCGCCGCGCGTTTAAATGTAATCATTTGCCGGCCGACGACGACGCCGACCAGCTACACATCCCCTCCGACCGTCGCTCAGTGTCCGCGACCACCCCTTACGACCACCGCCCCTCGTCGCCTTTCACGTTATGTGTGCGTGCGTGCGTCCTCGCAATTATGTTATTATTCCGGTCTCCCGGACCCGGTTTTCACGTGCCGGCCGGAGGCGCCACCGAGGTCCGAACGTATTATATATCATTATATTACACTACCCCTTGGCGGGACGACCGGCAGAGCGGGGTGACACGTCGTCACCCCCTTCGAAGACCGTTCTTACGTATAAACAACGTATGCATCATAACATCAAAGTGCGGTGTACGCGCCCTTGTTATCCCGGTAAAAATAAATTATAAAACGTAATCGTCATTAATTGTTATCGAGTGGTTATATTCTAAATGGATTTCAAACTCAAACATCCAATAAAATCGTATTCACTTCGATTCAGTTTATGTACTTTCAGTAAACTTTTCGAATCCAATACAACGAACGTTTACCCGTGAAAAAAAAAATAAAATATATGTACACAGTGATATAGGATGGACATTGAGACTGATAAATAATCGTTTTGTAAATCAAATATCATTGCGACAGTGGCGTGGCATGTTTTACCGCTGTGAATTAATCAGTTTTGGGCGTTCTTTTTTTTAGCGATTTCAATTAAAACAAACATTTATATTGTATATTATTATATTTTTCATACATGTATGTATTTCAATTTTATGCACACGCTCTATCTACGTAATTCGTTGCCGAACAATATGTTAAAACCCTTCGCACGATTCGTGCAAATACTTTGTATTTATCTTCTTTTTTTTTTATCGATTCCAATTATTTTACTGCACGTGCAAGCGAGCATTTGAAAGTTGAAACTGACGATTCTATATTTTATAATACAAAATAATTTTCATCTCTTCTGATATATTTTTTTAATAAACTACAACTTCAATAAAAAAATAAAAAGCTAACAATTTCCTACTTTGAGTAAAATACTAAAATGTGTTCATTGTTATATCATTTTTACAATGGATATCGTTAGACATTTCTGCTCAAATGTAATATTTTTCTTAGTATACACTGATATTAATTCAACGATCAACGGCTAACATTATAGAGACAGCATTTTGATGACTTATATTTTTCATCTTAATATCCTTTGCATGCAATTATATGCACTTAGTTTTTCGTGTTTCACGACTTTTTATGTATGTCAAATTTACCTATGGTTTTAAATAACAGATAAAAACAAAAAAGATCACCACGGTCCAAAGTATTCCTGAGACAGCCTTATGGTTAAAACTTAAAAGCTAGATTCCATAGCTATTAATAAAATAAGACAAGTTTTTTATAAAAGTCTTTGTTTAAATATTAAATTTATACCAACCAAATTGTATACATTTCCAACAACGCAGGTTTAGATTTTAGATTTTTTTTTTTTATTGAAATAAACCCTCGGCAGCATTGTGTGGTGTTAATACGTAAAAAAAATACATTATAGATAATATGCACGTGGTATACTTATAGCTAATTGAAATCGGATAATTTAATGTTTATATTTAGGTGTAGTGGAATTTGAACGTGATTTGTTGATGATATTTGTTTGATAATTTTACTGGTATGATGAATTTGTTTGTGTTTGATAATGAATTGCGATCCTGGTTAAAAGCTCCAGCAAGTGATTCAGAGAGATTAGAATTTTTTTTGTCCGAGTTGTATAAGCGGCATTTGGAAAAAATATGTTTAACATCGACGAGGACCCCACACGCAGTGCATATTGGTGCTTCTTCTCGGGACATTAGGTAACTATGTATTAATTTTGTGCGGCCAATTCTTAGTCGGGTAATAATGACTTAGGATTTTCATGATAGCTCAGGAGGGAAGGGCCAGCGATGTATATTTTGCTTTATTTCATGAAGTTTAGTGGATTTTGTCCATTGTTGGTGCCATGTAACTGTACATTTGTTTTTGACTAAGTTTAATATATCGATGCGAGAGATAATTTGAAGAAGTGATGATTGTGAGGATGTGGTAGCTTTTTTGGCAGCTTGGTCGGCTCGTTCATTTCCATTGATGTTGGAATGGCCAGAAGATTTTAATTTTGAAGTTGTTCTTATAGAGATTATATATATAATTTTGAATATGGGTACTGATGTCTGATGTCTGATGTCTTATGGGTGTTTTTGATGCTGTTGATTGCACTAAGTGAGTCAGTAAATATGATGGTGTCTGTGAGGTTATGATTATTTATAATGATTTCTTTATAGATTTCTCCTTGGTTTTGTTCAGTATTTTTTTACATTCACGTCATTTCCACGGCAATGCTTCGAATATTCGTATGAAATAGTTCAACCGTTCAACCGACCATCGCAGTGTATTTATTTATTCGAGAGAAAATACGGTACAAAATAATATTGGGTTTCGAATGTTCAGATTAACCGCGAAAGAACGGCGTTGTGCATCCACATACAGGTGTAAAATAAAAATCGGAAACCATGTTATTTAATTACGTGCTAAATGCGTCCCGTCGATGGATTATAAGGGAACGAATCAAATATTAATGATTATTTCATTAACATGTTGAGCAGGCACGTTTGGACAACAAAACTAAGGTGCGGTATGGATTCGGAACGTTCGGTTGTTATATCATCCGAAACTATCAATCGTTATGTTCAAAACATTGTACACAATATCATACACACGTGTACGTTTGAACAGGCTTTTTGTTTGTAGAATAAAAGAAATAAAATAATTTCAAGCTTTGTTTCTATTTTACGTCGAACGTTGAAGAATTGAAAGCACTCGAGTATGTGAACAACCTTTGACATGGTTTTTCGCTAACACACAAAACTGTCCCTCACTACGTTTGAAACATAACAAGTATGATGATATAATACGTATATGCGCATCTCGTGACGAATTACGTTTAAACGTTTTGCGTTTCAAATCCAACGCGATGGTTCTACATCGCGTACAAAGCGACGGAGAAAAATCAACGCGCAACGCACCGGAATGTTATTGACGACGAGACAAGATAATACCTGATTTCAATATTCACCTCGGGAAGAATGAACGTGGTTAACTAGATTTACTCTAAATCAAACGCGCTGGGTACACAAATGACTAACCAGCAATTGAATTCTGAATGCAATATTGTAGACATAAACTTCAGACCACACCACAGGCGTTGTACGACATGGTGCAGCGTTCAATCGACTGCATGCTCAAACTTCAAAGAGTGGTAGATTATCAATATTAATGCGGCAAACTCGTCAACCAATCGAGCTGTCAATGTCTTGAATACAATATTTTAAGGTTTTAAAAAAAAAACAAATCCGTTATCTTTCCTTGCCTGCTGTAATTGCTGCGTAATAATTACACTTTTTTTATACCATATAATATTAAATATATCATTAAATCTATTAACCTTTTCGTCGATCATCGGTAAGTACTGTGACTACCGAGGTACTTGCACATTACGCGCACAGCTGTATCGAGTTGTACAAATAAATTAACCCAGTGTCAAATAAACGAAATCGCACACGTAAGATAATCGCCATATAGGTACATAGCTAACCGTAAAAATGTTTACAGTTATCCAGCGATAAAAATCGAATCTCGTGAAAAGTAAAAAAAAAAAAAATCTCTTTGAATTTGATAGTTATACGGTTTCAAAGAACCTAAATATTCCTAAATGAATATATCAAAATGTTTAACATGAAAACACATTCATTATAACGGCATACCATTTATGTATATTTTACGGCGTTAAAAAGCGTTTGAAAACATGTATATCATATTTTAAGGTTTGATCCGAAGATAAAAATGTATTTATGATGATATGTTAATAAAAAAATATAAACATTTACTTAATCGTCTTAGCGTTGTGCAAAACTTATAGAGTAGTAAAAGTGTATTGTGGCCATCTTGTTGTCATGTGTAAGTAAACGACCTTCTCTACGTATATACTAGTATACGGTGTACAAACTTGTACTTGTAACATTAAAAAATGATGAAAAAATCTTTATATCTTTGTATACGAATGTATCTACTACCTAATATCTATACATGGAATTATATTTAACATGATTGTATCTACAGATTATTTTAAAATAATGTATATCCTCAACGTATACTTAATAGAAAATGTCTAATTATGTTTGTAACAAAACATAAAGGATACAAGTGTGTCGTCTGACAATTAACATAAGAGAATATTTTAATTGAAATAAGTAAATTAATAACTTGTCTTGAAGGTATGAAAACTCCATATGTTTCTATAGGATCAAGAATGTAGTCTTAGTTTCTTCCTATAATCGACTAAGAATTCAGAGGTAACGTTTATCGGTATTATTGCTCATTTTTTTCAATAAATTATAGCTTATAACTAGTGTTGTGGATTTGTAGGAAAGTGTTTTTTTTTTTGCTGATTATAAAACTAAGCTTTCTTAGCACAACATTTGAGTCTTGCAACAACGAATTCAACTTTGGAATTTTTACTTCGCATTTTATGACGTTTTTAATTTTTTACGTCATTTTTTGCCATTTTAGGTAATATTTCCTTATTTAGGTCATTTTATGACATTTTTCATCAATTGTTATCAATTATCATCTTAACACCCATATTTTGTGTTTTACGTAGTCTATATACTTGAAATATTTACCAACATTTTTTAAAATTATTTTTGTAAACGATAAAGCTATGTAACGATTTGATAAGATAAAGCGATTGAGCCATTATTTATTATAGGATATTAGAAGTGAATTTCCAGGGTAGATGAGTTTATCTCAGTAAGTATCTGTAAACTATTTGACATTTTTGTTTAGTACATGTTCGTCGTTTTTATTTTACATACTTCTAATGGTAAACATTTTTTTCCGATATATTGAACAACGATATCATCATTTTTTGAATTATTTTGTATAATTACCTACCTAAAACGACAAATTTTAAAATGTTGATTTTCGGTGTATTTAAAAACAATTTTTAGTGCATATTTTTGATACTTTAAGTGCATTTTTTGGAATTTTTAATACATTTTTGAAGGTTTAATGGTGCATTGAGTTCACAGCCTTACCACTGATTCCTAATGTGTTCTACAGCGATTAACATTTTTGAGTAAAATAATCTTGATTGATTTATAATTTATGAATTTCTGTTATCCATAACGAGTATAATAAGTAATAACCGTAATATATCTACGTATACGTATACACTTTTATATATTACGGATAATTAAGAAAACGGCTTAAACAACTATATTGACAACACTCACATATAATATTTTACTCTCGGAACGAAGATATCCAAATGGCTTGGTAACTAATTTGTTTATTTTTAGATTGTAAGTGAAACGACAAATGTATTGATTTTATCATGATGTGTGCTTCGTTTATTTTTTTGTGTGTGCGTTTTCGATTTCGAACCAGAAGGTATACTTCCGATACTTACAAATCTGGAATTTTTCTGATGGGATTTTTTTGTCTAGTTATAAGGAGGGGTTCATTTTTTGAATTTCTCAACAGTTTTCTGAATAATTGTGAAAAACAAAGAAAAATTACAAATATTTTCAATTGAAATACAGAATTGACTTGTTTATATACTTATTTCATGAATACAAGATTTATCATAAGATGATTTTTTTTTTGTAGCTAACAAAAAATAGTTAATACAATAAATATGATAAATAAAGACAAATTGTATAAAAATCGGTCAATGAAATGTTGACGAAATTGTGTATTTCAACGAATTTTGATTACACGATATAAGTTATTTCAAAAAACTTATTTTGTTGTTATTCTTTAAATATGAATTGTAGTGGCTCTAATAGTTTACTGAATAGATATTTATTTTTACATTTAATAGCTATTTCACAAAATGTTAAAAATGTTTTTGATGCAAATGTTAGAACAACTTACTTCGGTATCAGGGAATTTGGTTCTACTATTTATCGACTATCTTCAGAATTATAATCTGATCCACCCGACCGATTTCATTTAAAATCGTTTATTCTAGAGTAATGGGCAGTAGTACATTGGTTTCAAGTTCAAAAGAATAATAATGAATTTCATTCACCCACCCATGTACCTGACCCGACCGTAGAGTCTCAGCCGACCTAGTGTTTTGCACATTTTTTTTTACTCATTTAAATTTTAAAGAATAAAACTATATCAGTTACTCAAATTTAAACGAATTAATTCTGAAACAAATGTATACGATCTGGCTAAATATATGGGTAAGTATTATAGAATTAGAAAAAAGTGATTTTCAGTCGCTCATATTTATTTATTCAATAATGGTTTAAAATCATGGATGTTAACTTTTAATGATTCCATTACACGCAATACCTTTTCAAACTTGAAATAAAATAATTAAAACTTAAATATTCTAGACAGTGGTGTTAAAATGTATTTTAAAATGTAAATATGTGTCGGATATGCGTATGAAGGATACTACTTCGTATTTCGCTGTACCGTATATACGGTAAACATCAAATACATATCAAAATGGTTACAAAACGAGTGAACGAGGATTTCACATGATACTTTACTTTAAAATTAAAAACTCGTGTTTGTATTACATCGACGTGAATTGTAAACACAAGTATTTCGCTTTAGGGGATCTAATCTGACTATTACACACGTATATTGACCACCTTTAAAGTAACCGTTCCGTTTACCTATGTCCCATCCTGCCCCCAGGGCTGTATTTGTTGATGGAATCCATCGTTTCAATGATCCCCTCTAATATGTGTATAATGCACACAAAAAGATAAACATGGAGTATAGATACAAAATATTATTCAAATAGTGTAAGGTAAATACATCAATATTTATATGCTTATAAATTTATTATTTATTAACTTAAAATGCATGTATAATACAACCTACATATTGTAAAAGAAAAAAAATTCTAGCAGAATACTGGCAAGGTATTATATTATTTTAATCGATATGAAATTCGTACACGATAAATACTTACATGACAAAAAATTGCGTAAAATAATTGTATAAGTACTCGTAGTTCATTTGAATCATTTTATTTTCGTAGTTACAAGTCTTGAAAAATGTACAGTAACTATATGGCATATTACAAGCATAATAATATAAAACTTTTAGCTCATTATAAACAACAATCAACTGTTCGGAAATCAAATCAAATCAATGAAACACACTTAATTCTTAAGTAATGAAAGCATCCTAATCCACATGTTTCATATTTATTTTTGTAAGCATAACGTGACACTGCTACCATGGCTATTGTACAAGAAATAAACACAAATATAATATTAAATCTGTTTTCGTAATGCCAACTTCGGTGTATAATTAATTACATACTAATTAATGTTGATTTGATACAATATTATGTAAAACTTTAGAATGAGATATAAAGAGATGTTTGTGCTGTGGACATTTTAAAAACTATGTAAGCCCATTACTGCTCTTGTTATTTAATAATCCATTAATACAAATAATTCACAATTTATATTTATTTGAACAAGTAATCATTATAATATTTGTGTAGCTCATACATTTTCTTTGATTATAAAATATTAAACTACGTATTCAATCACGAGGCACAAACTGAACTTTTTAAGAGACGGGTCCAATAATTCATGTTATATATTTATTAATATAAATATCGTCATACTCACCGTGAACCACAGTTGTTGTTACAGACGGTCGAAAAGTATTAAAATTAAATAAATCAAAAATTGTCACCGTTTAACGCGCCCGAAATGACTCATAACGTGTAACGTTCCGTTAAACATTAGCAGTTCACCATTAAGAGTTTTCGTATCATTGAGTTGAACTAGATTTCTTTGCATTTTAATACAATCATGCCATTATCAACCCACACTTTTATTTGTAATTTCCAAACGCCGCTACACTGGTTTGTCGTGTAATATAATATTTCATAACAAATGTATGACTATTAATGCGACACCTTTTTTTTTTTTATCGACCTTCTGTTCGCCAAAGAAGTGCATCACTCTTTCTCTCTCGACTGCTCTGACCATATCCAGATGTGTGACTTACCTTTTTTTTTATACAAACTATTAACCAGAATATGACCCGAGTGATCAGAACATAATTTGTGTACGGCATAATGGATTTTTTCAAGTGCCCAATGAATAATACTGTTTCAGAGATTGTTTGTTATTCGTCATAGACGTAGTTATACATTAAAACAATTATATCTTCCAAGTGCGCGTTACACGATTATTATCAACAAATTCAAAAAAACGAAAGTAATATGTAGCTTCTGCGTGTTGCGAAAAGTTTTATCTTTTAATTTTTTTTTTCTTGCGTCCAACCCCGAAGTATGTGTAATTTAACAACATTTTTATTTATGTTACAACGTACTTAGCATAAGCTAAAGTGATAGATGACAACTGACTGGAATAAAACGGTTCGCATAGAAACATCCTAGTGGACGAAAGTTCTTCGTCGGAAGTGAACCTCCTATTTACACATAAATATGAAAAAAATAAAACGTACGCGTCCAACTTGTGCGGGGTGATTTAAAAAAAAACATTCATAATAGTTTTCATCAAATCATCACCCTGCGGTTAGGGGTAATGTTTACGTAACGTTCGCTCCGTTGAAACGAGATTCAATGCGTACCCTGTGCAGTGTCGCGTATAACAGTTCTCGTCGACGTGTTACATATCTTATTCGCACCGGCCGATAGTATGTACTATCATCATTGCGCGACAACCGACGGTCCCACCGCGGCTGCGGCGCGCGCTCGTTCTCTGCGCTCCGCGGTGAGAAAATAATTAAAAAAAAAAAAAAAATCATTCAAATATTGACTTTTTCGCCGTCCCGTTGGCTTTGATCGCGGGCTTACGTTTATTTTTTTCCGCAACATTAAACTATGGCCACGGGGGCTGCGCGCTCTTCGTTTTTTAATGAACGCTCCGCCGCGCGCGCACAACAAAAACCGTATATTGACGAGCCGTACACCAAACGTTTAGCATTGTTTCCCGTCGCGTTCTAACTAGGCGCGGGATTGAAGAGAAACTTCGATTCGCGCGTAAGAAGATTTCGTTCGGTCGCGTACAATATTATTACGATATAATAGCATTTCCGACGGCGGACGGGCACGGGATGTGAGGTGCACCTAAATTTCGCGATTTACAAAAGTGTACATGAATGGACTTTTGTTCGGGACCCGAACAATGCGATGAGAGATCCGCTTAAATTGTTAACGGAATAATATTAGCGCTTCGATTTCTTTCAGCAAACGTTCAGCCCACCCCGGCGTAGAACAGCCGTACCGAAATGTTTTTACGGACTGTTTGAATACCGAAAATATATATCGACAAAATATGAAATAATACACCACCGTTTAATGCGTATTACATAAAGACACATACCTGCTAATGCCAATATTATAATGAACATAATATAATATTAAGTCCGTGCGACGTCTGCGGGGATCTTAAATGTCAATGTATAGTACCCCCTGTACATTATAATAGTTTGATTTATTTACACTCGGGATTTTTTATCGCGCCAAGGGTGAAAATAAGTGGGGGAGAGGTGGGGGATGGGGGTCTTCAAGCTCGTATTTTATTATTGTTCACGTTTCAAGCGTGAAAAAAAAAACGCAGACTTGTTGAACACGTTATTCCGACGGTCGCGCAATGTGTACTCACGCGGTTCACGTCGTGTTATTATACATATGTATCTCAACTCGTTTTATTTACTGGACCGTTAAAAAAGACATTTTTCGTCCACTCGAATTGATGATACGAATGACACCCGATTGTGTACACGCGGGTACACATATCATTATAATATCAAAAACGCCGACGTATCGGATCACGTGCGCAGCCGTTGAAGTGGTGTGGATAATAAGCGATTTTAATTTTTCGTCGGAAAACGAAATGTTTCGAAAATTATGAGGTTTATATTAAATGCTAAGATCGATTTAATATCGGTATATCGATTATATATGTATGTTTCGAGTCGCTACGACTATTGTTTATGAAATAAATAAACCTAATAATAAAAATCTTATGAAAATACCAGACGGTGCAGGGTTCGACTCTCGATTTCGGTTGCGGTATTTTGCATCTGTATTTCTCTGTTATTCTCAATTATTCGGAAAACTGATAGGAAATTAAAAAATAACCTCCCTAAAGTACCAACTAGGCAAAATTACTTTTCTGAAAAGTACTTAGTATATAATATACATAGGAGCAATTATCAAACGGAAATATACCAAACAAAAAAAACACCATCGTGATAAAACCAAAACATTCCTCGTTTCACTCAGGATCTAAAAAAACATGTTACTTACAACGCGTTCACAGTTGTGCACATTGTTTGATAACGAATCGATACCAAGCACAAATGTCGGCGTCTATACAATAAATAATCGCATTCAATAATGACAGTGTTCTCAAATTAATATAATAATAAGATTTAACACATAAATTATTCACGAGTGTACACTCTCTGACGTTCGAAATATCGGCATTTTTTTTTTTTATAAAATTAGAGCCTATATATCCGTAAGCACACTAGAATGTTTTCCACGAAATTAAAATACCATACATTTAACTACCAATTTCCAAGACAAAACTGAAAACAGCATAATAATATATATCTTACTTTCTATAAGGTCGTTAACTTATTGTTAATCAATTTAATAAGAGTGGAATCTTATCAGACCCTAATTTACTATGACGAGTAGGTTTATACTTAATACATTTTTAAAGCATCACGAACATATTTTTTTTTTGTGTCTTGTCGGGTTTAAATTATATATCAATTGATTACGTCATAATATATCAGTGAATAATCCGTAAAACAAACTTCAATTTCACGAAATATTTTTGACAACATAGAATTATGATAGAGGTGGTCGGAAGACGAATAAGCCAGTTAAAAGAAAACTTGACAAAATAGAAACTTTTCTATGAAAAAAACCCCAATTTTCAAAAGAATGTACGCCGATGAAAATCACAAATTTATTTCAACTAAAAATTAAATCATTTATTAATTGTTTACTATGGTATAGATTGTAAAGAAACTATGACAAAAAAAAAAAAAATTAAATAAGTTGAAATAAAAATACGTACCTAATATAATGAATAATGATGTATGATGTACAATTGTATAATAATTGTATAATAATATTTACTTATGTCATTTTATTAAAATATATATAATTTTATACAGTGTTGTGTGATACGATTAATAAAATTAAAAAAAAGAAAGAAGATAGAACAAATTCCAAATAATTATATAAATTTTTTTTTTGTTGCCCATGTGACTTCGTTAGGTACATGAAAATTTCACTACTTGTACTATTCTCCATGTGAATTGGAAAGAATTAATTTAAGTAATGATAGATATTTTTTTTCAGCGTATTTCGAGGTTTTTCTTTATTATTAATTGTCCACGAGCAGACTCGAATCTATATTATTATCCCTTAATATGCCGTTCTCGTTGAACGCTACCAATAATACGAAACCGGATGCCGCAATCGGAAATGACAAGGCACAATTTACACCTGTTCTTTTTTAACGAAACCTTTGTTTTTTAGTTCTTTTTGTAATGACTACATGATATAATATAAGCTCCGATATTTGGCTTATTGTATACATTTTTAAAAATTATAGCTATTACTTTTTAACCGAAATCCATGAGGCATTCATACGTTCGTTATAATTATTGCCATCAATACATCTGTTCTATACATATATACGGCATACAAGAGGGGTGAGTAACGTATATATTTCTGAACATGAAGCCGTACGCGTAACAAACTTAAAGAATTTGAATTAAATATAATAACAAAAACTCACGATGGTCCAAGGTAACTTGAAAGAAAATAATAACGCCTAGACAACACTCTATACAACTCTATAGTACGCAATATGTTTCATACTTTGGTTCAATTGAGATTCGAAATTATTGAGTTTCCACTGTACTTACATTTATAATTTTCAATTGAAAACACAAATATAATAATAGTCTATACAATTCGAACAGACGGTCATGCCAAAACAACATTAACAAAATATTACGTTAAATGATGTGTATACGTTATACTTGTACGGCTCTTTCGTTATATTTAATTTCGTATTTTATTTTTATAAAGGTTCCATAAATATATTTTTGCTTTCGGTTTACTGTCATTAAATGTTAATACATAATTTAGACTGTATAAAGATACGCTAAACAAGTTGTGATGATTATTCTTTAACGAAGTCTTGGATACTCTACGTCTACAATACTAGACGGAATAATGTACATATTATAATACGTGGAAAATATTTTACGCATAATTTATCAAAATATTGTAATAAGGATTTCTTAAAAATAAGGGGTGATTTTAAAACAAAACTAATAATTTGAGTTGTAAGGTACTCCATATAGTTTTACGTTCGTCGGTATGTATTGACATTTCAGACCGTACATTACATTTAAGCTACTTATTGTCATTTAAATCAATTATTGAATATGAACATAGCTTATTCAAAAGACGGGTCGTGATACGGGCGAGAAACAAAAGGTTATCGTCAGGTCATCATCGCGTTCAGGTCGGACGTCTTATCTAAGAGTTCGATCGTTGTCCCAAAATACTCTGTCGCGTGTTGAAATGAATGTTAAGTATTATATTATATCTTCTCATCCATTTCAATGACGCGCTCAGTGTTTGCGTCAAAAGAATTAAAAGCTGACCTTGGAATTAAAATACGATAAATTATTCATCCATGCCACAAAGACATATTGTTGGCTTTAAACTTAGTCACAATGTAAATACTATATTGCATTTACCATATAAATTGTGGTGGGAAGTGGGAGTACTCTTAATATCGATAACAGTATTAGTAACTAGTAATGAAGTCCGAGTATTATAGCTGTTGAGCGCCAAACATGGATATTGTACTATCATTATTATTATTATTATTATTATTGTACTAAACCGTAGTTATTCTCCACGGTCGCAACGTACGCGAGAGTGATACTTCATGTTGGAATAAAATTAAAATTATATTAATACTTTTTAAGATGTAAAAATCGACTTCCACGTTTAATATAATTTTAAACATAATATTCCTTAGACTAACGTAACAATGAATAATTAATAATAGGCCCTCATAATAGTATTCCAAACCTTAAGGCACACACTAAATGGTTATTATAGTTACAACGATCACTCGTCTCACTGATTTTGCCATCCGTATTATAATAAACACGAACACGGACTTTTGTTTTTATTGTTTACTCTATCAATGGAGTGAACTCAAGATCGTGAACCAATTTACCGCAAACCGAACAGTCATGCCGTCGAGTAAAATCGGTGGAAATGACGACAGCCGAGGAACCGAGACGAATCAAGGACACCGAAACAATCAAAAAGTGAATTCGTATGCGCGCGCATATGAGTGCAGTAAACGTCGCACATCATATTGTACGAGCGAAACAGCGTAACGTTCGTACGCAAAAAAACATGTAAATGAACATGAGCACGTGAAATAAATTGTGCTTGCAAAAAAAAAAAAAGTGCTCGACATTCGCAGGAAAGGTCCTAGTCCTTTTTTCGATGTCCAATACCGATAAGTGGATGGCGGAGCGAAGCGTAAAGAGTACAAGCGATGCCGTGTCACGTGAGTATGTTTCATCTGCGAGACTTTTCCACGTCTTACAGCGCGGTTCGAATACTTTGCCGGCATTTTGAATCCCGTGATCTAAATCCTGCTTCTAACTACATTTGCACGATATCGTAATACTGCAGTTCACTTCGGTATCATAAGATCAACGCTGCAAACGCATCAACAATCGACGGTAAAACGCAATCACGAGCCCGATTTTTAGGGAAAACGACGAACGGCGCGTATTTCTTTGAAAATGCGAAACGGTTTTGAAGAACGAATACCCGCGAGAACGGAATGTTCTTCGCGGAAGTATATTTATATTATGTTAAACCCTGTTACGGATACTCGATTACTCGCTTTCTATCGCGTTGCCGTTACCGAGAGCGGAGCCCTCGTCGAGTCTACGAAAAAGAATATATTGTAATCATCCATTTCGCGTTAAACGAGTCACAAACGAAATGTTATTTACTGTACTCGTGTACAGAGCAGAAGTCAGCTATTCGAAAACTTAGCTACAATAGTGTCGACGAAGTACTGCTTTACTATGCGACTCAATGCGAGTCGCATTTATTAGAAATTTAGAAAGTAAATCTTAAAGCAACGGTAAACAGATTGTCTCATTCAAAAAATGAAAAGTTCAGCAATAGTCTCGGTGAAAATATTATAACTTTCAAGTGTTACAAAATGTTATACTTAAAGATCAAAATCAACCGTATAGTATTTTTAAATATATAAATTATTCTTAATAAATTAACTTAAACTATTAAATAGTACTTCAATTTTACTTAAATAATTATTCTTTTAAAAATATTAACCATGAAATAATTTTTCTTATTTGTTCATTTATTTTAATTTCAATGGTATCCGTCACCATATATGGGTAGGTGGTAAGAAAAGAGTGATCGATAACAATACAGAATTAGTCAAAAATGATCCACCTTGAATAATAATTGTGTTAAAAGCTTTAAAAAAAAATATATTGAATTTTTATATCAACGGTTCTGTTAGAATTTCTGTCGTAAACTAGTAGTTAAAATAAACTTATGAAATTAAAACGCGATGCACAATTTTATTAGCATATTATTTTAAAATTATTTCCCTTATAAATAATAGTAATTATAATCTTATACGAGTTGTGCCGTTTAACCGATCGATCAATGTTCATTAATAAACAGCATATAGATGCTGTGGATATATTGATTTTATAAATTGTACAGGAATGCACCTTTGGAAAACAAGTCTTCGCATTTTTAACAAAAAGTCAGGTGTTTATCTACTCCTTTAACCGAACCAATTAAAATTGAATCGATTTAACGTAGGTAGCTATTATAATATAATGTGTTAGCCTAGAGGCATTTACCAATAATAATATTTGTTACAATTACCCACGTTGGTCGACGATAATAATAATTGGTCCTCTTTGTAAGTAAAAATATCGGAATAAATATCGTAAATATTATACAGTACTCCGTGCTTCATAAATCAAAATGTAATTCATCTATTATGCTCGTTGTGGAATTAGGTTGAAACTTTAAGAGTGATATATACTTGTTTCTTTTAAAGTAGATTTTTTTTTAACAATTTAAAATTAAAAGTTTGGCAAATAATTTTTTCGAAGAAAATCAGTACCTATATATACAGTATACACAATATATACTTGAATGTGTGTTACGTATATATATATATATATATATATACTTATATGACAATAACAAGATTAAACCGACGACGTCGGTGCTCGAACCGAACACGAATATTTAAAGCGTATTATATTATCGTTATTGTTATACTATTTTGAAATTATTAAAAAAAAATCGTGTAAAACATTTATTGCGATTCAGTATATTTTAAAGTTCGTTTGATCTCGTCACCGCTATTGTGCGTCCTTCGGAAAGCCGCCCGTGAAAATATTTTGTATCGTACGCAGAATCGGTATTCGACGACTATAATAACATGTAATACGTTTCATTATTCATACACTTGTGGCAGAAGTAATGAGCACCACATTGACACGAGTGCGCACGCGCGCGATCACAAAACACACACACACACACTACACAACATACTATTGCGGGTGGGCCTAGTTCGTGGACATTCGTGTTTTCCGTGTACCACGCTCACAATAACGCGTTGACGGGACGCGAAAATCGATTTCGCCACGAGCAATATTATTATGTGCCTAGGTAAAATGATCGGAAGTCCTACGTCCTACCCCGACGCGGGTACAGTGGGCTAATATTAACAATATTTTAATCGCGAGACACAGCGGTCGGATGAAATACAGGGACGGGCCGACTGATGTTTGAACGTCGTTCTCATGATTTTGAAATCGTACTGCGATAGGTACCATCGGATTCGAAAAATGATCGCGAGCGGATCTATGTCTAAAGATATACTGCACAACAAGAGTATAAACGATTTTCATGAAAATACTAACGGTGTGTGATATATTTAGACAGCACGATAATAATCGATAATATGTTTTAATCGAAATTCGCATAAAATGTGAGCCATGTCGCGCTTGTAAATTGTACGAGTTAGCAGCTATATACGCCCTAAAAAAGGCGATTTCAGGTGTACAGAACCTACGTACAAATTGAATATCATGAGCGTCGAATACAATCATGACTTCGGTTGCATTAATTCCAGGACGTTGAACGATTTTAAATAATTTTTCGTAATACCGTCAATTGTTATTGCACATTTCGAGTTCGACAAAATACGTATACATAGTGTTATTATCGTATGTGTTTTTGTTTAGCAAATCGCTTTTTTCCCAAAAGAACGTAGGTACATTTTGTCAAAACGAAAGTCGAGAAACGTCGGTAAAAATGTTTCGTGAGTTAATAATATTGTATTGATCTGTACATGCGGCTTACAAGAACAAGCAAAATTATAATTAAGTATAACGCGTTATTATGGTATTATATTATGAATTATGATGAATCGATCTCTGCTATGTTTACTTCAGGAGGATGTATGTACAAATAGTCGTCATACGCCCCAACGGAACGGATGACGGGTTCAGTCGATAAAGTTAAGAACCGTATTATCCTTGAGGTGGGCGTACATAGACGTCGAATGTATGATCTTATAGTATATTATAATATTATATTTAATTCGTAGTGCCTGCGCATCTATTAATCATCGGTAATAATGTAATACTGCAACTGCAGTCATATTCGACTAATAACGATGACATTGTTCATTTCGCATGCTTTTAGTTTAATTTTATCGCGTATTTATTATTACCCACGTTCAAAATCTCACGGTCGCGTGTGAAGCGAAAAATAATGTTGATAATAATATGCTAATATTCTCCGAGGTCCGGGCGGGTCGAGTGCAATATGCGATATTATCTATGTACATTAATACGCGAGCACTTTTTTTTCGGTACCGATTACTCGGGGGAAAATGTGTCAATCGTGGGAAAGGTCGAGTAGATTTGCAGAAAAAATTTTTTTTACATTTATGTTAGGACGGATTATCGTATACTTTGAAGTTTACGTGTTTGAGTGTTTATTTTAAACGGGACGGGATGGTTATCGTAGAATTATTGCAAATGAAAATAATAATGTTTTAAGGGATGCATTTATAGGTGCATAAAAAGTAATTACAAAAAATGTTAATTGTTATGATTGCGGATAAATGAATTTAAAGTGTAGATTTTAGAATTTCCGCACATTTTCAGCGTGTCCATCACCTTGCGGTTGATTTCAAATCCGTTGTGATGTTATACGCTTATCACAGTCGACACTCATTATTATTATTTTTCCAATCCATATTATTGATTGTAAATTATTTTAAATCACGGGCAATTTAATTGTGTGCTCACTGAAATTAAATAATATTGTTTTTCTGGTCGAATTTCGACCACGATACTATATGGTTATAATAACAACGCATAAATGCGGAGCTGCACGATGACCATGCGATAGTAAAATCCATCATATTTGCTTAGTGTTCGCCTCGTCGCCGGTGAAAATGTACATTATATCACATCATAGAACAGAACGCGAAATCAATATTATATGACGTTATGTACACACGTGTGCTCTCACCTAAAGACTAAACGTGTGTGTGTGTGTGTGTGTGTAAAAGACGACGACGACGTATACATATTATTACGAGCGTACCTATGATAGTGGGTACGTACGAGATGTATATGTATAGAATGTTTTCGTTATAAACTCGTATTTTTCGACGCACGCGAGCTGCTATCGCGCACATATAATATATATAAGTCCCTTGTTTGCGGCCCGAGACACGTTTCGCGTCTTATACCGATCTTTTCTGCCGCCGCCGCCGCTTTTATACAGCAACTATATATACACCACCGCCGGTATATAATATTATACACTTTGACATATTTCCAAACGCGCGGACCACTTCAAAGGTGAGAGAGACGAAAAAGGCGGACGAGGCGGAGTGATACGTATATATAGTGTGGTGGGGTGAGGGGGATGGTGGGCAGAGAATGTGGAAGAAACAGAATGGACCGAGGAGAGAGGTTGTGTGTGTGAGAGAGAGAGAGAGAGGGGCGGGCAAAGTGAAGGAAAGAAAGCTCAAACGGATGTATGTATATATACATTATATATGTATAGCCACAAACGCCGCCAGTGGCATGGCATTGCAGGGCTTTATGTTATTGGTTATACACATGTATTTATATATATTCGTATACTTCCCAAGAGGAAAAAGTAATTTCCTTAGCACTGGGACCGCCGCCGCCGCCGCCGCCGCCGCCGCCGCTGCCGGGCCAATTTCCACACAAAACTTGCGATAGCGGACGTGCATTTGTCCGGCTTCAATATGTATATAATAGTGATGTGACGAAAACGGTTAGGCGCCCCCCTCCCACTCACCCCTAGAACGCGTAGGTCTTCGCACCGAGGGGATGACGAGGTGTCACCGCCCGCTTTATATTAAATACATTTATTGTACGTGTTCCTCGCCCCCTCGCTTCTGCCGCCGCCGCCGCCACCACCGAGCGTTGTGTACACGCGCATACATATTATAATATGCGTACAATGTGCACACGCCTGCGCAATAATGGGCGTTCAATTAAAAAGCACCGGGTGACACATTTTTTTTTTTCCAAAATCTAGATTTTCACCCCTTACCAGTTATATGCGTATAACACTCCCTTGTACGTTGTCGGCGAAATGGTAAACGTTTAATACGTACACGGCTTTCGTGTTCCGCAGTATGCGAGGGAAGGTAATGTTAATTTTCATTTCAATCTCTTGCGAAAATTTGATTAAAAGTCGCTCGGCACCGATATATTGTACGATGTGCTTACAAAGCTGTGTATATATACGTATTTAAATTGCAATATCCAACACGATTTGTGCTACACGAACCTGTCAAACTGTCCACGGCAGAGACTTATTCGTTGACCCTCGGACTGATACCTACGTGACCGACCGAGGGTCACGTGGAACCTGCAAATGAAAAATCGACAAGAAACAAAAAAAAAATAAAAAAAATAGGTAAAAGCTGCTGTCTGGTGATGTGAGATACAGGAATCGGGTGGGTTATTGCTGTCCGAGTGTTAGTCGAATGATGTTTGTTCGAAACTTAAAAGAAACGATGAATCATTTCATTCGAAAAACGATTCCGATCATAGGTCGGCGTTATATTATATAATATATTTATATATTATATGAAATACCGAATACAAAGAAGAGAGATAAAAATAAGTGAATCCGTGAAGATAATAAATATAACATTATAATTATTTCGAACTCTATACTCAACAACATATTTCGGGGTTGTATCGTTGTCCCCAGCCACTCCTTCCCTGCGCGACGAAAATTATAAATACTTATAATTATAACTGTGAGCTCGATATTTTCAAAAAAAAAAAAATTTGAAGAATATGAGTTGAAACTTACGCAACTACAAAATAAGTTAAATGTTTAAAAAAATATATTATTTGAAAACAAAAAATAATTAATACTTTAAAACCGATGTGTGTAGTACATTATATTGTTTAAGCGGTACGCTTTGTTTTCAACAAAACGTATTTAAAACGTGTTTGTTCTCTTAACGTTTTCGAACGGCAATTGTTAATAATTAAAGTGCTACCACTTGAAGTCAGGTGACCTAGAAGGCCAATGCATGACCCCGAGACGTGAGATGAGGCGCGACTGGGGAACATCTCGCGTATGGAGACAGGAAGCCGTGAGAGGAAGCCCCTCGACGGCGTGTGACTTTTTACTCCAGAGATACCTGTATCAAGTCACTTGTTTATCAGTCAAAACCTCGCACCTTGGTCAAATTTAAGAACGCATCAAAACAGCCAGAAATCTCATTTTTACAAAGTATCGATTGCGCGTTCACTCTAATTTTTTCGGCATACACTGCATCGTGCTTCGAACAAGATGGACGTCATAATAAAAATGCTGGTGATTATGTCCTTCATAAAAACTGCAACGGCCTCTTATTGGTACACAAGTCTCTTCTTAACCTTGAAACATTAGAAAATCGTCGTTTGAGATTGGATTTATACTTTTCGTCGGATTAATCGATTGTCCTGAATTCTTAAGTCGATTTTCTTTCCATGTTTCTACTCGTAATGTTCGAACTAAAAATACATTTTATATTAACGTAGAAGTAACAAACTATGCGAGCAACACGCCCACCATCAGAATTATGAATACTATAAATCAGTTCAATATTGATATGTTCAGCACACCAAACTTTCTGTCATTTAAAACTTATTGTAATTTTGTCCTTAATAATAATTTATAAGCTTGTAATTTTATTATATTATATTTGTCATGTAAACTGTAACTATAAAATTAAGAATTTACTGTCTATATATTAATTATGTACCTGGACCTGGCCCGTTTATAATTTAAAATAAATAAATAACAAACATTGGTTAAATGTTTGTACGTCTGGAATATTATTAGATCGACCGATTACGTCCTCGCACCATCCGTGAGTCAGTGCATTATCGAGTGACAAGCCTAGCCGTCTGCGGTCGAAACACGCGCGTCGGTGACGCTGCGACTGACGGCGACGGCTACGACGACGGTGACACTTCGCGCCGGGGCTCGCGATTGACTTATGGTAGTTACACGTAATCCGGCCCGCGGTATGTTCGTCGGAGCGATCGTGCGCGGGTGGCCGAGAGAGGGTTCGTCGAAAACCGACCCCCCGCAGTAGTCGCCCTCGGGACGCTCGAGGAAATATTATTAAAAATAGTTTGTCGGAAAAATCAAACGTCATTTTCTACTACTCCGGGCACAATTATTTACCCCCCGGCCGACCCCCGCGCACCGAGAATCCGAAACAACTGCAGCGTATTATGCTGTCGAGGAAAAACTTCGTCTCGCGAAACAACACATTATTGTTTCCAACATTGTTTCCATCACTATGGTTCTTATATTATTATTATTATTATTATTATGACGTAATAATTTCTAGCAGAAATACCGATGTTCTTTTTACACAACTATTATTATTAACATACCTTTTTTTCAATGAAAAACCTGTACAACGTTTATTATTTTTATTTAAAAATTCCTTTTAATATATATTATCATTTTCCGTGGTAAAATATTTCGTGCTAAATACGTCTTAACAACTGGAAGCTAATACGCGTGAGGTATGGGAATGGGTATTTTGAACTTTGAAGTTGAAACCAATACACCACCGATCTCAAAAGAAAACGATACTGAGTGAAAAAGAACAGGTGTATAATAGTTTATATTTTAATATCGCGTAATCATAAGTCATAACTCGTTAAAATACCCAATTCCGTTTGAAATTTCATTTTCTTACGCGAATAAAAGTTGTTTGCGGATTTCCGATAAACATGTTTTTACTTTTTATTGGCTACAAAATAAAAACAATACTATATAATATCGGATACACATAAATCAAATAATTATATTTCGAGTCGCTACGATTAATGTCAGTCGAATAACAACCAAATAAAGAAAATCTTGTAATCGTCTATAAAATACAAAAACAAGTGAATATTACGTGACGTAATATGCTAGACAGTACCGGGTTAGATTCTCCATCTTGGTTGAAGTTTTTGCAATTTTTTCTTTGTTCTTCTCAATTATTCGGAATGCTGTTGAAAAATGCAATAGAAATACCTCTTCAAAGTTCCAACACTTACGCAATTTCCATTCAGAAAAGTAACTGCAGCTTGTATATATCGGAGCAATCCTTCGGGTCAGAATCGTGTACACAGACATAAAAAAAATCACCACACACACACACACACATATATCATGATAAAACCAATACATTCCTCGTTTCACTCAGAATCTAGAAAAAAAGGAAATCATCATTTAATTTCCATACGCTGTTAAAGCGTAACTAATAACTATTCAAAATATCCAGCGAAAGATACGAAAACCGACGATACACTATTGCACTAAAACGGGCTGATCATGTATTGCAACTCGAGATCATTACATATACTATTATGTATATTATTTTCATTTAAAATCGAACAAATTTTCATTCGATATAGGATAAATAACTATAGGTACCAATAGTTCCAATCAAATCACCAATAATGATGATACCCTTCTTACATGTATTTGAAAAATATATATATATGAATATGTAAACAGTCTGCTTTATTATATTGACGTATTTTTTGAACGCATCAAATTCCATGCACACCCTCTATCTCCTGAAAGTTCTGAACGTCACTATCCGGTAGGAAAACACTACTATTTCGAATAATACTAATTAATAACTAATGGCACGCACGAATATTAAACTGTCTTAAGACATTTAATGATTATTGATTAGTTCTTAATCAGACCAAAGTTTGGTTGTTGATGAATGTATAAACAATATATTTTTTCGCGCAATGTACGCCGACAAGATTTTATTCGATTTGAAGTCTGGATCGGTTTTTGGCTTCTACGCGGTATATTTACACGAATTTTTTTAATTTGGGCAAAAATTGAATTCTTGTAATAAAAAATGCATAGCTTTGTTATGTCAACTAAAAAAGCTCATAACTCACTTCAAAGTTAAAATTTCGTAAAAAACCTATGACGTCGCACAGATAATGTTCTTCGATTTAAGTTTTATTATAGGCCAGTTTACTTTAATATTTAAGTTGGCAACACAAAATCGGTTCTGGTGAACACAGATTCGCTATGTTCTATACGGCTGTAAGACGAAGACACCGTATGGTATGCGTATGGCGTCTCTTAACAACACATTTTTTCAGAGCTGGTCTCGGATAAAACCACATACATACAGTTGCAAGTAACGTCCTTGGGAGTTGGTGCTTTTGTCACAGTCTAGGGTTTAGCTATCCCGAAGTCGGCACATCATCAAAATAGAAATTCGTCTTTTTCAAAGCCTTTGACATTATGTTTTAAAACAGAAAAATTCAGAATTTTAAAAGTTACCCACAATAGCGTACCTATTGCAGTCGACGAAGAACTAACATTGAGTCGGTAAAATAATTAGAGCTGGGGCCGACTGCACACTACACTAGAAGAAACTGAAATGACGCCACTGACAGTTGCACGTTCTTATCGGTATATAAGATCCTGCGACCTGCGGTGTCTAATCACTATTCACTAATCAGTTATAATTAACTCGTAGTTCGTACGCACTAAAACGTTGTGATGTATGTATCACGCGTTAACGATAAAAATGCATCGCCGAGATGCAGTTGACGTGTGTCGTGTATATAACATATAACGAGCAGTTACACTGAACGTTTGGTAAATAAATGTTATAATAATAATAATTTTAATAATAATAATAATAATAATGTTATCGTTCTGGAAACGAAATCGTCGCGTTTAATTTTTAATTAATATTCCTCCGCAGACTCGTCCAACGCGCGCGCGTGTTATTACACTGCACATTTCTGCAAAATATATCACACTCGCGGCGTGTTATTATTATAATTATTAATTGTGTAGATTTATAAGTGACACTTGTTAAGTTTTCCCTTCGCGACTCTTCGCACTCGGCACGGGCGTATACACGGTACAGGAGCTTGTATAGTAGGTACATACGTATATACATATATTATCACGGTCGCGGAGTACGTCACACCGTTGTGCAACAATGCCATATTGTTATATTATTTACAATCTAAATAAACTTTCGTATAAACGTATTTGTTATAGTAATAACGCATAAGCGTGCGTTTGATATTGACGACGAAGTTTTTAATTACGCTGTCGCGCACAAAGCCTCGCGCGTTATTCGTGTAAAAAGCCGATAGCAATATTATTTTCGTCTTCCCGCCACCGTAAACCACTCGAGATGGATATTATAATATTAAATATTTAAACTGTTATAGTAATAATAACATTCGTACGCCCGGGGGAGGGATATTATGTTATGTAACACGTTGCAGCGATGTTTTCGACAGTGCTGGCTGACGCGAGACGGATTGACACGGTTAATTTTTCCCTCAGAAACTCAATTATTTGTAAAGAGGTGTAGCTAACAAGCGCGCGTCGCCGTTTTCACGTGCACACGTAGGCACCCGCGTGCAGTGTAATACATGATCGTAATAATGATGTGCCACCCTTCACTTTCTTTAACCGCAGACTCGATCGCGGACTATAGTGCTATGATGCGCACCGTACGGGGCTGGTACTAATCGTTTTGTCGGGCTCGTTTCCCGTCCACGTTGGTTTTCTGCAAACGAGACTTGCACGTCACTGTGAACGTAGACGCGATTGCTGAACAGACGTACGTTTTTCGGCTATAGCACGGTTTGCGTAGACCAGCGATCCTCACTACGCGGCCCTCGGAACGATTTTTTGCGGCTCTCAGACTGATTGTTAAGGACAGATAAACATACATTTTAGAGGAAACAAATATTTTTTTGAAAAATAAATGCTGACATAGATGCCATATTAGAGAGTTGTGAAAGATTTCGCCCTTCGACTTCAACGAATTAATAAATTCAAGTAGGCCTATTCATGAAATTAAGTAAAAGACATTTCCCTACTTTTTTATATACAAAAAAGTTAATTTTTCTTATGTAATAGACTTATGTTATAATCATATTGTTTGTAAGTTATTTAACGCCACTTCATAGTGTATTATAGCAATAAGAAAAATATATTTTGTAATTAACCCATACCGTTTAGGTTTAGGCCCTGACTAAACTGTACAATTTGTACTTGCGGCCCTGAGGAAAATTTGATATGAACTATTTGGCTCTCTCAGAAATCCTATTGAGGACCCCTGGCGTAGACTCTTTATGACGGCACGGCGGTGTATAGTTCTAGAGAAAAATCTCGATTGCGATGGATCTACTGCGCTTAGCCTATTTCACACGTTACACAAATATTTTCGCGTATCCGCGTCCGAGTAAAAACGTGTACGCGTACGCATTATGGCTGTACGCGATACTTGCGCTGTCGTAAAAACTGCTTGCGAATAAATCGAACATCGCATCAAAGTACTATACTTCTATAACGTGTTACAACGATGGAAAAACTCTAATTATAATATTCATAACATCGCCGTGTACCTATGCATAGATTTGTTAAAAAAAAAAAAACCACGTACGCCGATCGATGGAAAATGTGATACGCCTACAATAATGTTGATTCTTCTCCGGGCTTTCTCGTATGACACACAAGTTAATATCGACATAATTATTAATAAATAGCAATTTGAATAATAATATACATATTTAATATTCTCCGTGAAACGAGGAGTGCATTGGTTTTATTTTAATTTTATCAGGATATGTGTGTTTTTTTTTGTCTGTGTACTCTGTACACTGAGTGTCACAGAGACATAGATGACATAAACATATGATTTGGACTAGAAGGATTGTGTTCCGATGATCATGATCATAGGATGGAAATTGTATAAGAAAGATTTTGGTATCTTGTGGTTCTTTGAGGAAGTCATTTTTTAATCGCTCAATAGTTTTTCGAATAATAAACAGAGAAAAATTAGCAAACAACTTCATTACACAATATTGGTTATTTGGTTGTTCTTGTTATGAGTACTTATATTAACATTTAATCGAAATTTAATCATTTTTGATACATTTTTTTTTTTCGTTGCAAAAGTTAGAACATGAAAAGTCCAATCTTATTCACAAATGTTTTTCTACTACTATTTATCTATACCGACCATCTTCGGATATATAAACTATTCTACCCGACCACTTTCATTCAGAACCGTTTTCTAATTTAAAAGACCTATCTCTGTATCTCATCATTCTCATCCAACCGTAGAGTCTCATCCGTCTGATATTTTTACGGTTGATTGATAAGTATTGTTATATAATTACACCATGTTCGGTCGATAACATTAAATACCATATATTATAATAACATACGGTTAATTTATTCTCCAATATGTAAGTACCCTATGCATAATGAAATGAATATACATTCTCTTTGAAAAACAAATGTATTTTTTAGTGAACACCCGGATAATCGTTTAGGGTTCATATCATAAAGGACTGCAATATTATGTAATCTGGACTGGAGTACTTTTGCATTTTTATTTCCCATTACGCTCACCCGTCCAGGTATTGATATTTCATTTTCAATATGCTATTATCGGTTACGGACTTACGGTGTATCTTTATTTAAGTCTGCACTCTTGTCAGAATAATATCTGTTGAAGGGAGAAATAACGGAAAAACGTTAGCTATATATTATATGTACATAAAAATAGTATACGTAAGTATTATTACGTAAAACGCTATACAAACTACTCGCAAAAACACTGTCAACTTCAATCATTGATTTCAGAATAATGCCAAAATAAAATATGTTGATCAAAACATAAGTAAGACACATAGTTAACACATCTTTAGTTCTTGCAGTTATATGCTTAACCAATCAGAATAATGGATTTATATAATGAAAAAAAAAGTGTAACTGATTATATCGTACAGCTAGACAGATATAGATAATAGAAATAATGCTAAAATCCCCTTAAACTGCTTGAACCGTGAACAAATAAATACGGTACTATTATCGAGTAGAAAATAATATGCGCCTGTTAAGTAATAACGCAATACAAAGACATCCAGAAGAAGTGTATTGTAAAATACTACAACCCTTGATGTAAGACACTTATAAACTGTGTACGATTCTGAGTGAAACGTGTATGTAATATGTATTGTTTTGATCTTGATGTTTGCTTAGTCTTTTTTGTGTCTGTGTATACGATTCCGACCAGAAGGATTGCTCCGATGTATACAAATGTGATACATTTATGATCGACCATTTCGTTTTGTAGGTACTTAGAGGGGAGGAGGGGTGTAATTTTTTAATCTCTCAAAAGTTTTCCGAATAATTGAGAAAAACAGAGAACAAATTACAAAAAATTTCAACAGAGATCGAGAATCGAACACTGCACCGTCTTGACCAGTGTTTCTCAAACTGGGAGCCGTGGTTATAAGACTGGTGGGCCGTGAAATATTTATTTTATTTAAAATATTTTCGGTTATTTAGTTATTAAATAACCGACCATATGAAATCATTGTCGATAAAGTCTAATGTTAAATGATCCAAATTTGTTGGTGTATGTACAGATGGAGCAGTGACTGATAGAATATTAGGGTTCAAAGCAGAAGTGATGAAAGTTAGTACCTACTGATATAAGATTTGTTCATTGCACACAGAACAACAATGTTCACATAGAAAACATTTAACTTTTCAAAAAATTGGCAGTGAACTGAATTTCATTATGATAATGACGTAGACTCAATGATTAATTTTGTAATTTTGTGAATACCCGTGCTTTTAATTCGCGAATTTTTAAGATTTTATGTGAATATATGGGATCCAACCATAATACATTACTATTCCATACCGACGTTCGTTGGCTATCCCGTGGTAAAGTTTTGAAAAGAGTTATATACCTAAGTGATGAGACATTAAACCAGATTTATCTTTATATTTTACTATATAATAAAGAAAAAATGATTAATGATTTTGATTTTGATTTAGGGGGCCTTGTTCGTTTTACAATAAATTTAGGAGGGAGCATGACAAAAAAGTTTGAGAAACATTGGTCTAGAGTTCTAGACGGTCTAGCATATTTCGTCACGCAATGTCCAATTCTCTATATTTCATAGATAAAAGATTTTTCATAAGATTTTCTTTATATGGTTGTTATTTTATTAACATTAAACGCAGTGGCTTGAAACTTACTTGTATTATCGATGCATCGGTATTAGTATGATGAAAATGTTATAACTGTTGAAATATTTTTATTTTTTTCTAAAGTTAGAACATTAAAAGTTCAAATTACCTTATTAAGAAATTTGGTTCTGTTATATCAACCATCATTAGAAATATAAACTGATCCATCCAACCTCTTTTATTCAAAATTGTTTTTTCGAGAACACAATAGTAGATTGATAAATATTGATTTCAAGTTTAAAATATTCGTTCCTATATCTCACCTGACCGTGGAGTCTCATACAACCTAGGAGCTTCGTCCGTTTTTTTAGATTTAGTCCTCGCCATGAAACGATCGATTAATGTTTTTTCATTAAGAAGCGAACTTTTAACCGTACAACATATTTTATACAGTTCTTTTCTATTTTTTTTTTAAAAATCTTCCATAGTGATAATAATATTATATAAGTAACGGTTTTCGGGAATTTAAATATGAATCTTCACATTTCTCTAAATATTCTAAAACACCGATATGTATCAAAAAAAAAAAAAATTCGATGAATTGTGTATTTCTGCAGCCATTCAATTATTCATAACTTTTACGGAATAAAAAACGGAATGACCGTAACTTATATCAAACATCACAACGATTCTATTTTTGCAGTGTTATTACGAGCAGATGAAAACAAACCAACCGCGTGGAACTTATGATGTTTTTCATTCGTATGTATAATATTTTTTACTTCAGAAATAGGTCGAGTTTTTTCAAAACATTTCCCATGGTAATCATTACGGTTGTAACAATGATCATCGTTGAAATCAGTAAAGATATTTACTTTGTTTTTAATAAATAATATAATATATAATAAGCGAATTTGACGGAAACGGAAACCTTTAAAATGCTGTACGACTTCTCGCCGGTTGAATTGTTCGTATTATATTAGATACACAGCAGCGAATTCCACAATATTATAAATACAATACGCGCGAGGGTGGTAGGTATAATAATACAGCTTGTTCGATTTTTTCTTCCGCAATTCAGTTCAGCACTTATACATCATTTTACACGCTTGTTCTATGTTCGATATAAGGATTTGAAAAAAAAAAAACACAATCAATCAACAAATCACTTTGAGTTATAGTAACAAAAGTTAAGAAACCTATAGTTGGTCAGATCGATAGTTTTGCGCACTCGATATTACTGATATTATAATAATACGATTCCGCGGTCTTCTTCTTGCACCACTAGCTGTAACGATAACATTATAATATGGTATATACACAATACACATATATATATACATATAGATTGCATGTGTATTATTCAACAAAACAATGTGTTCTTTCTTCACAATATTATAATATGAACCGTCGGAATACGGGGGGGGGGAATAATAATAACGTATAAAATACGTGTATATAACCCTATTATTGTGTGCGTACGAATCGATCGCGGACAAATGCACCGTATCGCGCAAAACAGTTGTTCGGACACGATAATATAGATACGATAATGTTTACACGGTCCTGGATATTATTTATGTTATCGTATTTATTTTCGGCGATACTCTTGTACTCTCGACTAACCGGAATAATAACGCGCTCGTTCGCGGCCGTGGTCTCGCGGGCCGTTCTGCGCAGACTCGCTGGTTTTCGCCGTACACCGCAGTATTGTACGCGCGTGTTACGGTGTAATATGTGTCCGTGCACTATAATGACGTCGGATCGTGCACGCTGAATCGCGCACGGGTACCTCGTAATAAATGGTATAATGTCGGTTAACCGAGCATTACCCTACTGACCGACCGTACGCGATGGATGATAGACCGTGCGCATCATAATCGTCACGGATGTTCACGCGCGATCTTGTGAGCCAAACGTTACAGAAAAAAAAACACGCATTTACATATTCGTTACAGTACACACTGCGATGTCCAATTAACTACGTGTTTCTCGCGCGGCAAATCAATAATATTTATAGTACACCACCGTTGATGATGGTCGCTCGCTGACGGTTATAGCCGCGTGCTTCGCAACCGGTTTTTACGAGACATTCGTGATGGGACTTCGAAAATTTTGCGTTTTTCGCGGTTTTTTTACGGAAACACGTGTTTTTAATGTCATAACTCGAAACAGAAAACCTCGCGGACCGCCGCATTATTTTAAAGTATTACAAGTTCATCTTATAGAGTAGGTGGTATACGGTTCTGAGTGTTTTCGCGACGAGGAGCTCAAAGCTCGCGGTGGTTCTCCTTTAGAATTTACAACGCTATACGGTTTGAGAAAGTTCTCGGTGGAAAAAATGTAAACTAAAACCATTGCTCGACCGAACGTGAAACGGGGGAGGAATACCTACCGCACTTGTACATACGAGCATAATACTATTGTGCCGTTCAAACGACGCGTTTGATTTACAAAGTGTTCGAGTGTAATATTATTATTACGATTACTGTGGTGACGAATTCTATAGGAATGGATACACGCGAACAACGGATCTCGAACCGTTAGCAGTCGCCGTGCATTTCCATGAGTCCCGCAAGGACGCGCGGCTATAATAGTAGTACATAATATTATATACTGCAATGTATATATCACGTCGAGGAGCGCGGCGTGTTCCTCGGGATAACAATATGACATCGGTGCGATGCCAAATTTGATTATCGTGAAAATAACGCGGGCTTATTACGGGTGAAGAGGGATGTTGCTCGGAGTATTAGTTTTCCGCGGCTTGTCGTCGCGTGTACACGACAATGTGTACTCGCGCGTGTTGTGTTTAAAGTACCGTTTCAAATAGGTATGCCGTATTAACTTTTGGTCGCGAGACTTTATTCTAACATTAATCCGAATCCGCGGGGGAGTAGAAGAAAAAAAAATCAATATTTTTCAATCACGTCGCGCGCTCTCGGGTTCGTAAAACCTGCCCGTGATACACTGCGCGTATTACTATGTTGTTGTTGATCACATTTTAGGTTAAGCCGATACGTTCAGCTTTCCAGCAGACGGCGAACCTGCCGCGGAGAATATGATATTGCGTTCGTTGCCGAAGACTGGCTTATGTACACTGCGCATTTTACACGACGACAAAATAAAATGTGTTATCGTTCATTATACGCGTGAACCATCCGCGTGTGCGCGTCACGAGTCGTCCCGCTTGAATATCGTTTGGAGGAATGTCACGAGTGCTCGGGAACCGAAAGGATATTATTCTAATTTCGGGCGCACAACGATAAAACGCACCAAAACCGTACAGTTTTTTGTACGATTTATGTGCAGTACGCATAATGTATACTGTAGGTACGAGACGCGACAGGTGTTATGGATTCTACCGCCGTGTGTCCGTCACGTTTCTGATTTAGCTTCCGCCTTTTGTTACGATCGACTATTGAACCTCGTCCAATAACCTTTAACCGATATTAATCGACAACGCAATTAATCCCGAGAGCTGGTGGTGACTTGCAACAAACAATGGTTAAAAATTACATTTTCATACAACGCGTGTGTACATACGCATAGCATATTATTATTATTATTATTATTATTAGTCTAAGCAAAATGTTGAAAATATTATAATACGAACCTGTTTTTATTTCCAAAGTGGTGTTTTGAAAAAAAATTACACATTCGAGTCCTTAAATTAAAAATAAATTCTAAGCAAACGCACACTACAGTATATTATATTATATTATACGGTTGCGTGAGTATACATTGTACAGCGTGTACACTGCAGCGCAAACTCTAAATATCATAACATCATTCCGTTCGTTTTCACGTCTGTTTATTTATTTAAAAATGAGTATCCGTTCGAGTGTCTATAACTTACAAACAATCTACATAGGTATAATGTATACTTTTTACATGCAAGTACCTACCTCTAACGGTCTTGCGCGCAGACATAATATTGTAATACAATAATGTGTTTTTGTGTGCGGGGTTTGATCGAAACGACGTGAGCTCTTATCTAATATGATTACGTGCATTGTAATATACAAATACAAACGGGTACCTAACCGCTCGTGGGTAATTAAATCAATCGTAGACGCACGCGTTTGGTCACGGCCGCGGTTACCTGTACCTGTTACATGCGCATTAAAAACCCTAGTGACACCATAGTAGCTACGTACTATGTATTTTTTTTTCTCGTACGCGAAAATAGAAAAAAAAAACCGTCAAACACGCGGCTTAAAAGTCGGCGAAATACACAGCACAAGACGTATACGCATCGGAATAGCCGAGGCCGTCGACATAAAATTGTTATCACATAATTATCTAAGCAAACAACGTACGGTACGTCGCAACCGTGTGGTGTATAATATTTGATGTAGGATCCACGCACGCCTAGCTGCAGGATACGTTTGTCTAGACTCCGGAGATCGGCGATTAATCGTCGTCGTCATCGTCGAGATAAGATCGCGGAGGAAGCCATATTTAGAAATTAGCGAGCCCGGGAGGAAGGCATACAGGCGTACCTATATTATACTGCACACATCATGTCATAACACACTATTATAATACATATATATAAATATATATTATATACACGCACGACACGCCGTATGAGATATTTCCACTTCAAGACGATATTACAGAATCGGTGTGGCCAATATATTTTGATAATATTTTCGGTCTTGTTGCTATACCACGACGCCTATCGTACATTATTTGAAAGTGTCGATCGTTCGCTCGAAAAACTACTATTATTAACGGTTGATAATAATTATCACTATTATGAATACAAATAATTTAGCTTGATTGCGAATGTACAAAAAGTTAAATTACAGTCGTGTTCGCATGTGACGTGAACTTGAAGTAATTTTCAAAAATAATTTAAATCTCGAGCAATGATAATGACGATACAATTCGAGCAAACTACGTTAATATTTAAACCATACGATCGCGACAATTGGATACAAAGTTTTCTCTTTATTCACTTATTTCATTGTGTCAATAACTTTTCATACGAGTTTTATTTTTTGAAACATCCGCAGTGATCAAATTCGATAAATATGCACAAGAAGTCGCTCTAGTATTGAACACGCATACTTTTCACCGACATTCGTTCTAAATCTAGTAAGTACTTCGGTATTAGTCTCCCGGCGGCTGACGGTGAGCTAAAAACGAATTCAGCCGGGAAAACGATACAACATACGTGTATTAAACACAACAACTAAGCGTCTTAGCTATACAATTATAACTGTTTGAATTAGGAACAAAAAAAACACATTTTATAGTTTTAGAAGATATTCGCTATATTCGCTATAAGATATCGTCCGTTTTTTTCAGTTAAGATACACGTTAGCATCTAAGGCTTATATTATGATGTTTCGACACATTAACACTTTATGACTCAACTACATGCTTTAGCGCATTAGCAGGTAAAATATAGTGGAAACGTATGTTCCAAAACAGTATCGATGGTCGCAGCAAATTATTCTGGCACACGCCATGCCTCTTTTTTTGGAGATTAAATCGAAAAAAGTTTTGACACCTGTTTCGCCTTATAAGGACGATTTTACGCGTTTTAAGGTGCGTAAAAAACCTCTTCTTATGTAATATGTCAAATTTCCAGAATTTTGAATACATCTCTGGTCCGAACCCCTCGGATATGTCCGCTGACCCCTTCCCCCGTTCCCTCCCGGACGCGTCCTTGCCGCTCTACCTACATATGCTACTATAGCGTTACGATACATTGTAATGGTATGCGAACGGCCGTCGGGTCGAACGTCGGAGGCGTTTTATGTTATGATTACGACAACTAGATCATAATATTGCCGCGGTCGTCCTCCGCGTGTTTTGCGCGTATTATTCTGTGCTCAATGCGGCCAGCGTAACAAGCCGACGACGGTAAAAATATTATGTTGTGAATAAAATATTTATCCGACAGGTCAGTAGGCAAATATGCGCGAACGGAGTCGACGGCGCGGTGGGAAAAAAAACGGTGTGGGCCGCGTGCGCCGCGACCGTGTGTCGGCGGTGAGTGAGCAGACGAAACAATAATAATAATAATAATAATAATAATAATATTGTAACAGAGTAAATTCGTTTCGCGACGACGGTCTGCGCGCTATTGTATTCGAATAGTTTTTACATTGCTTTCAATATTACGTTATTGTGAATAAGTATACACGTTTCGGCCGGTGCACGTCATAATATTGTTAAGTCGTGTTAAATATATATTAATTGAATATATACATGACTGTTTGAAATACTTGCGGGATACTGGTGCGCGCGTTTTAATATTCTTTTTAAGTATTCCGATACTTTGAAAAACTTTGAATACTTTTTGAAAGTATTTCAACAAGATTCGTACGGTTGTGTTCTATATACCTATACGTAGTATGAAAAAATTCGAAAAAAAAAATGAGAACGCAAGAATCCGCAATATCAGAGTTTTGCGATATCGATGATACGTCTTATTTACGCATAAATATTTAGCAAATTCGTGTTCATACTTATCATGAAAATCGAAAACAGAACCTTTCTACTTAATTATATATACTTATATATTAGGTACACTAACGGTTTTATTCATATTATTACGAACTGAAAATTAATATGAAATACTAAGTTAATTATTTTCGAATAGTATTATTCCGAAGGTGTTAATTTTTCTAGTATCCGTAAAAATACACGTTTCACAAGACCTATCTTATAAGAAATTCACAAGGCGGGTTATTAACATTAACTAGTTAAAAAAAGTTAAAGTTAAGTAACTCTTAACCGAATCAAACAACCAGCTAATTTTTTTTATAAGTAACTTTTCTAACTTGACGAGTTAATTATTTTCCCCGCGACATGCAGCTGTACACAATATATCGGTAAATGAATTTAACTGTCGTAAAGTTTCAATATTTTCCCTAATTTGAATTCCAGTGGTTAGGATATTTCGTTGTACGAATGAATCATTTTAGTAAAAATAAGTGTTGAATGTAAGATCCTAGGTGTTTCAACGCAGTGATCCAGATAAAAAAAATAACGTTTTTGACTTAAAATTTAACCTACATTGCGCTAGATCAACTAGTCGAGAATTATCTAACCCGCTCGTCCTCGCCGGGAAAATGTCGAATTTCCAACCTAATCGACGTCGCACCCGAACCTATATATTTTACGGGTCGGCGTCGTTTCGCGAGTGCGCATGATGTGTTCTTCTACTTCCTATTACTATTAATACGACGCTATAGGTACAAAATTATAGGCAGGTACCTGCGCGCGCGCGCGACCGCGACCGCGCGTGGGGGAAACACGAGTCGGTGGCGGCGAAACGTACACCGGCGGTATGCCTGCGTACACATTATACGCGAGTACGTGTGCCGCGGTGCTGTGTACTGAAAAATAGAAAAAATAATAACAACAAATCGTATTCGGCCGTCGCGTCGTCGTCGTCTGCGGTTAGTCGGTTGTCCGGCGATCATTTTTTCCACCAGCGCGCGCGCGCGCGTACGACAACGATCGCCGGCCGCGCTAGGCACTCGCAGCTTCAGGTACCCAAACACATGTATATTATGTACGACAATATTGTCGCGTTCAGGTACGGCAGGTGAGACGCGTAAACTTTGCCGATCGCGCGCAAGTCCGCCTGCACCGCTTCGGGTTTTCGGTCACGCGTGCGCGCGCGCGCGCGCCCGCGATCGCGAGTTCCGTGTCCGTCGCCGTTTTCGAAAATATTTTGTTCGTCTCGACCGCCGCCACCGCCGCCGTTTCGGGATCCGAAATATTTCGATCGCCTCCGCCAGTGCACAATAAACCATCAACGTCATCTAGCATACAACACGCAGCTCGTCGGTAAGTGCGTCGGTAAGTCCTAAAAGTCATCTGGAAAATCAAAAAATGCCCGTAAAGAGAGATCTACGCACCGAGACCGGGGCGTAGTATTTGAACGCGCGCACGCGATATGTACCAATATTATATTACGTTATTGCTTTTCCACCCTAATGTTTTTCCACCCGCCGACGTTTTATAATATTCACACGTTCGTTTGCGTACGCTTTCGAGACGCACACAATACGTTATACCTTCGCAGTCGGTGTGTTACGCGTACGATGGACGCACTCTCAAGAATACCGTTTGAGAGTACCTGCACGTATGGTACTGCAACACATTCGTTTGGACGTTAAAATCATGCACAACTGTAGTTGTAGTTTTTTTCCTGACGAAAAGTGTCAACAAAGGCATCGATTATTACCACCATATCGCAGGGTTAGGTCATATACATTGACTGGTTGTATTCGGTTACAGTGGTAATTTCGTCAAGTTTGGTATTGCGTATACGTACACGGATTTTAACAATAACGATTCAAATCAAATCAACTATAGGATGATACTGTGAGTATTCGTAAGACAATGCGAAATCGTGGGTGCTTTTTATTTGGAACAATTTTCCGTTTCCCGTCTCTTATTCGAATTATTTTTTATTTGACGTGCTGTAAATAAAACAAAAACAGAATACGTACCGAATACCGGAAATGAATGGCAATCTAGAGCTTATGATATGTAAAAGTAATAACTCATTTAGACGTCAAGAACGAATGTATAGACAATGAACTTATGTTAGACATATATTATACATATATATATATAGGTACTACTCGTCATAATACTAGTTAGTGTTTCCCGGCTGCAGTTGAACGGACGAATAGATGTTGTAAGAAAAAAATAATACGTGTTCCGGTCCAGTGTAAATTGTCAGACATAAATATTTGGAAAAACTTGCTTACTTTTGAAAAAGAAGAAAAAATAGAAACATTGAATATTTAATTAAATGAGATGAATAATATGACGTATTTCTTACGTTTGACTTTCTTTTGTACGTGCACTATAACTAATAATAATTCTTAATAATAAACTGAATGGGGTTTTAAGCTTTTTTTCCGAACGTATTTCATTTTGTGTTTTCAAACAGAGAAAATTGAGCGCCTGGTATTTTGTATTTACCGTTTCAACATAAAACATTATGTTTTTAGTACTTAGTATTCAAATAATTTTTTTTTTTTAAGCATCTTTCCCGTCTCCGCGCGCGTACCGTATTGATCGACCGTACAGTCGACGACGGTTTATCATCATGTATCGCGCGGACCGTATTATTATTGCAATATTGTTATTATTCCCCGGTTCGATTCATTACGTTTTGCGCATAGTTTACCGGGTCATCTCATATTATTATCAATATTGTGTATATAGGTTATATCGTTGCTTTTTATTACTGTAATTTTCTCGAAAACTCAAAAAAAAAAAAACTAATATATTTATTTTCGTCCGTTACACACTTCCCGTGTAGTACGACGTCGGCGGCGGCGGCGCCGCGGCCGTCATACGCGGTTCGCCACGCTTCTTACGTATTAATTAACTACATTATCGACGCCGCATTATTATACCGCATATCCCATAAACGTATAACAATAATAATAATACTATTCGGTACCTACCTAACCTGTGAAGTACGTACCTGCGGCCGACTTATGCGCGTCTCGTGCCGAATAACGCGAATAATCAAGTATAAAGCCTTCTTCACCGTTATCGAGGCGGTTTAATAATTATTATTTAATCGTTCGTTTCGAATGTGGCACAGCACTCGCTCGAATGAATAATGTACGACGTGCACCATTCGAATGGTAATCGTCCGAAAAGGAACTACTGGCCACAAACGAAACGAACGTTTCGTCGATTCCAACATATTTGGTTTTCGCCTTGTTTTCCGGTTCCGCTGATATCGATTGTATGAAATGTTATAGTAAATTAGTTTCGTCATCCAATATACGCCACAGCTGCCGAGGGCTTATCTCGGTAAAATGAAATGTAAAATACGTACCTACACCTGTAAAAACATAATATACGTAGGTAATCGACTCGTCGAAAATCTTGACTGAAAATCTGTCGATTTTTCAGTACCCACGAGTGGAGTATATCGTTTTTACACCGAGTAGTACACACGCGTTACGGGCACGTCTAATTACGAGCGCAGTGACCGGCACAATAAAGTGCAATCGTATTCGATAGCACGCCCGAATCGTAAAATATTGTCGGCGGCAAAGTTATGGCTGTGCAACGACAACTGTTTTCCTCTACACGTCATAATAAATTTGAGCGACCGTTGGGAACGCGCGTTTGTTAATAAAAATTATATAATCATCAAACTGTAGAGATATATTGCTACAGCGAAAATTCGAAAACGCAATAACGCGATCGAAATTTTCCTCGAGTGTGTGAATTCAATTGAAGTAAACGATTTTTGTGGACAACAAATAAGTATGTACGGCATTAACAAGGATGAGGAATGCGTTCAACTATTGTTGTAAAGCGTTGTTTCGACTGGATTCAGTTACAGTGAAATTCGAATTTAATATTGTCTACACTCTATAACAGTTGAGATATACTAATTTAGGTTAAAAATTCAACAGAAAAAAAATAAAATGAAAATGTGGATACAATTACGAATGTGATCTAGGTACTCTTATAGTAAATATACTTAAAACAAAAATAAAAAAATTACCAAACCTTGATGTAATAAAGTGCATGTACATTGTTTATCTAGCGTAATATTTTGTTCAATCCTTTTTCTATTTTGTAACCGGTTAGGATGATTTCGACAAATAAGGAAACGCGATTCACCTTTAACACTCCGTTGATCAATACCAAAATGTTTAGAGCATAAAAAACTTTCGAATTTCGAAAGTAAAACCTATATAATTAATCGGTGATATAACGAAAGGGGATGTGCAATAAAATGATAAACCTTTTTGTGCCCGAAAATTTGGAAAACGTGTTATTATAAATGTTGTTTTTCACCGTTAATAAAACATAACACATCGATAGATTTTTATTTTTTCTTGTAAATTTAAAAACTAAGACAAATGTATCATTTATGATTTATATCGTAAACGTTATTGTTATTTCTATACCCGGTCCGCTGTATATTTTCTCGCTGTACACGCATAATAACGATATTGTTATTACATCATTTCATAAATTAAAACTATGTTATTTTTGAAAAATTTGATTTTTTTTTCGATGTTACTATTTGATGTCACAAACAGATGATATAAAATTTTACAGTACCTATACAATAATATGTACCCTGATTACCAATTTGTTTTCAAAACGTCAGAATATTATTGATGCCGCATGAAACTGCTTTAGATCATGGTTAATGGTTATTATATACGAACTATAAATATATAGTGTATGCATAACAATGTGTCACGTTTCCTTTGATCAAACCGTTTATTAGTAAAATAAATCCATATACTGATTATACTGAATACCGATAATTGAATGTTAACATTTCCACGTTTGTTCCGACAAACATTAATATTTAAAAAGTTCAAAACACTAAAATCTGGTATCATTTTAACAACTATAAAGCATTAAAGCTAATATCACAATGTCATTATCTGTAGACATGTTCCGTCCGCATTAAAATTATAAGAAAATTCTAATTAAAACCACGTACATATGTGACTCGCCTGTATACAACTATCAAAATATTTCAATGATTTGCTTTGTATATTTTACACTCAAGTGGTTAAATTCTGCATACCACGTATTCGCATGTTTCTAAAAATTCTCAAATTAAATCGTCAAATACTTTCTTTAGATACGTTTCGAGTGTGTTTGAAATAACTTTTTCGTTAAATATCTTCTTTACAGACATATTTTGTGATAATAATTATTACGTCCACGAATTTATGAATTTATATATTTGTACTTTTTGTTAACCGTATCGCATGCTAAGTAAGTGACAAATTATTTATCACTAAAAGTAGAAATGTTTTTAGGGCATATCATATATGTACTACATTTCGATTTTTAGAGACGTATTTTAAGTTTTGTGAGTACCTAGAATTTTAATATGTGGGCATGTATTGACATTTTTTTAGTATAACATAAGTGATTAATTAAAATATAATCTCTACGTACATCAGGCCAACGTATTCTATTCGTTTGGATTTATTCTAAATCTTATGATTAATTATATGCTTGTTTCCACACATTTTAATCATCAATTTAAATTTATAATGCAAATTCTTATATCATTATATACTTTATAGGGCACTTATTTTGGTTTTTGAGGCTACACACATTACAGCCTTTATTTTTAACTCATGGATGGAGAAGTGCACTGCTTAAAGATTATTGTATCACTCGAACGGGTGCAAATAGTCAGTGAAACAAAATAATGAGGTCTGGGAATGGATAAGTTAAAAATAAACTCCAAAATACTACTGCGACATTAGCCCAAACCGTTTGACGGACTATAGTTATTGGGTGTCGGGAAGGGGGCGGGTGTTAAGTTGTTTGGTAACAAGCGGTGAAAGTACTGCAGCCTATAATACTTAATACCTATACAATAATATTCACCAGCGACAGAAACTTTAATCCTGCACCGTCTAGAAAATATCTGATGCGGGCACAGTCAACTTTAAAACATTATTTATTACTATTATATAGTTGTTGGCTATTTTTTTTTAGTAGTACTGCGGCACTTATACTTATACTTACTCGATGTCTTTTTTTTTTTTACCAAGCGTTCCCTTTGTGTTTTTCAGGACTTTAAAATGGTACTGTTTCGCAGTAGAAACTCGATACGCAACGAAGACGTCATACCAGACATATCAGCTCCAATACTCCTAAGGATGACAGCTATCAGGAACAGTATGCGCGTAGAACATCAGTTTATCGGAGATAAACACGGCGGCCTGTACGACGTGCAACAAGGTTAGTTTACCGCCATTAACGCTGCCCGTCAGTGGCTCACCTACATACACGGCGACGAACGATAATAACAAATTATTATTATACAATAATATTCTGGTCTAGGGAAACGTTAAGTGCACAAAACCGACAGCCGCGTGACCGTGTATTTTTGAGTGAATAGTATAATAGTACGCACAAACGAGATGATTGTGATACTATACGTGTCATGTCTATACGCGTGTCTGTTTATCGACTTGGAACACAAATATCAATAATAATAATAATTATTATAATAATAATAATAATAATAATGATAGTAGTAGTAATAAAAACGATATGACACAGGAAAGGGACGTCTAACGCGTATTATAACCTTTAAAAACGGATTGGTGTACCCTCCAAGTACACGAGTTATTCGTTATTTCTGGCCACCAAGGACGAGCGTTGCGAAACATCACGTTTGTTACAATCGCACGACCGAGAAACCCCTTCACCTTTGCTGGATACAATAAAACTGTTCAAATAGCATGCATACACGTAGGTAAGTACCTCGGGGTGCTGCTGCCTGTGTTTGAGTTTTTGGCGTTTTCAATGGCACGCCACGTGCCGCTAAAGGCGAATTTATTTGAACACAATTATTATTACTATTCGTTCTTTGTGGGCGCATCCGCTGTATATTATAATATAGACGTGTGCAATTGAATATTGTGAATATCAAAAGACGGGGAGAATAATACATCGCGATGATGATGACAATAGTGTTGAAGCTTCAGCTCCATTAAAATTATTATTATCGTAGTATTTTTGTATTTTTGCGGCAAATACTTTTAATATACTTAACAAGTGTTTGTTGGCAAATAAATAATGATGCCTGTAGCTATATAGTTTCCGAGTTTGTTGTTTTCTAGAAAAATTCTCGTTGCAGGTATACCGGAAGGAAGGATCGATCCCGTTTAGGCTTTTATTTTTTTAGCGCATAACTATTATGCACAGCAATCTAGAGTTTATCGGTTTTGCCAAGACATTATTTTTTTTTTTTTTAGGAGGGCTTCAACTATATGTGTGTAGGTGCTGCTTTCGCGGGTATCTTACATTTGCTACTGCAATAGCATCTGCAGATTCGTAACTACCACGGTTTTACACTATAAACTATTTTATTTCCGCCAACTATTACATTAAAAAATATTATAGGTACTATATATATAATATATATTTTTTGCTTTCATCAAAGTTCACCACTTTCAGAACAATGTCGTTCGTTCTTTTATTATATTTACATGAGCTTTAAAACATACTATTAACAACTTACTGTCAATTAACATAAGCTGCAAATGCCTTCCAATAAGCCGATTATTAAAATAATATTTTACAAGCTATGTATTCATTGGTACATTATTTTTAAATAATTGTTACTGTAACACAGCAAACAATGACATACTCTTATACATATAAATATTCTGTAATATTTTAAATTATTGGATTGTTAATTTTTTAATTGTTCTGATAATAATTAATAAGTTATTATTTCAAAAATGATTATATAATAATTTACCGTGATCTATGTACGACGTTTTTCTTTAATAGTTTAACTGAATTAAATTCAATTATAACAACAATCTTAACTATTTATTTATGATAAAATTAATTAGTGCTGTTCAGTACACAGTATAAAATATGTTTTGAGAAATGGTCGATGTATAGTATTAGAAAATTTCTACATTAATTTATTTAATTATGCTCACAAATTGTTTTAATAAAGTAAACTCTACGAGCTTTATCGTTTTCTAAATAGAATATTATAAATTTATATTTAATTAGGAATAATTATTCTGAATAGATTTTTCGATTACTGGTCGTAGTAATAGTGGTATGACCTCACTATATACTCTCTCGGTTTTCGATTTACTAGTCGACACAATTTCCTATTGTGAAAATTAAAAATGTTTTAAACCAATTCGTAATTATAGTGAATAGCGCATCGCACACATTTTATAAAATAATATGCTAAGTGGGCTTATAATTTCCATTTTGGAAAATCACGCTAAGTTAGGAAAGTTTCTTAATTTTAGTAATTTAGTAAACTACGGTTACTTCTTACATTTAGTTTCTCATATACTCGTCTAATTTAGTAACTTGGATAAGTTATTCATAAAAGTGTAACTTTATTGATACAATGTTTGAACAATGTGTTTTATATATATTATTATAAATTTGTAATTTAAATAGAAATTAGGTAATATAAAATCATAAAAATGTATAATTATAAATTGTTTTAAAGAAAGTGTGCTTTTGTAATCTGATGATGTCCAACGGTTGAAACTAGTCGTTAAACATAACATTTTAAATACTATCGGCATTATATTGTATTTATATTTTATAATAAACAATTCATTTATCTTATTCTATTATAATTTGAAATGCAATAACAAACTGTATACTCTCCCGATTGTTCATTCTTCCGGGTCAACATAATCAGTGTATGGTAAAGTCTCCCGAATTTTAAGAATGGTAAACTCTCCCGAGTCAATATTATATTTACCTGAGGAAATTAATATATAGACTTTTTTATGATAAAAGTTTACCAAACAATCAAATAAGCAATATATTTTAAGTATTTTAAAAAGCATATTTTATATTATAAAAATTAAATTCAAATGTAATTTTTTAATTGTATTTATTATTTACTATAATTTATATACTTAACTTTTTTTAAATCTGAATATTGATAATATTATAAACATTAAATTGTAGTGGATTTTAAATTGAACTATTGGTTTAAACATTTTCTAGTACCTACCTACAGACTATTGTAGCTCGACAATTGTAAAGTACAGACGAAGTTATTACAGACTCGGAAGAGTTTATACACCCTTCAAGTAGTGCTGAGATAGACCTGGGAGGGTTTGCCATCGGGAGAGCTTACAATCGTCCACCAAATTATAAATAAAAATAAAACAACTGTGGAAAATCACTATGTTTTTCGCAGTTACGTATACGAGTAGATCTATTTTTTGAACTCCCAGCACAACACTAAATCAAAGGTATATGTTACGCATGTACTATTGTTTATAAACGCAATGACGTGGCCAACGGTTTAAAAGTATGTTCTATGTTTCCATAATACACTATTGAGTTTCGTGCACTTTTTCCGGACGGTTTGAAGTCCACTAAGCCCCATTAATTCTCAGTGATTTTCTATGAAGACATTTGTGGAAACTTTGAGCTGTATTCGCCCCGATCATGTACAAACTATTGTTACGCGTTTTTTTTTTTTTTTTTAAAACTATAAGAGCGTTTTTGTAACACATCGCATAACGTGACCATACACAAATTTTCTGTATTCCAATATTAAACGATTTTTTTTATCATGTTTTTAATTAGCCGTTAGTTTTTATCCATACATTAGGCTATTAATTATAATTATATCAACGTCATCTATGTATAATATGACACATCTTATGTTCAACAACACGATTATTAGATAACAGACGTTTACGGTCAATCATTTGACAAAATATGCCACTTTGGACTACGCATTTAACTACTGATTAAATCTAAGCTTAATTCACAATGTTATTCATACTGCATTCCATATAACTTCTAGTATCTTCTTTTATACGGTTATTAATTAATATTTTCTTTCTTCCTAAATAATATGTATTATTTAAATAATGTACAAATGTGTACATCTACACGAAAGAGCGCAGCCAGTTAACATCAAATAAATAAAATAACATATTACATTAAACACTGTCGTTTTTTTTCATTCTTTTGTTCAATAAAAATACATAATATTATAGCATACGTACGAGAAATTCCGAATTTGCATTATTTACGAGATGAAAACAAATAAAAAATACACTAACCTGCAGTAATTTCAATAATTTTCCTATGTGACGTGAAAACAACGTTATTTCTAAAAGAAAATAAATGAAACACAATTATTTTTGAAAAACTAGGATGATAAAACTATAACATTGTAATAAGACGGGAGTAAAGATTTTAGTCGAAACAACAATCAAACATATAAAACGAAAATAATATAATTTAAAATTGATTCAATGATTAATTTAAAATTAATTATTAAATTTAATATAATACATAACAAAGCACAAATAATATCCAATACCTACATATATAGGTACATATAATCACATATCATCTGCACGCCGTGTACTTTCATAAAAATATCGCGTTTAAGGCGTGAATAATTGAAAAAATATTTTGTCCCGGGGTCCTGAAGAAGGACCCAACCGTGTGCGTTTTGTTATGTTAGACGTACTTTTTTTTCATTTAAATAAATAATCGTCAATATTCGTGAAAATAATCATTTATCTTGCAAATTTTCAAACTTCAGATCCCTTAAAAAAAAAATTAACTTCAAGCTCTGAATCACTGGTTTATCAAAATAAGTAAACATAAGATAAAACTAAACATTAACCTCAATAATTGTCTGTTGCGATGGTACAGCTTTTGTGAAATTCGAAATGTTACCACTCTTAAGTAGGTACTAAAGTACATTTCGGACCTAATTAAATCAACAATATCATAATACATTATGTAATGAGACGTTTGGCGCATATTTATAACCCGAAAAATATTGTAAAACAATTACATCAGTTTCGCCTGGAATCTAAAAAACTTGTAATCAAATTATTATTACAAGTTTTTTATGATAACAGAATACTTTTGGTTATTTTTTTGTTGTAGAGCGAGCTCAGTTAAGCAAATTTGTTTTTGCTCTTACTCGTGATGCTCGCACGGTAGTTGTGTCTGTTTAATGATTTATTATTTTATTTCTTATAAAAATAATATTATTATTATTATTAGTCGTAACTCACGAGTCATAACATACACACGTGTAAAATAAGCCCAAGTCGGAAAAAACCTATAAAGTTATGGGACATTTAAATTTTATTGATGCTCGAGCAAGTATAAATGCGTATGATAATATTTGTTTTTAAATGTAATAGAGAAAAATCAATAGTGTCGAATCCGAGATTTTTATTAGATATATTTTTTTATTGGTACCCTTGTTAATCGTGACTGGACCAACACCACTGTAAACACTGGCTTAAAGAACCTATACTTAAGCAATTGAAGAGCTACAAATGTAATAACTAATTTATATCTTTAAACATGTCTTATGGTTCATATCATATTATTAATTTAAATACATATATTTATGAACAATACTGAATGTAACCGCAACTTAAGAATAAGTAATTCGTACGCATAATAATTAATCATACGTATTCATAGCTAACAAATAACGTTTGATAAATTCAACTTAGAAAAGATATTCATTACTTGTGTATGTACTGATAATAGTTAATATACCTGATAGTAGTTAATTTGTTACTTTTTTTTATTTTCATTTACCGTTTAATTGGTTTACAACAAAAATAACTTTCTCCAACACCCCTCCCTATCCATTGCTAGCCTCATCGAATATATACATATAAGTAAAATTAATTTAATATAAAAAATACCTGATGGTTGAAATCGGAGAAGTATATTTTTTTTTTTTTTACGAATATCCAAGTATAATATTTCACCAAAGAACAATGTTGTTTAGGCTGTTCATTTTTATTAAATATCAATTAAGTTTAAGCAACTACTCAAAAATATATTTTAGCGCCACTGTTTCAAATATCTCTATACGTTGCATAATTTGTTTTCTCAGGAATAAAATTTCAGAATAAAATTCCTTATAAAAAAAATTAAAATAACATTGAATTATTGAACAATATTTGTTTAGAGTTATTTGGTATTTGTTTTACAACAAAAATTCCAAAAATATATGTACATAATATGTACGTAAATGTACTACTCTGTGAGGAGTTGAAAACAGTAAATAATTTGTTAACGTTCAACAATATTTTAACTATGAGTAACGAAACAAAAATATATTTTTTAAACACACGACATTGTTTATTTTATACATTCATAGCACAACTTCTACGTTTATAAATTATTTATTATAAAAATTGTGTTCAGTAGGTACACACAAAACGCACAGTCGATGATGATAATAAAAATAATAAATATATAATCACCCGTTATTATTTCTGTACATTATAGTTTTATTGTTGAGAGAACAGAGATTTTTTTTTTTCATCGCGATTTAAAAAAAAATTGTTTGAAGTCTGTGTAATATTTTATGTGGCGTATTATGGTTATTAAAATACGATGTGCGTGTAAGTAAGTTGGTATTTAAATTCAAACAATAATAATAATAATAATATAACAACGTTTGAGGAATAAGAAAAATTGAGAATAAAACCACCAGAGTGGGTTGTGCATAATAGACGACCAAACCAGTCAACCACACGGGCAACACTCCCATTTTAACCCATCCCATTTTAATGTTTTTTTATTCTTATCCGTGTCAGTCTGGCGAACGGTCGAGCATTATTATTATGTCTACTGCAGACGCACGTTGCGCCGGTGTATTATGTGTCTATCTCCGAGCCGGTCTCGTACTTAAAATTCATTGTAAAATATTTGTCTCATTTTAAATGATGTTTTAAGCAAATCTTTCGATTATGTTATGCATGGCTTGTGATTTCGGTAAGTTCAGAAACAGTTATTATTTTATACAATATTTCGTTAGTTTAATAAATGAGTTTATATACGGTGCCATGGTGATTGTATGCGTTTTTTTTCATACACATAGCACGGTATAAATAATACGCTTGCCATTTTGCTTCTCCGTATTTACGTACAATATAGTAGATTCTCGTTGTGTGTCGAATAAAATATAAGAATTGAAATTGTTGACTATTATCACATTATCGGGCGGGTTTTATGGGATCACAATTTAATTGTAGGTATCAACAAAATCAACGTACCTATCTGTATTAATGGACATAACAAGAATCTGCTGTACATAGACGTGTAATACATAAAACACATATTATTGTCGTATTAATCATTTCGGTTTATGAACGTGCGATGTCTACACGTCATATTAGTATAGTCACCCGTACACCGAACAATCAATATTAATTTTCGTTTTCAAAAATTAAACACTAGTTCCTATTCGTTTAAAAAAAAATAAAAATAATTGATACAATATAGTCAGTGTTAGCAGATTAATCATAAAATGTCGAGACTAGATACTTAACTCCTTGTTGCAAGTGCAGTGCGTTCAACTCCTTTGTCCTTATAAGAGTATCCCAATTTTAAATTATCCGCAATATATTTTAGGATGCCCTGTAATAGACCGGCACAGAATAATTCATAATTACCGGGTAATTACACAATTTCCTTACGTTGGCCGACCAATAACAATATTTTCGTTCCATTTGGCCGGTCATGCGCAATGTGTGTGTTTGGATACATCCTTGGCGTACTGGTGCATAAAAGACGTCTGTCAAACAACCAATAACTTAAACAAAAGTTGATAACACAACAAAATATATAGGAAAATCATTTTGCACCGACTTTATTCGTAACTATACTCAAGTAGCATAATCTGGAATCGCATTGATGTTTAAATAATAATATTTGTTGAATAACTCGTTGTTTAATTCAACAAATGAACAAACGCTTTACACGATGTTATTATAATTTATAACACGCTACTTTTATAAATTACTAATTTTTGAAGAAATTATAAAAATATTTAAAACCGTATGAGTTAAAAACAAAACCGTGAATATACAATAATATACTGATTTATAAAACGTGTATAAAAACGCGGTAGAATAACACTTACGTATATGTTTACTGAGAACATTTTTATTTTTTTTTACTTAAATGATTACGATTACTAAATTCGAAATAAGTTACGTAATTGAACAGTAAATCTAATCAAATAGTGCGGTAGGAACGATAATTGAATTTGCTAAGAACAATAATAATTACAGCTCTTTAGCACTTAAATTTGAAATTATATTTTATGAGCAAGGCAAATTCTGTTAAGATGTGTTTGTGAAACCCTAGTTCTCAAGACACGTCTAATTGGTAACGGTTACAAGACTATACGTTCAGTTGAACGTAAATAATTACAACACCGTGTGCGTCTGCAGTTCTTCGATAATCCCGCGGTCCCTGCGATCGAAATATGCGTGTAATGGAATAACTACGTGCGCTGCCCATAGGCTCAGCCCTATTCCCTGCCGCTACGCGCGTATGGTTGTAAGTGCTACGGGCACGCCGTATTCGTGTGCACGTTCAGATACGGTTTTTCGAAAAATCAAATTTCAGAAGGACGTTCACGGTTTTTCCGCGATCCCGCGCGTGACCTCGTTTCGAAATCGTAATAATGAGTACGGTTCACGAGCGCACTGCAATTGCGATTAAGACAGAGCGGGCGAAACACCTTAAAAGGGCAACACGTTTCGGCGAATCGGACAATGCGAGTGCCCTGGTAATAATACAACGCGATAAGTTCCAAAGTCGTTTGTTGCGTAGTGCTGATAAACGCGCACCGCGCAGAGTTCGTATAATATACTGAAAACAAAAACAAAACGAAATGGAAAAAACACACACACACACACACACACACACGTACGCATATACACATGCATAATTGCAGGATGAGTGAGTCGAAACAGAAACAATGCACTGTGTCCCCTTCAACTTCCGGCGTGTGCGTGCAACGAATCCAGTGGTGCCCAACGCGCGTGTATACAATAATATGAAGTGTTCTCCACTAGAACGCGATAAATGCGTACACACTACACACATGCGATGTTGTGATGACGGTGCACGTGCAGCTGCGCTTCGATACCTATATGGAGAAGAGCTTGTACAATATTCTATTATATAATAGTCCCTTGTGCTGCTGCGCCGAGGAAAAAGACTCGATCGGAATACGTGCGGCGGTGGTGGTGGTGGACGTCGCAAGCGGAAATTGTGGTTTTTATATTTCTGTACTCGGGACACGTGTGAATGCGCGAAACCGCCGTCGACAGCGTTTCGGAAATCGTCTTCCAAGTGCAACGACGTTTCTACAGTACGCGCTTGCCGGTCGTCTCAACGACGTGGCGTCGAGCACCCGCGGGGATATTCGTATTATTAATCGACGTGTGGTACACGCGCGAGGACCGATCTGATACGCGGCGGACATTCGCGCTCTGTTTACTAGACTCGCGGCGTGCGGTGCCCCAGATAACCGTTGCGTTTTCCTCGTGAGAATAATAATGAAATAACATTACCACATGTACGTTAAACGATTTCGCGTGCGTAATACGATACGCGGCGGTACGACGACGTTGTTCGGTTCTTTTAACGAAACGGAAATTGAACATCCCTCAACGGTCGCGACACGCCCCCGACCGGAACACGCATTCGCGCTTCTCAGGCCGCGCTTATTCTTCGGAGAACGGTTTTTTTTTTTTGTCTCGTCAGTGTGTACTCATAACTACTGACCAAACATATAACATAATGCGATGTACGCGAAAATCGGTACAACTACATTATAAGTAATATTTATTCTTTACAAATTGGTTTTCAACCCCGCCCCATCACCATCCATTCCACCGTCGTAATAACGGATGAACTGAACTAGTAAATACATGTTATACAGATAAAGTATTACTCCCTTAAAGATATTAGTATTATAAAGGGTATTTTTGGTTCAAAAGTATTATAAGGTTAGATAATAGGTAGGCGGTGGATTTAAAGAAGGGGGGGTAAAATTGACGACATACGCCTAGGCTTTGGTATAAACGGACGCAATAGAAAATAAGCTAACTAATCACATTTTTTTTATGTTTTAAGTTGTGTCTTACCAGAATAATAACAGCGATGAATTGTTTCATAAAATACATTTTTTAATTTTTTTTTTTATTTATAAATACTATAAAAAAACGTTTATTGTAATATGTATAATGTAGGCATAAATTATAAAATTATTTTTGTCATAAACAGATAAGGGCTATGAGTAACCTTATCGTATCTAGATACGTACAAACACGGTTTAATAGTACTTAAATGGTACGAGCATAATATACTTTGTACGTTAACTATATAATGACCATTAACACGAAACACGATAGTAATAGTTACGAGGCAACGCCGTAACCATGACTATATCTAATAACTTCTGGGAATATACCAAGACAATCGTACTAAATAGAAAAAAATTGTTCTCGATCTTTAAATGTACACTATTAAAAAAATATTAAAAGATTATTATACACGTGACGGACCCGTTGTTTAACGATGGCGCCGATGATTCTTTCGTGAAATCCGAGGTTACTGAAATACGTAGGATCCAATCGCGTGTAATTTAACCGAAAACTTTGGACAAATCTTCAAGCAGCTTTTCCGTTAAAAAACACCACGTATTCTTACAGCGTTACAATCATATTACGCATGTAAAACACACTCTGGGTTACACCTGCTTACCCCGCATCATCATACCCTTGCACGGCGGGGGGGTGGGGAGGGGGACAAACGATAAAAAACTATTCGATAATATTAAACGAACAGGTTTAACGTCCCTTTGCTCGCGCTCGTGTGCGTGTTCGTACGTGCGTGTGTGAACGACATTCCATAGTGCAGCGACGACGACACCGTATATCCCCATTGAAACTATACGCGCGGCGCACCCTCCCTCGCGTGCGTAAGCGTCAGTCTGGAGAAGACATTGGCCATATGTTTGCTGCGGTGGCGGCTCTCGTCCGGCGGCGGCGGCGGCGGCGATTGTGTTCCGTGCAGGTATCCGACGACGTACGGTCGCCCGCCACTAACCACGGTTACGCCCGCCGAGTCCGTAAACTACGTGTATTGTTTGCTTATTAATTTTCAAAAGACCGAAAACGCTCGTTCTCCTCCTTTTCCCCTTGTCCCGTTACAATAAAAAAATTATGATCCGTGTACAACTCGTTACGTTCTCCGGTGGCAGTCGACGAGATCCGACGGAAAGTTATCACGCACCCGTACCGCGCACCGAGCGTGGCGGCGCAGACAGCTGTGCGTTGACGTGCACACAAATATTAAACAATCAACCGATAAAAAATAAATATGTACGTACGATGCACGAACAATTTTATACCGCAGTGACGACGGCCTACGGGGCGACGATGAATACTGTATTATCCGTGTACACAATAACTACGTATACCTGCGCGTACGCACAATACCGTACGAAATTAACACCCTCGTCTCGTGCTGCAGTTCTCACGACGCGCTGCGTATTATTTTCGAACCAGGTTTTCGTGATTAAGGTACATATTATTATGTATTTCGTCCTTTTTCAACAGTCTTTTGGTATCGTGATGCGCATTGTCTTTTCTCTTGCACGCTGCACGCTCGAATTGTATTGTGTTGCGTTTTTTCCCCGTCTTCTTCTTCCGCTTCTTTTCGTCCCGACGGGATGTCTTGAGTACACATCCCTGCGTACCTCCGCGCACTACCGATCAATGAGTTTGGATTAAAAAACCCGAAACCGCAGGTTTTTCCTTCGTGAAATACCCACGAAACGAAATATATTATTACAACGCTAAAACGTGACGTTATTTTTCATCGGTCGATTTAATTCGAAAAGTAAAAACCATTGGACGAGCAACGCTTACAACATATATTGATTGCAAAATTAAAAACACAATAACATTACAGTGCGCTGCTGTACATAATCACGCATAATACACTCTACTGTTTTATTTCAATCGTACACAACAGTTTATTGTTTGTGGTTCATATGTATACATATTTTCATACATACATACATAAACTGTTTGCTCATCATTATTATTTGACATTTTAATCTCTAAATTATGCTACGATTAAACGTTATTATTTTCCTCATTTCTCGTACTTTTCACCGTCGAAGAAAACTCTAAAATATGATGATAACAAACTCTCAGTATAACACACACGAATGGGCAATGGCCATTATTTTTTCTTCAAATCATTTGTTGGATTTCTATCGCAGTCTACCGCGGTCAACACGATATTAATATACCGTTACGCGCACTTCACGTCTTAGCGCGCACAAATACGACAATCACACGACCACACGGTGTAGTATAATATAGTTCTGGAGGAGGAATTATCCTATTCCACGCTCGTTTCGGTAAATTAGGTGATTAGAGTCATTGATAATATCTTCTGCAATCGCATATAATAATAACAGTCGAGTAAAACCGCGAGAACCGTGATGATAGTAATAATATGATACGTAGTATGTGCGCCAGCGAGCCGCTTTGTTTTTTCCGCGCGACCGGAAATCGCACTTCCGCATATCCCTCGCGTACCATCATTAGTTAATGTTATCCGTGCGCGTACCTACGGTATATCCTCGAAAAAGTGAAACGAGTTCACCGCAAGAATCCGAACGGTAATCCGTGTGTGTGTGTGTAAAGCGATGGCAATGATACGTGCTCGTGAAATTATAAATACATCATATTACGCATATTTATATTGTAATAATACAGTCGTAACTAGCAGTGGGCATACGGGTCGTGATATTCAAGATGATAATAATGTTACGAGCCGCGTTTGCAGTGCACACGTCATTCGACGACGGCTTTAAAAGCACACGCGCCGCACGGTTTTTGATGCGGCCCTGCTGCGCGAGTCACAATCTTATCATAATATGCCCGGAGGTTGCCGCGGGGGTTGATAATCGCGGCCGTCGCGATGATAATAATTACCCTCGAGAATTCGGTACTACTGCGCGCGTACGAGCGGTACACAGGTGCAGGTCGGGGTGGAATAGTTATAATCGAAAACTCTTTGAAAAAAAACCCACCCTCCCACTCGCGCGCGAAGGCGGATCGTCCGCGGCGATAACGAGAACGGTGAACAGGTCCGAAGAGACGGCGGCGGCGCTATGTGTTCGCGTTCGGTTCCCTCGGATTTCATTCGAACGTGCGGTACATTTTAATATTACCACACCGTAAACGTGTAATTATCGTTAATAATACAAACGCGCACGCGACACCGCCCGAAGGACGACCACGTGTAATTATATTACCAAAAATCGTCTAATCAACACTCGACATTCCTCGCCTCTCGCCGCGCTCGAGCCCCGGAACCGCATTCCGAACGAAATCTCAGATCGCGATGTATAGGTACGTACGGTAGATTATAATCACTCGTGTGCCTCCGCGTTACGCGACGGCCTCCGCGGCCCGTACGAAATGTCCTTTTCCCTCTCCGACGCGTCCCGTCGACCTCGGTAATGCGTGCCTTTTCCGAAATCCCTCGTCCACCTCCGCGGCCACCGGTGTGCTACCCGATCCGTTTGGATCGTCCCTGCGGGGACACGGGTAGACCACGCGATCACCTCTCCACACCCGCAGCATCGCGGATTCAACAAACGCGAACCAAGTCATGGCTGTGAAAAATATCCTTATCTCATCTCGGCAAGTGTTTTTATACTACTCACCTCACATCACGCGTGTACCTCGCACAAGCTAATAATATGTTGCCCACGATACGGCAGCGCGATGGGTGGAGCGCACCCAATAATAAATAGCTTGTACGATCGAATAGGTGTACGAACGAGGCAGCACATCAAATGCATTTGCATTTTTTTTCACTTAGTCCTATAATTCGCGTGTAAATATTCGACTGATCGTGTACAGAAATACAATGGTACATGGTTTTTTTTAAATGTTCAGTGATTTATCGTTGTACTATATTATTGTCGCATATGCGGCGTCCCGCGGTGTATATGAAAACGTTTTACAAACTTTTAAAGAAAACCGTTTCATGCTTGCCGTTTTTGGCGAAACGTCAAACGTAATAGTTTTCGAAAAAATCTCCACGTAACTCTTCATAATAGTCATACAGACGTAAATAGTGTCTATAAAATCTAAAATCTTATGATATCAACAATTTTTCGGTTACTTCAGAAGTACTTGAACCACTGAATTGTGATTTCTTTCTACTCGGACTACAAGAAGAACGCGCGGTAGGCAATTTGTTGTGTGTATAAATCCGAATAATTTTTCTCGTAACAAAAACGAAAGTCGACTAGGACACAAATTATTCGGGAGCGATTCGAGTGACCTCGTTTCCTTCCACCTTTTCCGCGAGCAAGCCATGATCTTCGTGATCGTAAGCACATAGTATTTACATAAGCTATTCGTTTATGACTACGAATATATATATGATGTATACAGCTAGGTACTGTATAATCTTCAATCTTTCGTCGCCGGCGTACTGCAGTTGCGACCCGGTAAAATCTCAAAAAAAAATCCACAGCGGGCGTGGTTGTTATACTACTTGCACAGGGTGATTTTTTTTAGCGCTAACGAGTGGCATATGTTCGTGGTCAACTTGCGTGCATTTGAAAAAAAAAAAATAGCAAAAAATGAATTTTCCAGCTAAAATGTGTTGGATATAATATCTTAACAATATTATGACAACGTATTAGACTTCAAAGCGTGAACGAATTATTTTTTTCAACCACATATGAATTGAACTGGAAAACAAATGTCGTACGTTTAAATAATCCATCATGTAGGAGCAATAATATATATATAATATACGCGTATGTATATTTTATATGCAAAATTGAAACAAGGCGGTCGTGACGTCAAAACACTTAAGACCGCAGTTAAACGCGTTAGGCATTTGATGGGCTATACGTAAAACGTTTTTCACCCCTCATCGTGCACACTGCAATATAATATGGGGAAAAACATAAAAAAATATACACACCGAATACGCAGGAAAAACTTATTATTTACTGCGCGCCATAACCGCCGTCTACCTTATATTACACACGTATACATGTACAGCGAACGTAGCAAATGTCTCGTCGTCACGAGGATTTGACTTTTTTGCCCCCACAGGTAATTTCCGCTCAAAAATGTCAAACGCCTTTCTCATAATATTATAGACTTCGCGATACATTCTGCAATACACTAGGCGGCGTTATTGCACAAGTTTATCGCCTCGGTGGTGAGTGCAGGTGACACGCGCGTTGTCCACGTGTATAACTGGTGTACAAGTCGACCAGCAACAACACTAGAGCGTATGATCTATTTATAATTTTATTTTAACTGCACAATCCGTAAATATATTTTTTACAGTGATCGTGGTGGTGATGATTTAAGGCAATATGAAATAAAATTGGTTTATTAAAATATATTTCATGTTAAGTTATGGAGGGGTGGCATATCCACTGATGGAACTTTGTGATATTCACTAATAACGATAGTACAATATATAATAATAATATATTATACGTGCAAATTTAAATATATTAATCAGCCGCCGATAAGCGTGTCTGCGTTCAGCGTCTCCACCGACACGTTAACACCACACAAGTATGTCCAGTATATACCCTAATGGGCTGAGCTTCCACGGGTTGACTAAGAAAAAAAATATCTATAAACGCAATACATCAACATAACAGTATAGGGTGGTGATGCGTTTGAAATATAATATATTACAACTCGTGAGATTTTAATCAATTGTTTAGATTAAAAATTGAAAAGGTTTTTTTTTTTTCATTACAATATGCGATTGTTGCTAAATAATTTTCGTACCGTCATTACGAGGTATTACCATTTACATGAAACCATAATAAGATATGAAGTGTGCACACGTAATAATGTAATAACTATATTATATTACGACATCCTGGCTATAACATTATATATTTACTACGTTTTGTCAAGTTTGCAGTAGGTATAATACACACTATGCACAGTCTGAAATCACGTAGGTAACCATATAATTTGAAGGTCCGACGAAAATAACGATGACATGGATATACATAACTCATGAGAATATTTTTAGGTGCGTACAGAAATAATATAATACTATGTATATGGTAGTAGAGAGCACGGCGTACATAGGTGCACACGTATATTATTATATTTTTATAACATCATAATATGTTCTATGGAAATCGGAAGCACTGAAATACATTGCATTACACGATGCGGTTTCAATAATACGGTGGCGCGTAACATTTTTTTTCGTAGTTTTCACCGAAACGAAATATTTCTTGACAATTTTCGATGAATAATTTCCATTCAATTTCAAAAGCCTGTACAACATTAAACACATCCCAACAAACAACCCTCGTAGACAAACGGGGTGTCCGGGATACACCTGGGGTGTGTGCGTAATCGATTATTATTGGTATAGCGCCCACGGCGGACGACTATAATAGTATCCGTCCGCTCAAATGGTTTTCCGGACCATTGCGCCGTCACCGGATATTTGTCTCGCGGTCGTGTCGTCGATGACGGGAAATACCGTGGCGACACGAGCAGTCGATCGCCTACGCCGCGCAGCGTTAACCCTCGAAATTCGTCTACATGATAATAATAATTATGTGTAACAACCACAGCGGTCGTAGCCCTGGCCGGCCGGCTGGTGGATGATGATGATGATGATGATGATGATGATAACAATATATTACGTCGGGCGGGGCAGAGAGATCATATCGTTTCGGTCGGGGCGCAATGCGCGCGTATATCGAACACAACACGCGATGTAATAATATTATCGTCGTGACGACGGCGGAAAACCGAAACGATTTCAAAATATTTATTATAATCGACGGTTCACTGCGTACGATAGACGTGCATAATACGAAACGTCCGGGTTTCCTTTGGCTGTACGACTATATGCATACTACACGCACAGCCAGTGTTCCACCGGGATGCACACGCAACGATATCTCCCGCGGTGTTCATATGGAGATGATGAAGTTATGTTGCTGCTTTTATTTTCTATGAGCATCCCTGGGCAAAGGTGATTCCGTTGCCAATAGTTCGGTAATATTAAGTGTATTACGAAAGAAGTTACGAGCTTAACTTCTTATTTTATAACTTTTGTACATTTCGGAGATAGCCATTTTGTAGAGCGTGTTTTTCTGAAAATGTTCACGGTTCAACTTTCAATTTTCATTAACCTCTTGATTTTTAATCATTTTTCTAGCTTACAAGAAAATAATAATAATAACTTCAAACTCTATCGGAAAAATAACTAGATGATAATAATTTACATTATTTCTTTGTAAACATAAAAAATTATTAAAAATCTCGGGTCCGATGAAAACTGAAAGTTGAACCGACGAAATTTTCAGAAAAGAAGCCCTATGAAATGGCTATCTCTGAATTTCAAAAAATTATAGAATAAAAAATTAGTTTTTACTTCTTTATTAATACACTTCTATTTACCAAACTTTTGTCAACAAAATTGCCTTTACCCAGAGATGCTCATAAGAAAAACATAATTCGATTTTCTCTATTAACACGGGATATATCATCGCTCTGTGCAAATCCCGGTGGGACACTTTGTATAATATGGTATTCATACTGCCTAGTCAAATCAACTTCAGGCAAAATAAATTGTTTAGTATTCAGTCTTGTACCACTAATTACAGTTCAGCATCTTATTTCCCTCGTGTCTTAACGCTTAATGTCAGCTAATAAAATAGCAAATTTTTTTGGTTTTCACTTTATGTCTTGTGAAGCTTTCAAACATAATATTTATAACGCGTTAGCTAATGCCATGCCTATACGTCTTGTAATTTGTATATTTTGTGTTTATATTATCTATTTACTACGTTCGATTATAATCTTGTTATGTAATTTTCACAATCAATTGTATTCTATCTAAAGTTAAATGGTTACAACCGTCAAGTTACGGGTGTAAGAAGGGATATTCTTACGTCTTACACCCGTTTATAAATAAATTAAATAAATATCCAATAACTTAGGTCCGATCCTATCGGGAAGCCTGTGCAGGCTACCTGTATCGGACACGAGCACCGATTAAAACACAAATCATTGTTGGACTCGAGCTGAAGCCGAATAATGTCACGAATATCGTGTTCGGGTACTCCGGAATAGATTATTCGCAATATGTTGTACACACGATGTTGCCGAGCAGCACCAGCTAAGGATTTTTAACTATGTGTTTTCAGCGAAATGCCCTACAACGATACTTCAATAATACTCGATCGCGCGTAAACACGAATATTCTCGAACCGATATTATATAGCGACACACGATTTCATAAAATATTGCTGCAACTGTAATAACGCATACATTTTATACTATAAAACAAAGTATAGATCGCATAAAACACAAACATTAATCCGAGGTGTCCACGGTACAATATGATGTTTATTTGCTAACGTGAAATGAAAAAATGAGTAAAAGAGAAAACCACCCTATGTGTTTTTTTCTTTTTCTATTAATATACCGGATTGTTGTTTTGATCACCCCCGTTGGCCGGATGATTGTGCCGCGACTTCATTAAACTCTACGAGCCGACTTCGGACGATAGAACAGTGCGAGTCGGCAGATGGAGACACGCGGGACACCGGGCGGTGCGAGAAAAAAAACACGTCGGAAATAATTATTATTACGAGCAGCGACCCGGGGAATTGGGGTCGCGGTGAAGGGGGAAGTGAAGAAGTTTAAGCCTCGAAAGAGAGGCACGAGCAGGTACTGCTGCTGCAGGGCCGGCCAAAGCCTGCGGGAGAAAAGGTGTACGCAACAGTACAATGTAACCGTGTACAAGTAAGTATACGTATATACAAGTATACATACTTGTGCCGTGAAATACCTCGGAAGCTTAGAGTTGAGAAACTGTGTAAAGAACGGGGTAAACATTGGGCGAAATTAATTTATACCGACCGGGGGCAGGGACGGGAACGGCTCCGGTCCGGCTCCTCGCGCGCATTCCGGATCGTTCTCGCGGACGAGGAGAAACGACGGAATAACGCGAATACAATACGCGCACCGCCACCACCACCACGGCGGCGGCGACGGTGCCACACTGCCGTAGCGTCGCAATACGTGCGCGCGTACAGGGGAACAATGATACTGTTATTTCGACCGGAGCGAAAGGAAATATTCGACGCGAGCAGCGGATAGCGACGAGAAACTCGGAATTAAGAAGATAAATGTTATCGGGGCGAGTCGAATGGTTGGGACGTTTTCTCGAATTCTTATGTATTTCATCCCGGCACCGGAGCTCGCGCTGCATTTTATACATCTATAATACGTGCGCGGTATTACAACATTCCCTGAAAACTTTTGCGCGTGTTCCATGTCACAATGTATTCTTCGAGAACTTCTTCGAGCGCGACTCTTTGACTGTATACATAACGGAATACAGAATGTGTGTGTATATATATATATATACGTAATAAATACGAAGTACACTCCGGCCGTGATTGTTCGACGTTCGTGATGATTATGTTTTTGGCGATGGGGTGGGGGGGGGGGATAGCACGACGAAGAAACCCGGCATTAGCGGTGCAAGTGCTCAATTACAGGGCTGTGATGTTGTCGCGCGATCAAAATATGGATCAAGTGGAATGTGCGCGCGCACATTATACACAATCCAAATAGATATTTCATACGAACCGATTGATGTTTACGTACTTATATATATATACATACACTGGATCGTTTTAATTGAATCGTGAAAGGTGGACCTAACGAGGAATAACGCGACGAGTTTGCATATACAATTTGGCACTGATGATACCCGTGATAAATAAAAAAAATCTCTGTGCGTGAATGGAAATGTTTTTTATTTTTTTCGTACCGTCTGTACGTAATTGTATGCGGTTCGTTTTCCATACAACGTAAATATAATAGCTACACTGCACCGCACTTTATGAATAAACCACTAACTAGCACGTCAATGTATAATCCATGTGTTTATTGTGTGCGTGTGTGCGCTACTCTTGATGAAGTTCGAAATCATCCGACCGTCCCGCGACGGACCTTTTTAACTGAACTTGTTCAATCGCTCGCCGAAAGTTCAAAAATCACGTTTGATTTTGTGACCAACATTGCATAGCTCGCACAGCCGCACGATATTGTTCTCGCCCGGCATAATTTATGGCTGCTTCCGTTTGATTGATATGGCCATTATCTGCTTATTAATTTAACGTTGCGTGCGCACCGTGTATACACGTCTGATTCACAAAGCTACAGGGCTGTAATTAATTTATGGTTATCACTGGCGTACGCGAGGGGAGGTGCCGGGCATCACGACGGATTCGTAAAAGAGTGCTGAGAGCTCGCAGTGTCGCGATATTTTCACAAACACATCGAACAATTATCATATAATTTTACCAAAAATAAAGTAATCAACGCCTTTGCCGGCAACAAGTAAATCATTATTGCAGATAATAATGGTATTCGTACACGTGTATATCGTATAAATATATACATGTGTGCTATTATATTTCTAAATGTATTTTTCGAGGTCAATAGATGATGATGCGCGTTGTTTTAAAAACGCTAAAGTCATGAGTTTTAATGAAATTATTTAACAATATAACGTATAAATATACTGTACCTCAATTACGCCACGGCGAAAAATGTAGTTTTTTTTTATTTACGACCTATTCGGGTCTCGCGAAATGAAACGCCCGAGTAATGTGATGATATTATCTTCATAGCTAGATCATCTTTAATAAATAATAATAACATTATCGTACGTGAAAGGACGTCGGTACCACGAATATGGGCATAGTATATACGTTGTCACCACCCGTTTCGGTATGTTTACTGCGTTCGCGTGCATATTATATAACCCGGTGGTCGGTCGAACAACGTGAAGTTGGTTCGCTTCTAAAAAACAAATAAATATCTAGAAATTAAACACGTTGATTATTTAAGTAAACGTATTACACTATTATAATGACGATCAGATCTCGATTTCGGTGTTTCTTTACGCACGGTGCGTGTTTTCGATAAAATAGTTCACGAAGGACTTCACACGTGCATTTCACGTTCATCGAGTTCGGGTGTAATGTCACACACACACACACATCGCATAAGATATAATCGGATACCCATGCGATAACTTTACACGATTGCTCCCAGTATTGAATTGCTTGAAGTAGGTATTTATAAAATATTCCGTCGTACCCACCTGTGCATGTCGAAACTACACAGATCGATAAGCACGTCCGTTAAAAGATTTCGTTTAACTTCTCCGATCGACGACAGGAAATCGAAGCCTTCCAATCGGTCGGTGGCATAACTATATCATGTACTATATAAGTCCACGAATATTCACATTATGTCAAACTTTATAGCCTATTTATAACCTGTTTTCCGGTACATCTCTGTATCTACGTATAACGTTTATCGAGCAGTTGGACTTACATAGTATATTATGGGTGTGCGTATAAAACTGATTTGTCATGCGTCATTTAGTTAAACACCAAATAGCTACGACCAATATGATATAGCAACGGTGGTTCGCGAGTTTATTTATTTCAAACGATATCATATGGCGCGACACTGCGGACGCACGTGTCTCTAGTTCGTACTTGGATAATTTTAATTCCCCGGACAACAACAAAAAAAACCTCACGTTCACAAACGCGATCATCATATCTTTATCAATGTGTACAATTTGCATAGAAATCGTGACGAGTCGTAACAAAATAAAGATATCATAAATTAATCGCGAGTAACGTATGCGAACGTGTACGGTTGTAAATAAATGTATTTATCTACATTAGAGACGCGGTGGTTTTTTTGCAATATTAATTTATGCGCACGACACTTTGTTCAACAGCAACTAATGACTGACAAATAATATCAGGTATACCATAATGTACTATAGACAATCGTAGATGCTCCCTACGCTCACTTACAGCAAGACGTGCAACATTTTGCCACATCAACGCGTCCTGCGCGTATAATTACGAGTGATAATACGTATACAAGCTTTCAAACCACGTCTTCTTTCGGGATGTTATTACGTGTAAATTAATCAAAACATCGGAACTTGAAACGCTGCGATAAAATTAAACATTTACGCACACCATAGGGATAATTATTATTTATATAATATTATGTTAATTTGACATTTTGATCCTCCCCTATCTTTTAATTTTTCATCTTTAGACATCATCAAAAAATTAGGTTATCCGTCCAAGTGTTATCTCTTTATACTGCGTTATTATAATTAATTTTCAGTCATGATTGATTAAATTGTTTAATGATTTTACGGTTATTACATTAATTCGCTCCAACCTTGTGGACGTTATGCGCACAGACAATATTATTTTGGTGAACATAATAATTAATATTAAGTATGAAATACATTTATCCAAATCACTGATCCGTTGTTCTCAGTGGCAAGGTATACTTTTATTCATCGCACCATCGTTATGACGACCCGTGCGAATTAAGTGGTCCAAACTTAATACATTCGAACAGATACTTCACTAATTGTAGGTGTAAAAATACACGAATAATCGAATACACACAATATTATAGTCGAGCATTGTTATTGTTTGTATCACCACACGTATATATTGAATGTCATTTTTAAAGTCGCCGTTTTGTTTATCTTATACTTCCCACTACCTATACGAAACGTTTATCGTTTTTAATCGAACGTCTGAAGCCCGTGTCCGAAACTCGTCAGTTCAAACCGCACGTCGAAAACCACTCGGGCGCGAGCGTTACTTTTAATTTCCTACGCTATATACTACGTCCATATAATGCACGTCAATCAGTGGCGCCGAAGTTGTTCTCAAGTCGTGCGACAAAAACAAAGTGTCTGACCAGGACGCCACCTGCACATGTACGCCCCCCTCTGGTGCCGTGTGATTTGTCGTATAAAATCGCCGGAGTACCCGCATCCGACGAGGAGAAGGAGGACCGGCTCGAAATCGTACAGGAATATCGATTCATCAATAATCACAATACTGATGTACGTTTCCCGACCCGTGGGATGTGAACGCTTTGCTGGGTGAGGGGAGGGAGCAAGCGGCTAGTCGTCATGAAGTGTTTTGATTATTGTTATCAATAAATAAAAAATAGTCATTATTAGGGCTCGAGTTACAATGCATTTGCATCTTTTTTCTGGAATGCGTCCAAATGCTTGACCCGATGCTTTCCGAGATACAAATGTGTTCCAAGTATACGAGTATACACTATTTTAATAACACACTTTGCTTGCAACATTTCTCTTGCGTTTTTCGAGGTCTTTGACGTTTAAGGGTATTATTTATTTTTGTAGTTACTTTTTAACCTTTTTCTAGTAATATTACGAAAAAAATGTAAATTATAAATATAAGTACACATTTTATGCTAAATCGTCAGCACTAAGTAATCTGGAAAGCAATTCGCAAACGTATCACAAAAAACATTATCATAATTATAATGTGTTGTAAGAGAAACTGTTTAGTAGATTTTTAGTTTTTAGGTCGTAAATGCATTTTTTGAAACTGAATTTCTCGATATTTTGAGGGCATTTAAATCCGAGCCCTACGGTCATTAAACCTATATTGTACAGCTTGTTTGCAAAGCGTATACAAAGACAGCAAATTTAATTTACGGGAGTCGTAGAGTAGAAAAGGTTGAGAGCCACTGTACAACATATGATGCACACTGTAATAAGAATGATTACAATATTCGAACGAAATCTGCACCCTGCGCTTTCTGAGGGATCGCAATACGTAGGGCGACGTCTGAGCACTCAAAGCTTTTAAACGCATGCACTGTCGCTCGAACCGCGGGACAAAAGTATCATCGCACTTCACGGCGGGCACGGGCGTACACGTTTTTAAAATAACACACTGCACGGTGTATGCGTACGACGCGCGTGTTATGTGTACGCAAACGTAGTTGGCGGAGCGTAAACGGGACGTACGATAGACGAGTGTGTACGCATAATATTATAAGTACGCATAAGTGGACGATTAAAAGACTACGTACCGAGCCGACCCGCAGTCGTATGATATTGTCTCCGGAAAAGAACAGAATGAAAAGAAATAATGCTAATGGCCTAGAAATTTCAATAATACAGTTTCGAGTAGGTACGATACGACACGCACTCGCGCCTCGAGAAAACAATGACGTTGAACGACACGAACGCGCGACGTCGCTACATGTCCTGCGCGTGGGCGCGCGAGAATGGAAACTGCAGTAGTGCGAGTGTGAAGGACTTGCGTCTTAAACATAACGCATTCGTGGAAAGAACAAAACGGACAAAAAAAAAACACTCGGTTGTCGCACGCGCGCGCATATATTATATATTACTGTGTTCGTTATTAGAGTTAACGGTCACGTCGGACGATCGGTCAACCCGGTTCTAGGTTATAAGATTTCCGGGAGAGGAGACTGAAAAATTGCTCGTGTCCTGCTATACGTGTGCACACGTAATATAGATCTGAAGCGAAACGACAACGAATCGAATCTGGGGGGGGAGGGCCCATTCAACATTATTTTACATTACTATTGTGTATATACTACGTGTAGTACGTAGGTGTAATAGGTATATCGTACACGTGTACGGCTAAACGTTCGTTTGAAATAAAACAAAACATTTCCATCGGAGCACAACCGCAATAGATTGAAATCGAAGATTTGAAGCTCGTCGTCCGTCCGGGTTGTTATTCGAATATTTACGGTTTGTATAAGAACACCACGCAAACGTGTTCAACTCAAGTAAAATTTCAAATAGACAGCGTTCGCGTACCTGCACAGGGTCTGACGTACTGTTTTTTTCAAACAATTTTATTGAAAATTCCCGAAACGGTAAGGCCAAGCGATGGTGCATCTGTATAGTTATACCTTATACTCGAAAGAATATTATGCACGCGTTCAAACGTAGTAGAAACTGCGCATACGTTCACCGTTCACAAGCTGTTTCGAGAGTTATAATACGTAATATAATAATATAATAATTGTACCTATTATTTCTCGCGCGCCGACAGCTATTGAGATAATTCGAAATCGTCATTTTTTTTCTTCCTTTTTTTTATCGCCTAGTAATCTAATAAACTAAGAATTATTTTATCGATCGCGCCCGAAGGTAGATCACAGTGATTATCAACGGTAGTCTATTTATTACGTTGTGTACATTGCGCGAACAACCATCGTAATGCGCGTCTATGTTATGTTATTAGTTATTACGTGTTACCACACCGGTCGACCGGCAAGTCAATAATAATAATAATAATGATAATAATATGATTATTACGTAAGGAGAAAATATTAATAATAACGTTCACGGGACCTGCAAGTTTCGGATCGAGCGTAATAGAAGTGCGTGTAACTCACATTATGCTTACAGTGTTTACACACGCGTGCGCGCGCAGTATTAATATGAGACCACTTCACGGCGGATACGGAGTGAAAGCACTCAACGTACGCAGGACCCGGCACGCCACGGCGCCATTACTACCCTGTGTTTTTACAGGGGTGGGTGATACCCGACCCCGCAACCAGCATCCGTATACTTTAGCGCTGTTGATTTTTTACGCGTCCAAATTCCGCCAGATCTCGTTAGAGACTGTAAATATTATCATATACGTTTTCGAAAAACACCGTGCGAACCAAAGTGTACTCGGAACGAAAAGAAAAACTGAAACTTTTAAGACTCGCCGACGATGCGATGACATCGCGCTTCATATTAAATGCTGCGTTTGAACCGTGGCGCGGAGCTATTTCAAAGTGTTTGTTTTCGATCTTCTCATCGTAATAGGCATTTCGGGCGTTCTGCGGGCGTTGTGAAAAATTATAAACATCGTGAAAGGCTCCGACGACCGACGGCCGACCGGGTTGCGACTTAAATCGATAGATCGCACGAGCGCTTCTCCTCCGGCCACGGTATGACGAACACGATGACCGTGATTTATAACGATGGTCTCTCGATCGAACTGAACGTCGGTATAATATATTATTCCTGCAGAGACGTGTTGAGGCGATAAATTACAAGCACTACACACATCACGCGCGTTCGCGATCGACGCGGTAATCGTAAGATTTCAGTCGATCTTTTCACTACGATTAAAGGCCGAGAAATGAATGCAAACGCCGGCCCCCCCCCTCCCCTACCGACGCCGAAATAACTATTAGTCTTATCGCGCCGTCGACCGATTGCTAATGCGTTTTCGTTTCAGCAGACGTTAGCGTGTGGAACAAGAACATGGGTCAAAAGTGGCGCAAGATCCGCCGGCGGTGCTCGTCGTTCAACACGGGCTCGAGTAAGGGCTGCAAGACGACGGACGACCGGGGCCGGTGCGAGTTCGGCGGCCAGGACCGCGGGCCGCTCATACCGCAGTCGTTGGACGAGTCGACCGCGTCGTCGTCGTCGTCCCCGTCGACCGCGGCCACCGCGGTGCACGACATGTTGCGCGCCCGGCTGAACATGCTCAACATCGGCGGCGGCGGCGGCGGCCACAAGCGCCGTCCGCAAACGCGGCGCCAACAGCAGCAGGAGCAGTACGGGCGGCCGGCCGCGTCGGACACGTCCACGTTCTACGTGCCGTCGCCGTTGCTGCGGACCGCGAGCCAGCGCTACGACCGGGACGCGACGGCCGCGGCGGGCCCGTGCTCGCTGCCCGCCGCTTTCGACCCGGCCGCCGACCACCGGTTGCTGCAGCCGTCCTCGCTGTGCCGCGTGGCCGAGACGCCGTCGTCGTGCGGTTCGTCCGGACGCGGCACCGCCGACGACGGCGCCGGCAGCGATCGGTCGTCCGTGTCGTACAGCGACAACGGCTACAACAGCATCGTCAGCACGGCGACGGCCACCGGACCGCCGTTCGACGCCGACCGGTGAGTATTGCACAGCATAAGTAATAACTAGGGCAGAGGACTTGTAGCTCTAAAAAAGTTCTAAATATGCAAGCACTTATGCACTAAAAAACCCCATAATATGCACTTACAATTTTTTTTAGCATTTTTTCTTTAGGTTTGACGGAATTTTTGTGTTTATCTGTATTAATGTGTTGCGTAACATTAAACCGTTTTTCACTCCCTACTTTAACGTCACAATAGTTACAGTACAGGACTTTACCATTGGTCGAAAATGTACGGGCACCAAACTTAGACACAAAAACAATTTAACCGGCTACTCAAATGCTGTTTAACTTTCGGCATTTTATTACAAATTAAAATGTTCAAATTAATTTATAATACGGCTAATAAGTCGGCACGATAACACGAATGCACATTCCGCAGAACTGACTGAGACTAAAAATACTAAAATATTGATTCTTGTCGTGTCTATAAATAAATCCTAATCGAATAAAATCCTGCATGGTGCGTACACGTCTTTAGTGGTGATGTCGTGGGTATAGTTTACGTTAGATCGTTATCGCTTCTAAGAAAAAATATGTGCCCAGCGGCCAGCAGAGTCAAAAACCATATTATACTTATACATATTATACGACAAAAATTTAAAATAAATATATTTTTATTCAAACATTTTGACTGTATTGTTTGAAATAAAAATGTCACTGTGGAAAACATCGATTTAAGTTAAATATGTCTCAAAAAGTATAAAATAGCGTATAAAAGTGTAAAATATGCCCTAAAAACGAGAAAAACGCAAAATATGCATTCATATGCACAATAAAATTTCAAAACTAGCTTTGTGGAAGCACGAAACGTATTTGTTTCGCACTCTGCTATTTTTGTGACTGTGCAAAACAAATATGCAAATGCTACAAGTCCTCTGCTCTAGTAATAACGAGTAATAACGGGATCGCGGTAAGACTACCGATCCGCGGTCACTTGAAACGAAATGATCAAAGTGGTATTCGTTCTCGTGTTCAAATTCCGATCGGATATCACGATCAACTCCATAATATTGTAGAAAACACACTTTTTTTCTTAAAACGGCCGAGAAATCAAATCTGGACGCGAGTTTTCCACAGCGCTAAGACCGCGGATTTTTCCGCATAATCGGCGCTTTACACCGTGTACGACCTCCAAAAACCGTTAACAAATTAGCCAACGTTCCACAAAGCAAACGCTATATTATGTTTCACGCAGTTCAAGTGCAGTCGGTATAGGCAATACGATAATATCAATGTATAAACTTATTGGTAATCATATTTTTATGCCGTCCTGCAGTTAGATCTGTATTGAGTATGCATTATATCAATCGGATTTTTTTCGCCGAAATGTAATTTCACTTAATTTAACTGTCATAAAAACGCATTTATAAAAAAACTCAATACGAATTTACATTATTTATTTCTTTGAACTACGAACACACGCGCACTCGTGATCTCACTTGATAAGGTTATCGAAAATTGTCCGAAATTAATTATATGCATTGCGTATTATGCAAACGATACGATTTCCGATGAATAATGATCAACGCGAGTGCCCATATAACGCGTATGTTTTATCAATAATCATGTGCGCGTGACCTTATACGTTTATCCCGTCGGATGAGATTTTCGTTTCAATTGAAACGTTTTTATAATATCGTTATTACGCTCGGTGTAGGATTCGAATATCGCATTTTCCTTCCAACGCGCTCATTATTATTTTCCTATGTATTCTATAATCTATATACATGAACACGTACCGAATGCGGTGACTGGTTGTCGGTAACCAATATAAACATAAATACGTATTTCAAACGACAACAGAATCATTGACTATTAATTTAAAATTTGGCTATAGGGCAAGAATTTAAAAAAAAAAAAAAATCTCCAAAAATGCCATGGGTCTTACATATTCAATAATATTATCTATTTTATTTTATTTTTTCCCATATATATTTATACGTATTGATTTTAAATTCACAATTTGGCTGTGTAAGAATTTAAAAAACATATTCAATCTCCAAAAATGCCATGGGTCTTACATATTCAATAATATTATCTATTTTATTTTATTTTTTCCCATATATATTTATACGTATTGATTTTAAATTCACAATTTGGCTGTGTAAGAATTTAAAAAACATATTCAATCTCCAAAAACGCCGTGGGCTTACATATTCTATAATATTGGGTGTCTATTTTTTTACATATATATTTCCACGCAATATAGATAAAGATTACGCGTAACTACATTCGAGTTTTAATTTTATTCATTTTATAATACTTCGATCTTATTGTCAGTTAAGCTACGGACACCGCAATTAACCTAACGAAATAATGTACGTCTTTATCGGATTGTTTTTTTTTTTATTTCGGTTCGAGGCACCATGATATTTGTTTTCACCTAATCGCCCGTTGACGCATACAACAGCAGAGTGACCGTTCGATTGTGCAACGTGAGTGAACTTTAAGTGGCTATTCTTGGACAGAACAGGTTTACGATAACCACCGGGTGATTCATGCATAAATTATAAAACACTTAGAACAATAATCAAGTCCAAATGTGTCCGGTATGTAAAGCAGTGGGATAAAATCGGTCTTCGGAAACATTTGTCGAAAACGAAGACCGTCGATACAACAATATTTCGTCGCGAGAAAACAATCGCCGAGGAAAGGAAGATATAGCTGTAAGGCAGCGCGCGCGCGCTCACTTAAATATTATAATAATTATTCACGATGAGTTATGACCGCGATCAGAGTTTTGTTTTTTTCTTTCCAATCGGCGCGGTCCGCGATTTCGAGAGAAACGAATAGGTAACATTTTAAATGAATAATAATATCGTATTATACGAGCACGAATGATAGATAAACGAAACGCCACGACTGTAATAAATCTACGCGCGGCTCACAATGTATTTCGGGTACCTACTCTACTCGCCTAAGTAATTGCACGTGCGGGTCCCCCGAAAAATATGAATGTACAAGCGTAATAAAGATAAAAGAGAACACCTGGGGTATCAACAAGTTAAAGTATAAGTATGTCGAGCACTACGTACGTACAAACACTCTCCGCCCCTCGCTACATGAACACGCTATAATGTACACCTATCCGCAAAGAATGGACAAATATGAAAAAGAAAAAAGGGGAGCGCAGAGAAAAACGCGTAACCTTATGAACGTATACCAATCATGGTTCCTTTTATCAGAAATTATTATCATAGCACATAATGCTTATGAAAGGCATTATAGAATAAATCATACGCACCGAATGAGGGGCTTGAGTGCTTGACAAAAGCTCCCGTCGTAGAAGCACAAATTGCACAACCAAGTCTGAAATCTTCGTGGGGGAAAAACATATAATTATCCAAATAAAAATGATCAATCGAATTTTGAAAGGAATATGATTGATTTTGACGGCCACACAGGTTGCAATCGTCGTCATCAGATTATAACAACATTTCGAAGAAGATATATTAATATAATATCGCAATACTCGTAATTAAAGATAAAAACATGTCAATGGCCTGAAAATTATTCCACAAAAAAAACTGAAATACCCAAAGTATTGCCGAAAGCGCACTTTTGATGGGAAACAATAGATTTCATTTACAACAAATATATCTCGGTTAAATAATTCTTATCGCGCTGGAGACTTGTACAAGCGCGTGTTATAGTCTTGTGGACTTGTTGTATTATATATGCTGCGTAAGAGCGTTTATTGTTTGGAAATACAATACTTGATAAAACATATTATTATAATAGGTATATTATAAAACGAGTTGTGTATGAACGACCGTAACGTGTACACGCACACAAAGGGAATCGGACACCAAGACGTATAGGTGAAAATTAAAAAAAAAATCTTTTACGATAACATCCCCGCGCAACGTTTACGCAAAACCACAACTAAACAGGGCTGTTAACGTAAATAAGTGAAAAGTAACAAATGCGATGTCAATCGATGAAAACCATCGAATGCACTTACATGCAACTTACAAAGACAAAAACGCAGAAGTCGTCTAAACTATTCTACAATATCTATATGACGAGAGCGAAGCTGCTACGGAAACCGTCCGAACGCCCAACTGCACGGGTTACATGTTATAAATGTGCATATTATACATATTATTATTATTACGCGTACGATGTTTGAAATCATAAAAAAATAACTACGTCAAATCCGTACGTACGAATTCAAAATTCAATATTCCGCTGTCCTTATCGTCTATTCGTAAAAACTGCATCTGGTCGCACAATATATTATTCCTGCGTGCGCATGCGCGGTGGAAAAGAGATACTGTTAGTTGTACATTGTGTTGTTACGCGATTCAGCCGGTATGCTCGGACGTCAACAATTTTTATCCCACTCGTTTATTTTTTAATCAGTGAGCGTCGGTTTACAGTGTGTGTGCGTGTGTATTTTGCCTCGGCTAATACAACGATGATGATGATGATGATGATGATGATGATGATAATAATAATAATAATAACCGGCACATAATAACATTATAAACGCGCGTGTAAACCAAACGGAATTGAACGAAAAAACAGAAAAAGAAAATTACGCACCAAATTAGGAGGGATTGCGTGGCAATTATATACTAAATTATGTATAAAACGAATTTCGCGAGGCATTATAATAAGATGTACGGAAAGAAACGGTTTTGTTCTTGAAAACAAACGAACGGCTGCGTTTTTTATACGTTTTGAGTCGTTATTTTTACCCACACAATTGACGGCCGCATTGCATACGCGTAAAATGTACGATAATAAATTGTATAATAATTAAACATACGACTATTGTTAGCGCGTACAAAATCTCGACGTCCAAAATTTGATACATCCAATTCTTCGATTACCGTTTCGTTCGCCAATACGCGGCTTGTGTTACCGCGACTGACCACCAACACGGTTGTAATCAAATACACACAAACACATAGAAACACGCGCACACAAACAGATACGCACGCACACACACAGGCACAGGCACAAATTTTAGAGCGTCTCGCTTGTGTTAGTTCTAGAATAAGAACGACCGCGATTTCCGCATCGTTGGCGGCCTCTATACGGTCTGATACTATTATCGAGTCCTAAAAACACACACACATATTGTGCGCCGTAATGGATTTCCCACATTAAACTTACATATATATTTACCACGGTATTCTTACATTTTTAATACGAGTTTATGTGTATTATAACAATTGTTATTATTATTATTAAATTACATTGTTGTGAGCGCAGACGGCGGACAAGGTCGTTCTTGACCGCGAAAACAATAGAGGAAATCAACTCATCGATTACGTCCGTCGTCGTTTACGAAATATACATAATACCTGTACAAATAATATGTTAACGCAATAAAATTGTATTAATGTCCCCCGACAACCGATTGATTGAGAGTCTTCGTCTTCGTTTCGTTTTTCTCCTGTCCGCGCAATAATTGGTAACATTTCAACGCACGAGTGAATTTCCACCACCAATGTCTATGTCTAAAAATCGCTTAAGCTCAATAGGTAATAATTTTATACTCATTATTTTCTCTATGAAACCCGTGTCATACAGGTACAATCATTTCCGCGAGTGGCGTGCACACAAGTTAAAACAGTTTTTGAATTGCTCAGGGTTTAGTCCTGTTATTAGGTAAAAAGATTCTTGTTTTACTTAATAAATTATCCAACGTCATGAGTCACGACTAATACTCACGACTTCCAAAAATAAATATATATATCTTCATGATCGGTTGCGTACTCAACGGGAGTATTTTGCACTGTTTGAACTCTTCGATAATGGCTATCGATCCATATATGTACTTCAAGTACTTGACACTTGTTTCGATTAAAAATAAAATCATTTCATTGCTATTACAAAATAATGTTCGAGTGGTATCGAAATTAAATTAATTTAACTGGATAAATATTTTACTTGTTAAAAAAAATGTGTTTGTTCTACACTAGTACATCTATACTTGTCAATATTTACACAAATGTTAACAACAATATACGTGTAGGATATTTTAATAACGCTACACTCAAGCATTAGGTAAAAGTCAAATTTAGTTTTCAAACGGTCCATTCTTAATCCCGACTCTGGGCGAAACGCCGTCTCCGTTCCCGAACCCGCGCGCAGTACACTTTATTATTAACGTTTAAACAGAATACGACGTTTTACAGTATGTATATACACCACCTCGTATTAATAATATGTAGGTACGTTTAATGCTCCGTATTTCTATTCATCGAGTATACGCGCATTCTGTGACTGTTTTACGAGCGCGAAACCGGCTAGCCATAAGATACACGTCTGGGCTCGGCGAGGAATTTCTTCTCTTCGCCCCCGCCGCTCGTCTGAGGGTTGCCGTTTTTACGGGGTTCGTTCCCGAGGAAATCACCTATACGGTTTCTAATCTCTATTTTATTCCGCCCCGGAGATCGCCCGGCGAGATGTTATTGGCGTCAGCCAACAACGTACAGTACCCACATCAAGTGTGCAGGCGCCCGTTTTGTTAACACGACATAAATTGATAGTTTCCGAACGTTCTATTGTCCGGCGAAATTGATGGCGAAAATCGATCGTGTTCGGGCGGTTTTTCGGCGCTGTTATTTAACTTTTTTCCCCCCAAAAAAAATTTTGGACTTACATTTTTTCCTACCCGCGATTTCCAGGATGTGTATACAGCTCTTTTGCCACTCATTCCGACGAGAGTTTTAATTTAAAAATTAATAACACGCCATTCCACCACCGTGTCTTACGGCGCAGCGTTGTGTATTCGAGTTTGAAAGTATTTATTGCAAGAACAATTCGTAAAAAAAAATATAATCATAAAAAAATGATAAAATATAATAAACGGAAAATATGCGCGCGAGGAGTCGAGTAAATTAATTTTTTTTTTTTGCACGATAATGTAATATCTGCAGCTGCAGCCACTTCTCAATTAATTAAAAACATAAAACGACGCGCTGAATCCATAGATCGCACAAATGTGCTATTATTATTATGAATCATAATGTATGATCATTATTATAATATCTAAGCCCGGTCGAACTCGTGGCCGGAGAAACAAAATTAATTAATCATTTCAATTTTTACCCCGAGCAGATTTAAAATCAATAAAAATTCGATAATATAAAACATATTATTATCATTATGATTCTGATAAGAAACAACTTTTGTTTTCCAAAAAAATAGTTTTACCGCAGTGGTGAGCACATAACTAGTTCGACTGAGTATTTGGTTTGTAATAGAATATTGCAATAACTTTTTCTAGCTAAAGAAATAAATATTATTATTATTACACATTATACGGTTGCGATTGAAATATAAATCATTAAACAGTGATTTTGAAATCTTCCTCTTCTATTTTCCCTATGTAATTTTAAAACCTGTTTAAGTATAAAGTTCGAACTGTTTACTCATTTCACGTAATATTCAATAGTTCTGAAAACACTTCAAAAATGAAAAAAGCTTTGAAATCAGATACTTCATCGGTTTTGTTTAAATTTGCAGTAAAATATTTCCGATTTTACATATAACTCTAATCTGTGTTTTTAACGATATCACATGGGATAGCATTTTGTTTTTTACAATATTTCACTAATTTTTAAATTTTAGTATCTGATTACAATCATAGTGAAATATCTGTTCACTTACATATATCTACAACAGAAGTAGTTTTCAACAATAATCGAACATTACTTTTACACATTCACGTATATTCAATGGCTTTTCATTATTTATACATCGAAAATCAGTTTAGAATATTTTTTATTCATGTACGTGAGTATATTTATAAGCGTGCGACCACCCACATGCGTTGCAATATATTAACGATGTCACTCGTTATCATCTAAAATCGTCTAAAAAGTGACTTCTCTAAAAGAAAAAAACACAAAATGAAAACGGATTACAGTATAGAATTTTGTAATCTTCGCACTCATGACACACAGATGTAATACCCTCTAAATCGGGATGATGACCCCCCCCCTCCATACCACTGTTAAAATGAAAAAAAATAATTTGAAACTTTTTAGGCGTACGCTGTAAAAATGATTTGAAACTAATTAAATATACCTATAATTGATTGAGACGATCATCTGTTTTACGTGGCCAGGCGTGTAACGTTTTTATCTTGAACGTGTGTCGTTTGCGTTTTAAAAAAAATCCCTCTCCCCTTTATCTCGGTCCGGTTCCACCCCACCTCGTAAGGCCGTGCTGCGTGTTTACCGTACGCGCGCGCACAGATTAAAACGTATCTTACATAATTTTACGTTTGATCCTCGACACGTGTAACGGACGTTAGACCGAGAAAAACAATGACGATAGCCGGTAAAGTTCGGTAAACTGAATCCCGTTTGGACTCCGTTGTACGTGCCAACAAGACCAACATTTAAATTTAATAAACATTGTCAAATTGTGCGTTTCGGTCGAAGTACGTGTACGTGCAGAGACCACGACGCCGCGCTAGATTCTTGCGTTTTATGAACATAGGCTTTTGGTGCGAATCATTGTTCTATTTTGAAAACCCGTCGGCTCTTAAGGATCGAAGTGACGTTTATTAGTTTTGATCGCTAAAAAGAAGAGGGTGTCGCGGAAAGAGCGGTGTACGACAGTAGTTTAAATGTTGCACGTCTTATTGTTGGCACATACAACGACTGCGTTCCTCGCGCGCCGCGTTAAAAGGATTTTTTTTTCACCGCGCATTTTTCGTTTGCTATTTCTTCCAGACTCGGCGGCAGCAGACCTCCGTCGTTCGTCATCAGGCGGTCCGTAAATAGCAAAAAGGCGCGCGGACCAACGCGTTGCGGCGGCGGCGACGACACCGACGACGGTTACAACGACGAATGCGGCGGCCACGACGACGACGACGACGACGACGACTATTACAACTGCAGCCTGCTGTCGCAGAACAAGCCGAAGATGCGGTCGTGCCGACGGTGGTCGCAAGCCGATTCGCTGGCGCTCGACTCGCCGCCGCCCGCGGCCGTCGACGCGTTCGCGGCCAACGCTTTCAGGATCGGCGGACCCGTGTCGTCCCCGTCGCCGCCCGTCCGCAGCCGTCCGCGCCACGGCGGCGGTCCGTCGTCGCTCCAGCAATCCTGCGCCTCGCCGCGCCCGCTCCAGCTACAACAGCAGCCGCCGCCGCCGCCGCCGTCACTGCCGCCCAGGTGTTCCCAGCCGACCCAGCCGCCCCCGCCGCCCCCACCGCCGCCGACGCACCGGGACGCGAACAGCACCCGTCGGGCGCCTCCGCGGGACAGGTCGGCCGCCGCAACGACGCCGCCACCGGTGCCGCCGCACCAGACTGTCACCGCCGCCGCCGATCTGCCGGCCATACCCGAATCGTCACAATGGGACGACCCGCTCCGCCGCCGCCACCGTCGCCACCAGACGCCGCAGCCGACGCTACCCACCGAGTGCGGGCTGGAGAGGAACGGCTCGTCGAGGAACAGCGGCATGAGCGCGTACCGCGCTTTCGCCAGGAGAACGGTGTCCCCGGCCACCGCGTCCAACACGGGCACCATCGCGGGCACCACCGCCGCGGGCCATTCTCGCCGCGAAACTCAGGTAACTGCACCACGTCATTCGGGTTTCCGCCCCTCGACGGCGTATACGTGTACGTGGTATTTCTCGCCGCTTGCGAGTGGACAATAAAATGTACATCTAACGTAGTCCACAAGTCGGTACATCGTTTTTGGACGTTAGTGATAATTATTTTAGACAGATGCCGTGTCGTTGTACATTTAAAATACATTTTAAACCTATAGCCATGACTTGGTTCAAAAAAGAAAAATATTTTAGGATAATGTACGATAAGAAATTGCATTGTTACGAAGGTTCATTGTGTCGCGGGTATTTTATAAGGAGTGTACCAGTTTTTGGTCGAACACCCATTTTGCTCTCTGTTATACTGACCGCTTTGTTCGAAACAGGTTTTTATGAATTTTCGTTTTTACGCCTAAATAATATTTACATTCGATTCTGAAAAGATAAATAGGTAAAATATTTGTGTATAACCTTTCAATGCGTTCACGGAGGTGCGTACTTCAATCGGTTTTCAATAGAACTTCACACTTCCACCTAACGTTCAAACCCCATCCCCCAACGCTATATAACAAATACTGGTTACTGTACTGGGCACTTGTGCTCGTACAGATAGAGATATGAATTATGATAAAAAAAGGGTCCCGCGAAGCTTACATGATCAAGCAAACACACCCTGTATAATATACAATAGTACCGATTTATTTTAAGTTTTTTTCGCGGGCAAAAGTTTCGTCAAAGTTTCACTAGCACCCAAATTAAACGAACAAATTATACTTGCAAATTTGAATAAATATGGAATGTAGAACGCAATATCGATCTTTATCTTAAACAATTGTTACGATAGTACTACGGTAAATCGGTAGCTTACAATTTAAAACAAGACGCCACGCATTGAGTTATATACAAAGTTAATTACGCTACTTTGTACTCGATGTTTCAACGCAATCGTCAATAATTTAATTATTTGCTCTTGTTTCGATAAGAAAAAAAAAAGTTATCAATTGGTTTTAACACTGACAAACATGTTTATCAACTAAACCTATTATCGATACATATTTTTTGATATTGATGCAGTTCATTTCAAAGGATAGTTAATAAAATATTTTACTCGCGTCTAATGCCCCCCCACGAATGTGCCGATGACGCATACGTTTTAAAATACTTTTCAACGCAGTGGTGCTATTTTAAAAATTGATGACACCCGGTGACCAGAATCCAGATCGGACGGTTCATAAAATATTAATTATTAATCAATTTTAATAAGATACTCCAAGACTAATGAATATATTAACGTTAAAATAAAAATAAATATTTCACAAGCACCATAAACATCTATGGACAGTATAAACTTTTCCGCTGAAAATAAAAACTGTAGAAAAAAAAAAAAGTACTACACAATTTTCAAGTATTTAGTGTACTGTTAACAATCTGAGACGCAATGTACAAAAGCTTTTTTTTCCGCACTGAAAATTCTACGTGAAAAACCTTAAGTAGCCCAACAACGCTGAGTTGATATTTTGAACACGTTAAGATCGAATAATAATAAACTACAGCGTGATAACTAATAATTATTCATATTTTCCACACAATCGGATAAAATAAATATAAAAAATAGATTTATAATTCCTCTATTCTTAAAAAACATATTTTCAGGAAAACATTATCATAAATGCATAACCCATAACGCACACAATACACCCGTGTTATTATATTTAAATTGTATATAATCTACCGCAGTTCGGCGTCGTAGGTAAGATTGTGAATTTAAAATCCAAACGGATTTAAACGAAATTAAAATATAATTTTCAAGTCACGTTTTCGCTTGGTTCACGTACACCGTAAGATTATATTGACAGACGTAGAGTATAATAAATATTCGTATTATTTATTACTATTATTTGACAATGGTCGTGGTGCCAATATAATATTATACGTATTGTGATCTAAATCTGTTTACAAAGACGCTGCTTAAAAATATTGAAAATGCATTGTTATAAACTTTATATTGTCAAGTACATATATCTATATATTCATTCGAGAAGATTGTTTTAACAATCGATTTTTGTTTATTAGTAGGCATGTCTGTATAATATGTATAATTTTATTCTTATGCTCAATTAGAAATATTATTTCGGTATATTTTAAAACTACTCATCAGGTGGACATAATACTACTATACGAGTACACGCACCGTCCGTTTCATTTACCGAACGCATTTATGTTCGTTTTCAAACTGTTCATATTTTAGGCTTTCATAAATACAGGTACTTGTTTTAATTTACATTTTTCCAAAACCACTATAAATTAATACCAATACGTTTTTTTTTTTTTTTATCTTTGCACGTTCAAAAGTTTTCTCTTGGCGCAGAGATTCTCCTGAGATTATTTAAAATTTCGAACATAATAACTTAATAGAAACAAAAAGAGTTTGTCAAACCATACTTGTCACGTATTATAATGAATCTTCTAAACAATCCCAGTGGAAAACTTCTGAAAGACGACATCGTTTTACAGTTACGATCTTTTGTTCGCGTCATTAATTATCTTGCCTCGCTAAACGAACCACGCGGCTATCATAGCGTATACCTACTTGCCATATTTCGTTTACACGAACGCGAAACAGTCTGAAAATTAAGCTCGCACATTACGTATAGAATAAACAACTAACTTGCGTGTGATCGACACTTGGATGTATCGGTGAAAATATGTAAAAAAAAAAATCTTTCTAACGTAGTGTGGCAGCACGCTATTGCGCTGTAAATTATACATTTATTTGAACGGAAAAAATCTTTGGAGACGCGATGGTGCATTGAATTCCCGCAACCTGACTAGTTATTATTCGCTAATAAAGCCACCGAATGTTTCGCATCGTTTTCAGCAACGGCAATCGTAATTATTTCGTCCTGTCCGTATTGACGAGTAATCGGAATCGCACTGCAGTACACCGTAGTTGCAGTGGCGTATGCAGGATCTTTCAATGGGGAGGGGGGGGGGGGGGCTTGAAAATAAATATTTACCCAGTTTATCTTAATACTAAACTGTTAGAAATATAAATGAAAAAAAAAACTATTACATTCATTCATACAATAAATACAAATTTTATTTTGTACTATCTATTTATTGCATTCAATTGGATGCGATATTTGAAAATGTTTGTATTACTTCAAATTCCGAAAAATCTTCTTTTTTATTAATGCTGTTAATTTAATACATAAAAAAACAATTCTACGGACTACGAATGGGAGGGGGATTCAGCCCCTTAGCCCCCTGTGTACGCCCTTGCATAGTTGTGTTATTTCGTACGATTTGTTGTTGATGTGAATATGAAAAATACTTCGCTTTGTGCTACATAAATCTAATATTCACTGGTCTAACGTCCACTGGTCCACTCAACACGTTCAAACACACGAATCCACAACGGTCTGGTTCATTCGCGGTATACCTATGTATTTATTACCGTATACCCGATATCGGTACGGAGTATATACAACACGGTCGACACGTTATTTCGCATGTGCCTAACCTACCTCGGTAAAAAGTCAAGAAATAAAAAACAAACCGTAATTATTACTCACGCCGCGTGCCCTTAGCACTGCAGTGCATAATCACGCGCATATTGTGTGGTACGTACAATGTATACGTGCATATCCTGTGCAGTACACATTTGTCGCCTACGTGCGACACGTTTATATTATTCGCGTGTACACAAGACACGATCTAATTCGACTAATAATTAGGTTATAGTTACAACAATAATAATCATAATAATAATAATAATATCACACCCACTAAAGTGTACGCGTAACGTGCATAACCTTCGGTATCCGCAGTGTCCTCGCGCGCAACTCTCACGTAGTACGCAACAATACACACGCGCACGTATTTCAATAATACCATCGCCGCCGCGTAAGTCTATTCAAATGATAGACTACTTTTTGACACCCATAAATATATATATATTATTTATACGGTACGCGTACATAACAACGATTGTACACGGACGAATGTGACCGCGCGCACCTGCACCGTATAATATACTACGGCCGTCTTCGGCGCGGGGCTTTGTGTGTAATCATAATTTCCGTTTCCGGCCACACGAAAAACCGCACATGTCGCCACGTGGTCCGCCGCTTTCGTTCGAGTCCGAAGGCGTTTGAGCGACCTGAATCGACACATGCCTGTATACGCGTCGTGCACGTTGTGTTGAACGCAGTTGTGCAGCCGGGGGACGCGCGACCGTCGACGTCTTGTTTCCCTCCCGGGGACCGCTCGTATTCTATGAAGTTAATCAACTTGAATTTATCGGATTTCAAGTGAAAGATGACCACCGCGCTTAATTCCGAAATAATCGAGGTTTACTAAAAACGACCCGTATTCGATTATGACATGACATGAAGATAATGGATAAGCACAATTTTTCTATATAAAATACGGATATACATTTATAAGCTTTAAATGCGAACGTTACAATAATATATATATTTATTTATTTAAACTGTATTCTATACATTTAATAGTATACACCCTATCACCTTGTTAGAATTTTTAAATGTACGTTTGAGTCCCAAGTTCTTCATTCATTATCCTTTTGTACGACCATTAATCAATCACTTTTTTATCTCGATTAGTCTCAACAGTGTTTGTGCGAGTGTTTATATGTACGGATAAATACGATTTGTATTTAACACTAACGAAGGAAAATCAAATATGGGTACAATAATCTCTTTTTACCGCCCTCTACCCTCCTTAGAAATCCTGTATACGACACATCCGTGTATACGCAAAGACGAAACTTTAAATGATAAATAACAACGATTATATACAATAGTGTCATTGATATTGTTCCACAGGACGCGAAAAACGACGGAAATTGTTTCTACACGTTGCCGCGGGGTGGCGGCAAGGACGCGTGTTTCACTATTATGACGGTCAAGTTCCAGAAAGGCCCGGGCCACAAGTGCTTGGGCTTCAGCATCGTGGGTGGCACGGACTCGCCGAAAGGCACGATGGGCATTTACGTGAAGACTATATTCCCGAACGGACAAGCAGCCGACGTGGAGTCGCTAAAAGAAGGTACGAAAACGATTTTTTTTTTCAATATTAATAGCTTGCGAACGTAAGCGATGGTATGGGGAGATACGAGTGTACACGCATTAGGCAAAGTTTCTGACGTAAGCTTCTCGGCAGATGCTTTAAAATTACTAGCATCGGTGAGTTTTAAATTTACCATAGAGTACATCGGCGATGAAAGCTCTGATATTAATTAAAACAAAAATTACGTTATTATTTTTTTCCCGCCTACAGAAACACTTGCAGTCGAGGTGGCATAAAGCGTCTGTGCTTAATCGCATGGTTGCCGGTTCGAATCCGGGCGGAAACACCATCATCCCTTCAACCTACGGTTCCAAAAACACGAGTTTAACTCACAAATGTACCCCCACCATACAAACCACAGCTAATGGCTACAGTTGCCGAAACTTAAAATTTAAAAATTAAAAAAAAAATTGTATCATTCTTGGTAAACATTCGTAAAAATACAATAACGACAATCCACGATATGATGTATATACGTAGCTCCTAGCTGTTTCATTCGCGTGCACGTCTTTGATTTTTAGTATACAATGACTTGTTGAGTTATGAAGTAAATACATCATTAGAGTTAACCGACTCGGTGCACAATGTGATCAAAAAAATCCTCAGGATATGGAAAACAATTCGTACAACACCATACATGTTGAATTTAAAATTTCAAAAATTTAAACCACCAATCAGAAAAACAATTTGATCTAGTTAAATGTTATATAATATTCAATAGCACACGTCCAATCAATAAATATATTTTCCACAGTACAAGTGTACAAATAAATGAAGATGGGCACGACTTGTGTAATTTCAATTATTAGTTACATGATAACCATAGCTTAAAGTCGAAAATAATAATGCATCGTACCAACACTATTTTCATATTTTAAATCACAGATTTCTATGGAATTTAATCGAACTACAAACAATGTAATACGATATACTGCAGACGCGAAATCAGTTACGATGAAAACGGATTTTTCATACTTTTGACCGTCTGATACCTGCACCCCAGACACCCGTTAATCAAATTACAGCACCGGTTTTAGCGGAGTTTTACTATCACGATATTATATCCGTACGATGTCCAAAAAGCACGAGCTGATCGCGACAGCAATAATATTATAATAGGTACCTACTCCACGTCACTCGGGACGGTTGGTGGAGTCGGTCGAGGAGGACAGCAGGGCAGTGGCATCCACTACGGTGTGTCTGCGTGTACAATAATAATATGTAATATTATAATGTACGTGACGTGTGTGTACACAGTGTGATATGTGCAGGCTATATACCCGACACGGATGCTTAAAAAACGTGAAACGTATACAGTGTGCATATCATTATAACGCGAGTATATACAAACACGCGATGAAGAAAATCGAAAGACACCACTTCGAACCCATCTCTCCGACTATAATGTAAACCTATAACTATTCTAATCGTGCGCGGTTCGGCGCGGTCAAGGTAATAGCAATATAAATTATAATATTACGTACCCACGTATATATATATCTCGGAGATGAGATGATAGACGGTCGCGAAACTTTGAGCTGTCAAGTCCATCGCGAGATTATAATATTAGTACTCTATACCTACACCTATCTTTTACACAACCGATCTCATCTCGTCCGAATAGTTATGTTTTGTCAGAAAATCGTACACTCCTAACGATAATAGCATGCTATGTAAGTCTACGTCGTCGTTAAAAAACGACATACGGCGGTGTTACGCAGAAACGGTCGAGGGTTTGTCAATGAACAATATAATATACTTAAAGATTTATCGAACACGTTTTTTTCTTTTCTCGGAAACTCCTGTGAAAATCAAATTCACCTCATCTTTTGAATATAATCCAAAGGTATAATTTTCACTCTATTGATTTGGATTGATTTTTTTAGTAAAATAATTTCCCCCGGACTAGAATAAGACACAAGCAACAACTCTGTCTCTAGAATCTGAAATGATAATATTGTACGTACAGTATTATTCTCACAATACGAATGGGACGCACGAGCCACGACCGTACTATAGAGTATAGATCAATATCACACTTACGAATCGCAAAACGGAAATAATAGAATAACGCGTCCGCAAACCGAGATGGAACTCGGAAAATACCGTTTTATCGAATCCTTTTTCACCGTTAAAACGACACTCGGACTTTTTAAACATTGGACTTTCGCAATAATAATATCTCCTCGCTGTCTTCGGGTTCGTATTTCGTGCGCCAACAATATTACAATAATAATATAATACGCGCGGCGTCTGTTTGTTCTCCATACTGTTTATCTCTGCTTCAGCTGTCGTTTCAAGGACTGACACAAGCTTGCGTACACACGCACACACTCGCACATGCACTATAATATATAGTGTCTGTTATTGAGTTTTTACGACATCATGATGTATAAATATTATCTATATATATATATATTATTTAAACGATATTCACTTGTATATTGGGCGCGTACCGTCTAGCTCGGTAAAACGGTAAAACAATTAAACCGTAATAAAAATGTCAAAATATAATTGTATGCGCGAAAAGCTAATAAAAAAAAATGTCAAAACGATAAAACGTCGCCGGCTGTATAATGATAATAATATTATCTACTATTAATATGCATACATATTTATTTCGCATGAACCCCGTGGCGAAAAACTTCAAAATCGTCTTCAGAACATTGGCCGCAGCTGCAGTCGACGATGCGAGATTATATTATTTAGTGAAACTCGATTATCTCTCTTTCTCTCTCTCTTTACGCGTATCCATAATCCATACAGATTGTATAAATAAACGTTTTTACAGTACGTTTACGATTTTGAGGCTCTAAAATAACGCGCTTTTAAGTTTTTGGAGAAGGAAAAATAACGAGTTCATCTTTCGCGTGCACACCTGCGATATTATAACGCGTATACGGTTTTTTTTTTTTTTAATTTGGTTATTTTTAATTTAAAGCACGCGAAACGACTACACGCATACCTACCATATTATCTAGCCTAAGCGTATTGCGAACTACGTAAAACTCGAGCGCCGGTTCCATACTCTTAACTAAAACATACCATGTTTTACAGTAATTATCAAACCACAGTGTATAATCATCTATTTTCCGCCGGATCCCGGTAATAAAATTATTTTTATTACTCCCGGCGCAGCGGCTTAACGCCGCGAAGCGTAACAAATTCTCCAAATTTCGAAATACATTATAATACAATATATTATTTCGTCCCCGCCGTCGCGCGGATTAGTCAATCGATTTCGACATATAAAACGAACTGCATCTCGTTATAGAGATGTTACAATGCGAGTAAATAAAAGATAACTCCCGAGGAACGCAATATACAATGTAATATATGCAAGACCGTATACAGCGGTAATATAATTTAAAAACTAGTATATGATAACTGTCCAATATTATTATAACGTTTTCTCGAGTGGCCCCAACAAATATTTTGTAACATCCGGATTTAGTAACGATCGCCATAAAAGCAGCTAGCGTTTATTTTTTTATTTTCACGTTTTTTTTTTATATTGTTTTACTTCGATTGGTCCTATAATAGTATCATCCCGAGCAGACCGTTCCAATAACGATCGCCACTCGAGTGTCCTCGTATCGTCACTACGCGTGTACCATAGGTAAGAATAAACCGCATCTTATTAAACGTTAATATTGTATATGATATTATATATTATATTATAATATTAGTGCGTATCGATGCGTATACGATGATAATGGTTGTGAAACGGCTGTGGTTTTTATGCCTACTCGTCGTGTCGTTTGAAATGAAACAAGACGTAATGTTTTCCTTGGACCTAATAAACACATTAAAATATACATGTGCCGTCGCTTTAATACGGCTAGCGAGAAACGTTTTTCTACGGAAGTGGGATAGTAATGTACAATTCGAAGTTTCTACTTCGTTTTTAAACGAAAAATCCCCCAGTGGCCGAACGGTCAGGAAAAAAAAACATTAAATCCGATTACGATGGTTATTGAAGCAACGGTATAGCTGCGTGCAGAGGTATATTAAGAGGTCCACCGGCCGCGTTTCCTTCGCGCGCATTGAGTTTGTGAGAAAAACACACGTCGTCGGGCGGCATATTATGTATAGCAGCAGCAGCAGGACCTGGGCTCGTCCGCGCGCATTCGTAATTAAGGTATACACGTAAAGGAAGAAGAAAAAAACGCACCCATTTATACCCGTAATACGTTGGTATATTATATTATATTTACTCGCACACACACGCGCACAACAACAACAACAACAATAATAATATAATCGTAATAAAATATCGTGTACAGCGTGCGCACGTGTGCGTGTGTCGGGTTCATTGCGCTTTTTACCTACCGCCGGCGCACGTCCTGCCAATGCCGCTGCCCGTATAGTTTCGGTCGTCGCGAAGCCGTCCGAAAGACATACAACAATAACGAGACGCGCGCATAAATAATTCATACGGTCACACGTATATATCACGTGCATCGTAAATGTGTGGGCTCGATTATGGGTAACGATTTCGTACGTGTGCACCGTGAACGCGCGCGATTGGATTGTGTACGTTTCTGGTAGTTATGCGCGTATAGTGTGCTGTAGGTTATCACGATGCCAGGAGTAACCACGTGACTTAACGTACGGAGCTCGGGGACGGACGCCGAACAGTCCTGCGCCGAACCGGAAGTGTCGAAAGCGCGTTGCGGGACTTACACGTGGTGGATTGTATCGATGCGTTCGCGGGTTAAGCGTCCGGGACAAGTGTAGTGCTTACGTGCTCGCAGGACACGTCCGGCACTGAACGGTGAACGGAATCGTCCTGTTTTTCGCCCCGTCGCCCTGACAACAGTCATTATAATTGTTGATGACCGTGAAAATATGCTCGGAATTTAACTCAACCGTCTTGCATGATTAACATCATTTCCTATCGTGATTCCTTTTAATCCCTGATCATGGACTAATGAGAGCATATGGAAATTAATCAAAATGCATCCTCCTATATATGATGTTTAATCGATAATCTGAACACTATAAAGTGCAATCACGTTTGGACCTGTGCAGCCAGAGGGAACCTCGCCCAAAGGGTGATGATTAATATGCAAATGGTGTACATCAACAATTTTCTACTCAGGCTTTTCGATATTTTTAACCCCTCCTAGGATAAATAGGATATTATAATTTATAGGTATATAAAAAGAGTTATTTGTAGCTAAGCAATAATAGTTTTAGCGTGAAAAAAAAATGTGTAGATACTAGGTATAGATATGTATATAATATATCGAACTTTTGAAAGTTCATTGGTGGCTGAACTAATTCACTGTCCTTATTACCAATGATAACTAAAATACAATTCATTATCCTTGACCCGCGTTAAGTTCATTATAGCTGGAAATTAGTAAACATATATATTTCGAGGTCAAAATCTCCCTTTGAGATTCTCAGCTAGCACATTTTTGTAATTGCACGCACATTATTGCACGTTTCGAAATTACTATTTTCACCCGGCGCAGCCTCTCCAGACTCCAGATCTCGAATATAATTTCACACTGGAAGGGTGACGGGGTGAGAGCTTTGCGAACAAACCTTTTACGAGGTCGGTTCGCTAAAAGAAAAGCTGGCCGTCCATCAACATTCATGGTCTATACAACTATAGTAGTACTCTGCACATGCCCGTGTATTATTATTATTATTATAAATTTTATTATTAAATCATATTATGTAAATAAACGCGCTGCAACAGAGCTCGCGTTGGAAAACTATTCAATAACCCAAAAGTCGTCGCCGCATAAACTTGTCACGATATTATAGCAATATATTATTACTGCGCCGCATAATATAACGAAAATTCAAATGGTTCCCCCCGCCGAACAACGTCGCAGCAACATCGACATTGCCGCGCCGAGCCGATAAAAACGTTTGGGTTCGGTGGTGTGAGCTGGGGGTAGCGCGCGCGTACTTTACGACACGTCACCTCGTCGTAAAACGCCTATTGCCTAGAATGCAATATAGCGCGCTCGGCGCGTGTGTTTCTAGGTTTTTTTTCCCCGTATTTCACGTAGACACTGTTTGACGGAAACAAAAAAAAAAAAAACTCTACGGTAATAAGATCGTTTTTCCACCACTTGCCCCACTCACCCCAGGGGGCTAGGCATTTAGACTCGAAGGACACCGCACTACACGTATATATATAGATTTATAGCCGTATAAGTACTATACGCGCGCGATATAATTATTTTAAATTACCGAAAGCGTAACACCTATAGATATAATATACAGGTATATACCACGCGTATACCGCGTTAAGGTCGTTTTTATTTTTCATTAATTCGACCCGCGTTTTGCTCCATCGCTAACCCGAACTTACGACCGCTTCTACTACGATGCATACGTACATCGCAGCTGCCCAAATCCCGTCCGTTTAACCTCTCGCCGGGTCATATAAACCAGCTGACATTTTATTTTCCACCGTCCCAGTATAACCGCGTACACAGGCGTCACCGGGTCTTTAAGTAGGGAGAGACTAATTTTTATGGAGTCTAACCGGATGAAAATTTAAAAAAGAAAAAAATCTCACAAAATCGAGAGATTAACACCCTGATAAGTTAATATTTCTGAACTCGAAATTCGAATGAATTCAACGCCATAATATTATTTTAGTTCGAATAAAATTAACTTGACGAAAATTGAACCACCCCACCTCTAAGGTTGAGACGGGTGAATACAAAATATATAAATTAAACTATTCGCAAAGTACAAGTGTTCTTAAATAATACAAAAATAAAGAACCCTAACTCCTCGGTGGTTTTTATTCTCGAACCGTCTCGAACACGTCAAAGACACCCGCGATGATGCGAACGTACACGTACGCTCGAAATATATGTTTTGCAAAAGTCACCTTCGACCAGTATCATCGTGATGAAACCGTACCTATTTCCAATAAGCTCAAAGGAGACGCGCATGACGGTAATACAACAAATAACTAACTAAACTAACGACTTATCGAATATGGCGCCATAGTATAGGATCCTCGTACCGCCGACAATGCGTGCCAGGTTGACAGAGTACAGCGTAGGTTCTTAGTATTCACCAGCCACTAATTGTGCACCACGTGACTACACTCCAGTTGCCAATCATCGCTAAACTTATTAGTGGTGTTGTCAGTAATGGTGCACATTTCTTAAAAGGACTGTTAGCTGGTAGTGTAGATTCCCCGACCTTACTCTCATTCATAAACTGTAGAGTTCCACGACTACTTCCCATATGTGCCTTTGTGTACCACCAAATACTTGTCCGACGAACCGTTAAGACGTATGATGTGAAATGCCAATACGGACCCCACTTTCCTTATTTAACCATTCGTGTTGCATAAACCAATTTTTGTTATATTCCGCGTCGAAACCGTCTGTTCGTGTTTGTATATGATAATCTTCATTTTAAAATAATTGTTTCGCTAGTTCTTAGCAGTCTTTTGTTTTTCGTTTTGAAGACTGACTTGATATATTTGTAAGCCCGTTGCTCTTAACCGCGGGTAAGAGCTTTTATTAGCCCGTATATATTCTAAAATTAACCGAGCAACTCTACAACACTGCGTCACGGGTGGCGTGTGCTTCGGTAATAATAATAGTAGTAATAATCCAAGCAGTTGGCGCGCCGCGGTGTTAATTAAAACGCGATGCGGTGCCGCAAAGCGATTGCAAAATTTATAGACAAATCAGGCGGCGCCCGGGCACCCGATGAATAATCATTATGCCGCCGCCGCCGCCGCCGCCGTGCACTCGGCCGATCGCGTAATCCGGCGGCGGTCCCGCGCTCCCATCACCTGTGCCTACTGCACATTATTCGTAATTCGATCGGGTCTAATCCGGAACTCGTTAAATTAACCATACTCGCGACGCGCGCGCGTAATAATAATAATAATGATAACAATTGTAATGACGATAATAATAATTATGTACGGATAACGCGCGCACCCCGAAACCGTATTATCGGGCACAACTCACGCGTTGTGTACGCCTACCGGACCGTGGTCACGCAACCGATGAGCTGCCGCGGTGCAGTAGTCCGCGTGGCCCGGCCCCTACCCTCGGCCGCGATCCGTGGTATCAGTGGCGTATATAGGATTTAATTTCGGAGCGGGCCGATTATGTATTTAGAGTTTAGGGAGAAATGACGGAGGAGGCACAATGACAAATATTGCTTAAACGCTAAAAGACCTTTGGACTATTTGGACTACCATCATTACTTCACCAGGGAAAAAATAAACTCATTTTTTTATTTTTTATGAAATGTAATGTAAAAATGTATAAAAACTCTTCATTGCAGTAAACAATTTTTTTACTACAGTCACTCAAAATTAATTACATATTTTCTTACAAGAATAAACGAATATTATACATTTTAAATACAAGGTTTTGAATCGACATTTGTCTCTTCATTATGACGAAGCTGTCGTACCCACAAAACTTTAAAGCATATGGCTAAACGACAAACTGTGATACGATATAAATACTCGGAAACACGAAAATACACGTGTCTAAAGCACGAAAGCCTCGAACTTGAGTCACGGAGATACCGCACACAACTGATGTCTGATCAACGATAATAAATAACAAAATGTTACGGTCACAGAATATATTAATGTTATGGTATAGCAGTGATGGAATGGCCCCGGTGCAGAGTGGGACAAATCAAATATTAATAGAATATACTATCTATTATTATTTATTATCTATTATTATAAGCTAAAATTACAAATACCGATAATTCCTATCTATCTATTTCTATCCGACAACACAGACTACAGGCTATACAATTTTTATTATCTTATCGCATAAGCGATTTTTCATTTCGGGGGGGGGCCCGGGCCCCATCGGCCCCCCCCATATATACGCCCCTGCGTGGTATTATTACAAGGGCGCGGATTTTTATGTAAATACATATTTTTATTGAATGCAGATATCTTCGTTCTGGTTAAAAATAAGTACGTTTCATGACACCATGAATAAAATGACACTCTTTTATGTTACATATTTACACATATTTTGATGTAAACACATATTTTTTAATAGTTTTACCAATAAGTACATGTTTTGCAAACATTTCATATTTAATAAATGTAGGTACGTATATTGGAAATTTGTTTTTATCGGTTTTTCGACTTTATCGACGTCGCGCGTCGTAACTCGAAATAAAATATAAGATAATATTGATTAGGATTTTTAATGTCACCATATCGGTGAGTGTTAAAAAATTATGTTATATATGATACATCTATTGTTATATAATCTATATTAGTTATATTATCTATTGTTGTTAAATATTTCATGTTTTTAATACATATTTTGGCAAAAATAACAACATAAATATTTAAATATGTATTTTGACTTTTTTATTACATAAAAATCCGCGCCCTAATTATTACTATTGTTGCCGCTGTCGTTGAAACGTGTGCCACCGTACGCGTACACTGTATAGTAAACCGTGGTGGACGCGGAAAAACACTCATACGCGCTAAGACATGACTTTTCTGGAGACGGATAAGTAAAAGAAAACCTATCGACAACGATCATCGAAAATCGATTTCTAAATTTCCGCACCATGTAAGACGTTATGGGAGAAAACAATTTCGGCGACGGTTCGATATCAATTTTGAAACTATTGCACGAACTGTACATTTTTTACCAAATTTACATCGGAGGTTTTTCGAACGGTAGCTGGGTCTCATATTACAGAGTGTACAGGATTTTATGAAAACAAACAACTTCGAAATATATTTTATCAACAATCTACATGATCATATGATTACCTGATTCATAAGTTATCGTCTTTTGTACGTGCACGTTATTGAACAGCACTGCATAAAAATAGTTCGACTGATCGAATTTACGCGTTTTTCGAGTTTTCGGCGTATCATCACCAAGGTCGATTTGGGTACTTTTAGCGGTATCCGACACCCTCAGATCTTATTTTAGCACCCTACGTCCTGAGTCACGAGAATTTCTCGGCCGACAGATGTAGTCTCAAACGAAAACGAGGTCCGAGAACGAGAGTGAAAATAAACTCCGAAATACATAACATTAGCTAAAACCGTTCCACATATAATACATATATTATGTAGCGTATAACATAAAGTTGTTATGTGCCCGCGAGTCAAGTTTGCGGAGTGAATGTGTAAAAGAATAATAACCTACAAGGGTTTAAAATTGTAATCCGGTTTTGATTTATAGGTGATTAAATTAGTTGACGGCATTAGTTCCTGGTTCGAAAGTATCATAATTGATTGAAATACTTTCGTCGGTCTAAAATATTTTCCTATTCCTCAGTATGTATTGGTTTTTGACGATTGAAGATGAAATTATAAAAAATATTAGCTGCGCACGATAAAATGACTTAACAACTATAGGTAATATAATAAATAAATCAATTTGAAACCTTCTATGGTAACATCAACATCAATAAAAAGTAAAAAGTTATTGATATTGCCTACGCACGTCCTTCCGCCGTAATATCGCAATAAATATTAAATATAAATATGATATTTTTCTGAAGTCTTTAAACTTGGGTCTCGTCGATTTTTGTCGAAATTATTTTATACTGTAACTCGGTTATAAGAGACCCAAAAGACTTTTGGAAATCGAAGATAACTTCTATTCAAAAGTGTATCGACACAACATAAACCAACCATCTCAACAATCTAGAAATCGTTCGTGCAACAACTATTTTTTACCTGTACAAGTTCAATTAAATAGAGCCTTTTTTAGACCCAACGTCGCTACCAATGATTTAAAATAAATATCTCTAACGATTATTATTATTATTATACATTGAGACATAGAGGGTATTATTGTGTAATAGGAAATTATACAGCTAAATACGATATTTTTAGACTGTAAGCATATACAATATAGACCATTGCTTCTCAAACTGAAATCTGTAATTATATTACAGGGCTAGGGGGGGGAGGCGTAGAATATCTGTGTACAACAATTTGATTTCAGTAAACATAGGGACTATTTAGACGTGCTCGACCTCTCTTTTGGCCGTAAAAATGCTTTAAATTGAAATTTAAAAAAAACTAAGTTTTCCAAATTTTTTTTTCCGTGACACCTTAAGTTTGTCCTGTGGTGATACAAACTTTTGTCTTACAAATGGGAACACCATATTTTACACACAAAATATTATTCAATTAATTTTTCTGGAATTTTTTATAATCTATAATTTAACGATTTTTATGGTAAAAAAAAGTTCTACGCATTAGGGAGCTACTTACAACAGTCTTATGTAAAATTAAGGGAGTCATTTCACATTTTCACAAAATAGTTTGAGAAGCACTGTTATAGACGTACAATTCGAATTACAGAATTGTTTCCAGGGCGTGGTAGTATACGGCGTGCACGCGGTAAAATCTCCGCTAACGGGGGACCGCGTTAAGGACGGAAACCTCTGTTGGCCGACAGCATTATTTTTTATGATCCTGTCCGTCGTAAGTTGTACGGTTATAAATTTATAACATACCTGCTGCAAGATGTATCGAAATATAAGATGGTTTCAATCTCCAAGTAACAGGCTAATCCCCGTACCGTACAGTATAACGAGACTGTGCGTTACTTTCCCCGGCTGGAGATTTCTCACTGTGTGATAATAATATTATGATCGTGAATCGAGAACCCACAATGATCGATTTCGGGTGCGCCACCGCGGTCACGTCCATTCAAATCTCGAACGTTTAACGTCGTAAACACATTTATATTATTACATTTCAACGATTACAATTTAATGAATAATAAAAAAAAAGAAGAATCTCGAATATTCATCCCGATTGCTGTTATAGGTATAATGCGAAGCAATAAAACATCAAATCTTATAAGAAAATTACAATATTGTTCTGATAAAACCGATTCTTTCGTCATTCTCGATCTATCTCGTGCCAATGTTCTTTTTACCTCTCATTATTATTTTTTTTATTTAACAGATTAAAAATTCGTATTGTTTGTAGAATTTGCGAATGAAATTGGAAGGAATATAGATCGAACATATGGGTCGGGCGTGTTATGGGAGAAAATATGAAACAGATACAGCGAGGGAAGTACTGTAGTGGAAATTAATTTGGAAGAGGAGAGACGTGGCGAGGAAGACCGAAGAAGAGGTGGTCGAATGAAATCGAGAGTGACATGACTATACACGAGAGGGTAGCTGGCGCGTACGTGCGAGAGGCGGGAGATTGGTCCGTGTGTAGGACGATGAGAATTATACTGTTAGGAGAAAAGGCAAAGGCAAAGAATAAGAAAAGTTTACAAATTACAAAATAGTTTACACTTTGCTCAGTAACGGCTCGAAGAAGTATCGTATTTGATTTAACACGTCATAAGTACCGAAGCGCGGGATCCGAAAATAATTAAATAACAATTGAAAGTCAACAGTAAAGCTGCTGTACTATTGCGTGTAAAACTGTAAAACGTTATTTTTCGTTCCAGGCGACGAAATCCTGGCGGTGAACAACAAGCCGTTGCACGGCCTGAGCCATCGAGAAGCAATCGCGGTGTTTAAAGAAATCAAACTGGGAGAAATAGCTCTGCACATCGGCAGGAGAGTGCAGAAAAAGACACGCGAACCGTGCAAGTCCATACGAAGTCCTTGAAAAGTAAGTGGTTGAAGATATACCAGTCGGTATATGGTCATAATATTTACAAAATATTATTACATATTATGCGTATAAATCAGACGTTGTTTTTGTCGTATACTATTGTAAAATACCGATTTACACTCGTGCAATATGACGTTGTTTTTTTTCAGGAAGAATATTCATCGAGATTCTCATTTCAACGGACGCTGTTATCATAATTCTTATTACGTTTGGAACCTATTTTATTCTGAGTTTTATCATTATTATTTTTTTTTATACATATATAATACATATATACATTTATAATTATTAAATATGTAATATCATAATTGTTACCAAAAGTGTGGAAATAAATTATTTGCAAACATAATACTATGCGTGTTCTAACTTTCGATAAATTAAACTTTATGTATACTTTGAGTTTTTCCATTTTCAGAAGAACCCAATCGTGGACAGGAACCGTGTACGTTTTCAAAATAAACTAACGGAATCGGAATAAAATTGGTAAAAAATGTATAACATTTCCTTATATCCTCTGAGCGGATTTATTTTTAGAGTTTCTACAAACATTGCGTACCAGCTAATACTTATTCGAGTTATTACTATAATACGTATACTTATTAACTCATAAGCAGGACCTAATTTGGAGGGGGGGGGGGGAATTGGAGACTTATCATTTTCGTGGGCGTATTTTTAAGGTTTTAAATTTTAAAATGTTTGATAATTTAATTTAAAATCGTTTAAATTATTTGTGATAAATAATTTATTGGTCCAGTATGTTGCGAATGGCTTTATTAAATGGTTGGTACTCACACCACTGTGCTTGATTTTTCGTAAAAAAAAATACTTATCCTGGTCATCTCCCTGAAATGGGCGTGCATTTTTAATTTTTAATTTTCTCCAGTTGTTAAAAAGTTAAGATCCGGTCCTGCTCACAAATAATGTATTTGTTAGTAAAATCGAAAATATAAAAATGTTCAGAATATATTTTTTCTGAATTACTAGTTCTTATTATAATAAATTACTCCGAAACCGATGTTTTTATAAGAATAGAATGGAAAATACTATATCTTGTCATCATCTCCATTCCTATCCAATATAATTAATAAATTGTACATATAATAATATACAACGTTTGATGTTTTTATAACGGCTATCCATTTAAACGTCGCTGTTCGTTTCATTCCCTGCGATTATTATGCATTATATACGTATATTAATATATTATACAATAATTAACAAACAAAACTTTCCAACGCCATAGGTGGGCATACGCACCCACCCACCCACCAACCCCCTAAATAGCCATGAGACACGTGTATCATAGAACCCTTGTCACGCCGCCACTGCGTTCACACGTTTACACGTGTTCACGTCGCTAAAAACAAGCGAAGAGTAAAATACGGTTGTTTATAAGTATGAATATTTTAAACGCAACGTTGTCGACGAATAGAAAACCTCTCCATAATGGACGACCGGACACCGGTTCCGATATATTTTCGAAATGTCACACCGTTTAATTTTAATATAAATCTGCTTTTCTCGTGTTCCCATAATTTATTGGTCAAAATGGGAAATAATGAATATTATTACAGTACACAAGTACGCAAAAATATGACAGTTTAATAAAACGTCAAAATGAGTGCGCAGTGCACACGGATGAGTTGATGCGATTGCTCCGTGGCGCCTCCGCAAAGTCCTCTGGCCAGTGCCCTTCGAGTGTATTCCTACATAATCGTCAAGTCGTAATATATGTTATAAATTTATAATACAAGCGTTTGCAGCGGTCGACAACACACGGAATTCAATCACTAATATTGCTGTCATAAGTTACGACAACTTTCATCAATGATGTACCTACGCACTACGGCTTCTTGAAAGTCGACACGATTGACCCCCTAGGTCGCGAACAAATTTTAAAAGCGTTAGAATTGTATAAAATGTTGTCGAAATTTGGTATTTCAACGAATTTTGATTTGAATTATGCAGTGTTAGAACACGATTTTAGTTATTTCGTTATTATTCTATAAATATTAGTTTCGAAACATTTACCGAGTACCTACTTATATTAGCATTTTTATTTTCTTTCACATGACGTCTTCGGTGAAAACATACATGACTTTTAAAAATAATAACTAAAAAAATAACAAATACCCATTATACTAGTTAATAACTGAAAATATATAAATTAATTGAATGAAATCCTAGGCCATAAAATGTATATAAATAATAATACATAGACGATTGCGGTAACGTGTAATTTTGCGGACGACTGAAAATACTAACGCATACAACAATGTACACAAAACTACATCCCCTCACTAAAGGTGCACTTCTAGGCTGCGTAGTCAATCAATGTGCCTCACTGCCGCCTTTACGGAGCTCCACTGTTCCTCCTTCATATCTTGTCAGCGGGCATGTCCCGACAATGTGTTTGATGGTTTGATCCTGCCCACACTCACGTAGCGGGATATCTGTCATTTTCCATGTATGTAAGAGAAACTTACATTTTCCCTGTTCTGACCTGATATGGTTCAAATCAGTCCACATTGCATGTGGAAGTTCAAGTCCTGGAACTCTCGGAGTCGAATCGTTTACGAGGGAGCTACCTGTTAACTGCGTTCCCATCTTTCCAACTTTTTTTCCATACATCGACTTGTTTATCTGTTGTGTTCTCGATTGCCCAAATCGGGTGACTAGATATTAGCATTTAACAGACATTACATAATTTTCGAAACCTTTTCGACCTCTCAAAATATATGGCCGATATGTAGATTTCAGAACTAATAACTAAAAAATTCACAGTGACACTTATTAAAATTAATTTCAATGCCCTAAAACTGTATTATCTTAAGCTTAACAATACGCAATAGTATTACATTACATTGTAATAACAAATATGTCAATATAATATATATTGTAAATAAGACTTTTACCCTCTTCTTAATTTCACATTCTTCAACAGTCCACTAATGTCACTCTTTAGTCTATTACTTCTGTTTCGATATCTCTCCACTTATATAATCATTATTTTTATTATATTTTTTACCTCTCTACACGCTATCGTTAACCTATATAATATCATAATTCAATATTTCCATCTGTTTTTTCAAACTTGTATTATCTTTTCCTACTCGCTACTTCATATTATTTATAATTTATTAGTATTATCTGATACCTAACAATTTTTTTTATCTACTATTGTGCATCATTCAAATTTTAATCATCCATATTAATTATTAAGTTAAATGTACTGTACAATTGTAGCTATAATAGTTTTTGCAGAAATCATATAAAAAAACTTAGAAACCAAGGTTTTCTATACAATTTCTTATATAATATTATTAACATTATTTTTACCTTTAAATGATAACTAGTACTTGAAGTTTAAAATGACAAATTTGAACACTAACATTTTTAATATATACTAAATTACCTCACTCATCTGAACTTCAATTTGAAAAGCTAATAAAATAGTAAATAAGTAATTACTATTAGATATTTAATTTAACATTTTAATACTTATCAGTTCACCACTAATTTTAAAACAATCATTAAAAATGCTTTTTAATAGATAACCATTTTAAAAATTTAATATTCTTATAACAATTTGTTATAAGAAATAGTAAGTAAAAACCAACCTCAACTTGAATATGTAAAAAAATTGATGTAGAAAAAACTAAAGAAAATTTGCCAACTGTATATAAAATATAAGAGTTATTTGTAAATACGATATAAAATATTTATTTCAAATTTTAGATAGTCCTTACTCAGTATGATAACTAATATCAGTGATTAATGAACAAATAATATTGCTACAGTTATAAATTATAATACAACTTTTTTTCAAAAAGACTAGATTTAATTTGAAACAATTTAAACCATAAATTAATAGTAAGCATTGTGATATACATAAGTATAAAATTTATTCTTATTAATAAAAGCCTAAAATCTGCCAGAATATAGATATGTCAATGCTCAATTGCTGATCATTTCGCACGTTTGTAAGATACTGAATTTTAAAATTATAACACAATATTGTTTTCTAAATTAAATTATATTATGTTAGATATTTGTTGAAAAAAACAACATAAAAGACATTTTTATAAGATTTAGTCATTCACTTAATATCCACCTACACCTATAACAAGAATTGATTTTTTCAACACTGGTTTTTTTAATGAACTAAAAATAATAAAATATCAAAAAAAAAATAACATACTTCATAAATAAATAGAAGAAAACTAACTTCAAATCTTTTGTACATTCAAGAATAATTAGAAATTGTATTATGTTGTTCATAATACCGATAAAATACAAACATATAAAATAAAGAGATTGTGTATTTTCAACATGAAAAATTAATAAATTGATTTCAATTACGAAAACTGTAGAACTTATTCTGAAATAATTTTTGAGGAATATTTATTTCTATTAAGTATAGGAAATGATTCGGGATTTATAAGTACTTATTAGATACATGTAAAAAAAATTATATTAAACAAAATTAAACTTAAGAATCCTTAATGTTAATTGTACAGAGGTTTTTCTTTAATTAATTTTAATCTTTCGACACTTTTTCACGTTTTTGTTTCAATATTAATTCATATTTGCACTTGCTAACCCACCACAACATGAATGGAGCGACTACAGCTGGTAGAGACATGATGGCAAATGCAAACCAATCAAGCTGAAAATATAAAAATAAAATAAATTCATATTTGTATTTTAAAATGAAATTGTTAAGTACCATCATTGGAATTGACAATATTATTATTTTGTTTTTGTACGGTATTCTATTACGTAGGGTCTGTAGTAAAATAAAGAAAAATGTATTTCCCCGACATAATCAGACCAACAAAATATAAAATTTTAACTATAAGCCTCTTTGTTTATAAATAATATAAAAAAATATGTCTGAATAATAGTAGATTCTTATTACAAATTTAATTCGACAATCATTAAACAACTGAGAAAAGAATGACAACCCAATATTTACCAAATGAGGAGAGAATTTCTTGTCGTATTCAGCATAGCTGATAATGTATCCTTCACCAGGTTCACTGCTGATTGCAAACTGTGGCTCTTCAGCAGTTTCAGATGATTTGTACTGTACTACTGCGGCTGAAAAGTTAAACCTGCCGTATGTCAAAGGTTTGATGACTACAGCGTGGGTTACATTTGCTCCAGAAGGTATTCTGTTGAAATTTATGTTCAAGTTTCCTTTCACAGTGGCAAATGCTTCAGCTGGAAATCCTGAGTCTTGTAGTACAACATTGGTGGCCGGCACACTTCCCACGTTGTAAATGGTATACTATCAAAATAAATTTAAATTAATAACCATACAAAAAAATATTGTTCAGATAAAGAATGAATAAAATATTAAATGTAAACATACTTTTACTAGGATATCAGAGTCTTGAACTAATAATTTATTAAGAACTTGTTTGGATACCAATAGCCGAGCCTGTTGATCTTCAATGTTTTCACTGGATACGGTTAAAGATGTGCAAACTAGTGCTACAATTACAAATGACTTTAATGAATACATCCTGCAAATAGAAACATCACAAATTTTTAAAACATTATTATCACTTAAATTCTTCAATTTTAAGAAATCAAACACAAGAAAGTATATCAATAACACAATCAATAACCACTAAGGCTTTGAGCATTGTTTGGTAACCCAACTCAACAATGCAATTATTATGAATCAATAATGTTAGTGAACCATTTTACTAAGAGAAAAAAGTTTTGAAGTGCAATATGAAATTCATACTAAACAATAAGATGATTTCCATACAACGTCTTTTGATTTTCTGAGCCATTATTCAATATTAAGACATATTAATATGTTTACTATAAACACTATACAATACAAGGTCTTCCAAATGTTATGTAGTAACTAAGATTTATATCAATTGTGGTTCTCAAGTACAAATTCTTTATATTACTACACAAAATGTTCTCTAATTTAAAAAAAAAATTAACAAATTCTTCTAATTTCAACAAGTATAAGTTAAATGTTTACACGAGTATAATATTTATTCAAAAATAAATATTGAATAAAGAAATTAACAGTCACATACAATGTATAAGCCTCTTGTATAATAATATATAGTCATGTGTAAATTATTAGTGTACAAAAAGTAAAACCATTAAAGGATAAGGCCATTTTAAATTAGTCTAAAAAAATAAAATATACCAGTATTTTGTTATAACGAAATTCAAATGTGTATTTCAATATTATAATAAAAAAAAAACTACAGAGTACATTAAGATTACAAATATAACTTAAGGTATACCATTGAAAGAATAATTGCTGATTATGATTACATTAGTATGTTAAATAAATTATTTTAGATATTACAAAATTTTGTACATAATTAATTTAAATTTTCACAAAATTAATTTTCTAAACTAAGCAAAAGAAAAAAGTTTAAGCATAAAGGTTAGGCAAGGAAAGTATCAAAGTTATTTAATCACCATTAAATACAACTTTTTTCGGAAAAAGTACTTAAAACTATACATGTGATGTGTAGTAGAAATCGGTCAAAAATACAAAAAAAGAAAAATTAGAGTATAATACTTGAAACATGGACTTTTATACTGACTAATGTGGTCATACATTTTGTCAACTTGAAATAACCAAATAAATAAATAATAATACTGTTATTTTAATCTACCACAATTATATATAATTACTAATACAATCCACCATATATCATAAAAAAATAAAAAATTGTAACAGTCAAAAACCAAGTAGAATTTATCAAAAGAAAAAGAATAGAATCACTCCGGAATAGTTTCACATTTTCCAGTAAAATTTAGTATTTCCTCGCATATTTTTTTGTACATCCAGGAATCACCCTTAAGTCGCTTTCGTTTGATGGCAACAACTGGTACATTCTCCCTGTTTATTGAAGGTACAAGACAAATCTCTAATTCAAAAGACAATTTCAACTTTTCTTTATCACCTGCGTCACTCTTTAGTTTTCCCCTAAGCACAAAGCCTTTCCTTGAGCAAATAACATTTTTCGTAGCTAAGACATTTTCCAGTTGATTCATCACCTTTTCAGGATCTTTACAGATCGTAGTTGATATGTTACATAAATCTTTTTTAATGTTTAAAATTTCAGGTTGTTTTGATGTTGGTGTAGAAATGCGACGTCTAGGAGTCAATGCCTTTCGAACGCGGTCTAGTCCTGAAAATATTTTACCTGCGGGACTGTTTTGATTTGATGAACATGGCTGCTGTGGAGTTTCGACATTGGCATTTCTTTTGATTTTAGCAGGTATAGTTGGAGTTACTTCATCCATTTTTCTCCTGATAGCACGTCCAACAACTCTCCTATTCTCTTGGCCAGGAGTATGCAGTGCAACTGGCCTTCTACTGATGAGCTCCGGTTGTTGTTTGGGTAATTCTTTTTTCTTTAGAGCCAAGGGACAGCCAGATTTTTTTAAATTTAATAATAATAAATAAGTGGCAGTTTCACAGTCATACTTCCACTTTGAAAGACGAGACCACAGTGTCTCTACATCAAGATTGAAATATTGACTCATTACTTCAAGGCATTCCGTGTCCTTACGATCAATGATACGGGGCATAGTGGAAGGAGGACAACCAAACCCTAGTTTAATCCAAGGATCGTTGATTAACTCACTAATTCGTATGCGCTTCAATGGGTCGACGCAAAGCATACGCCTTAATAAACGTTTACTACCCGATGACAACCAGCCAGGTTCGATATATTTACCACGTAAAATTTTCCTGAACAATTCATCAATGTTGTCGCTTTCAAACGGCAAACAACCACACAACAGTGCGTACAGTATAACACCCATGCTCCAGATGTCCACTTCGGAGCCGTGGTACTTGACGCCTTGAATGAGTTCAGGCGCAGCGTATGTGGGTGAACCGCAAGAGGTCAACAGCAAGCTGTCCATGCCACCTTGAGGCTTGGCACAAAGGCCAAAATCGATTATTTTCAGGTTCTGTTCCTTGTCCAGGAGCACGTTCTCGGGTTTGAGGTCGCGGTGAGCGTAACCATTGTCGTGCAGGTACGACACGGCTGATATGATCTGCCTAAAGAACATCCTGGACTCCATTTCGCTGAGGCGGCTTTTCTCGACGATGTGGTCGAACAGCTCGCCGCCCGAGCAGTACTCCATGACCACGTAGCAGTGGGTCTCGGTCTCGATCACCTGGTACAGCTTGCAGATGTTGGGATGGGACAGGCTCTTGAGCGCGCTGATCTCGAGCTTGACGCGCGGCAGGTCCTTGCCTAGCTTGGTCTTGTCCATGATCTTGACGGCTACCTTCTCACCGGTCAGCGCGTGCGTGGCAAGTTTGACTTTGCCGAAGCCGCCAGTGCCGATGGTCCGGTCCAGCTCGTAGCCGCAGGCGCGCAACGTCGGGTAACGCGACATGTCGGGCGCGCGAGCACGCGGCCAAGCCCGCGGACTTGCGCAAGCGCCGAAAGTACAAACGTGTTTAAAATCCCGACCGAAAAAGCGGTTAGGCGAGCAAAAAAAAAAAAAAAACGACAGCAAATAGCGACGAGATTGAGAGTGGAGTGTGAGACCTGTCGGAGAACGATATAAAAACAACGACAATAATTCAAGAACGACTTACCTATGGATATTGTGTTTTTTTTTTTTTTACGGTGTTAAACGGTTTTTAATATAGGCGACGCGACGCGGCGTGTGCACAGACGGACGGACGTGAAACGCGAACGATACGTTTTGTACGGGTTGACGACGTGTGGACTCTACGGAAACACGGCCCGTTGGCAATCGCTGTGAACGTATTTAGACGAGTGGGCACCACGTTGACGTATCCACTGCACACGTATCTATCGGGGACGACACGGCGGATTTGTTGTCCTAATTTTTTTTTTTTTCCTGCCTTCGTTGCCTAACCGCTTTGTTGTTAACTCTTCAAACCATGCACGTCACCGGGACACGTAGCACACGTAAACAAAAATGTCCGTTAGGACGGGGGCGCGACGTGTGATAACAACGGACGTGTCACCCCTCCCTCGCACCGTCAGCACAGCTGCTCCGGGTTACCGCGATTTGTAAACGCTACCGCGATGTTTAAAACGCGGTCGATGGCGGTCCGCGTTCCGGATTCGACGATTTGTCGCAGAAAATTCCGTTCGCGATGCGTTTCCCGGCGTTTTCGGTTTTTAGACTACGCAGCGAGAAAACTTCGATCGCGAACGAATTACGATCGCGTTCGCGGTTTCTTGGTTTATTCTGAACGATTTTTATTTCGTGATCGAGAGTAATTTATATTGCATCATTCAGTCCGTCAGTCGTACTCAATTGTCAATACTTTGATGTGTGAAGTACACTAGTGAACGGTATAAACGAACCTACAGTGAATTTTTTAATTATAATGGATACATCTGACGACGTGAGTATAATATTGAAAATTCTTTTTGGAGAAGATGATGATGATGTTTTACTCTGGTATTTGTTAGAAGAAAAAAGAAAAGACCATGATCCATTATTTACAAAGTGAAGTACGGAAGATCATGAAATACTTATCAATTTAAAATAATGAAATCAAATTTAAAGAATTTTTTTGAATAAATTGTAACCAGTTTGATTTCATTTTGAATTTAATAAGAGATGAACCTTAAATCCGACGTTTTTTTTAAGGATACCAATATCACTTGAGGAAAATTTGGCTGGTACATTAAGATAAGTTATATTTGCTAAATTTGGTCATTGAGGCACTCATTGTTGAAAGACACGACCAACGTCAACCAGCAGTCAATAACAATTATAAAATAGCTTAGACCGCGGTTCGCGTTTCGGTGGAACGTACCTTTAGCGTCCGCGCCCGGTACCGTCGACCGCAAACAGATAGCGCGCGCGTCGCACCACCCGACGGCAATCTAACGATGTCACGCGATAGACCAGCGACGTATCGCCGCCACGAGACAGCGCGTACCCTGTCGTCATGGAACGATAGCCGCGACAGTACGGGCGACCGCCTAAATTGCTTTTACGTACCTTCGGTTGCCGCCGACTCGCCGTCCGGAACATCCATCGAGAAAAATAAAATAACGAAAACCGTATTATTATTATTATTATTATTATTATTATTATTGGAAAGACACTAATGTTACCGTACGAAATATTGGGTGGCTTGACGAATTAATGTGATCGCTGCACGAGTTTAGTACAATCCTAAAAATAATAAATAATAACAATTAATATTTCTTCTTTGTTCGATTCAAGATTACTCGAAAAGCTGTAATTTTAGAAGAAGTTTCTTGTTCAAAACGTTGTCTTGTACCAGGGATGGTAAATCCGTGTGACACGCGAAAAATCAAAACATTTTTTATGCAATGTTTTATTTTCAATAATAAATAGGAAGACCACTTAAATCATAGTAGCATTTTGTCAACTTTTTCTCCAACTTATTCGTACGAGTTACCTACTCTTTTCGGGAATAAATTTTATCAAATCTGATTTGAGATACCGACTAACGGATGAATGGAGTATTGCCGCATGTACTTTATATGTTTAGTAAAATTACAAACCATGTATAAACGAACAAGGTATCAAGTGTACAACAACAAATACAATCTCATAAAACAAATTAATAAATGTAATAATATAATTTTTATTAAATCTCTCATTTCAAATTAATTTTTTACTAAATAAATAGAATGATATAATATTTATAATATGTTTCATAATTTAATGCCACGCAGAAAAAAAAACGGGTAATTTTCGACATGTTCCGTTAGAAAAATTAATTGCCACCCCTATCCCGTACGCATGTTCACAAACGTTATAGCACAACAACACGAATCATATACTATGATTAGTATTAAATTATTAAAATACTTGAGGTATATGTAGGTACAGTCCATGGCTCCCAAATAGCAAGTCTTATAAAATATTTTAGAAATGTTTTGTTTTAATCTATTTATTTACCATACTCAGGGACTGAGACAATAGGCATCAATTCATATGATTATCACAATTAAACTATGTACCTATGTATATATTTCCCATTCGATGTTGAGTCGATATTACTTATTTTATTTTTTAAATATGTATATAATATCATAATATAATATATAAAATATCATTGTATGTTATCATACGTCCGATTCGCGTCTCTGAAACTCGCCTTTTGCATATTAATAACGCGCGGATTTACCGGGCATGGAAGTACGTGCTATAAATCGCTGTAGAGGAAGGTAATGCGATCCATTATATACACCGACTTGAACCGTTCAAGAAATTAACTATTCGTTTAAAAAAATCCACTTGCACCATTAATAACCGTACGTATTTTGGAAAAAAATCTAATTTTTTTTTAATATTTAAAAAAATTGTAATAACTATTTAATTTTTTATAATGAAAAACTATCCGTCGTATGAATGTTGTCTATTTTTCTAGTCAGAAATGTACACTCCATTAGATTGTAATGTTTATAGCTACCGAGAATAAAAGAGCACGTATTTTATAAAGTTATTGAAAGTTTCGGATTTCAGAAATGTCAGCCCTTCGTCACCGTGTCCGCCCAGGCGCCCAACTAGTTAACTTCCTGGTGGAAACCTCCCCGATATTCTTATATCTTACTGCAGTATATTTTATTTACATACATTATTATGCGCGATATTGTTTTTATTCAACATCCGATAAGACGCTTTCGCTTTATTTTAGACGGCGAATAATGTATCGTCCGTCGAATCGACACCGAAATATTATCAGTAAATATTTACAATCGGAATGCACACATTACTGCAGCTGTTTAGATTTATAAAATAATAAAGAACGATATAATAATAATTATCATACTTAGTGTATATATGTATATAGAAATTTAATTTTGTTCGGCATATCATTTTCGGATTTCTTTTCTGTGTTTATCCTCGTACAACTATATATTATATACTAGCTGATATTGAACTCTTTACTTCTCCGCTCTCTCACCCGGTTTTGTTTAAATGTTTATCGATTTATGACATTTATATGCCACACAATAAATTCTTACACACACAGCGGCACAAACTCACCATTTCATTCGGTTTTGTTTGTGTCCACTTGAGTGAACGCGCTTACATCAGCCGACAAAAACCTACACTCGCGCACAGCATAAACATTAAAAACATAACGCAAATCTAAGCATTTAAATAACTTAAAAATGAACATGAATCTTTCCTTTGACGTACACAGGATCTTTTACATTTTACGTAACAACAGCCGATCCCATTGTGACGTGTTTCAATTTTAAAAAATAACAATCAAAACATCCCTTAAATAATTAAAGATATACATTTATTTACAGTTAAAGATAAAATAATTGACTGTAGAGACTTTTTTAATGCTAACGATAATTCAGTTCATAACGATTAACAGTAAACCACAGGCAGCAAATAAAACAGCTTTTACGCCGTTAACTGTTGCACACAATGTTACATGACGTTTGAAAAGCCTTGAATTTGTATGTGTACCGTATAGGTGCGTTGAAAAAAACCCACTTAATATTCACATCTCCGATAATATTATAATAACGCACGGCCGAGATATGCAAATGTTGTTTACTATAACTATCGTTTTACAATATCGATTTCGAGTTACGAAAAACAAACGACATCGTATTATCGTAATGTAAATATTTTTATTTTTTTATTTTGCAAATATTTTCGAAGACATCTTATTCATGTACGTGTGTGTGTACTGCGACGACGTGTATAATATTATGTGCCGTAAACGAATAGCATTATCTCGTAAAATCAAGTCGCGTGCATACTAGCGTACCTACTGCATTTACAGCTGAATATTAAATTGTGTACGCTGCACACTCGTGTCTACGTGATATTACCCCAAGCTCTATATTTTTGTCGAAAATCTTGATTGTAGACTCCGAGTCCACGACGAGAAAATACGTGTACAGGGTGATCAGTGATCACTGTATAAGTTTTGATTCTTGTATTAGAAACACTTTTCTACATTATTGTTCATCAATGTATATTATGCATACAATAATTGTATGTCTCTCCACTACGACTCCACATTCGTTATAAAAGTTACGATTTTTAACTTAAAAATAAGTGATTATAAATCTTTGGTAATATTTTTTTTCCTGAAACTTAACCTATTTTGATTTGTGTGTCGCCGATATACTCTATATAGCTTATCGATTACCGACGGTTTATAATTATTTAAATCACATAGATCGCTAAGGTTCGTTGGACCGTAGATACATAATAACACACGCTCTACATTTTACATCATATAGGTGTATTATAAATTCACACCTAGCTCTCCCATCACAATATAATCCCCCCAGACTTGAATCATTATAACTTGCCGCAGCGATTAACCGTTAGCCCGATGCACATAATTATATTTGTGTATGATACGACGTACATATTTTAGGTGCATTTCCAGAAAAATAATCTCATTAGAGAATCGAAATTATAGGTTGACGCGAGCGCGTCTGAAAATTGAAAGTCGATACTGTTTTTCGAGGAACGAGACGTGCGAGGATGTGTATACAATTATTATAATTATACGGAAAACAGAGTAGGCGCACTCTCTGCGTACACCACTGTCCGTAGCCTGTACGTGGTATATAGTTCGACATACAAAACCGAAAAAGGAACGTAATATATAATACTGTAATATTGTTCACCCGGTCCGGCTCGGGAAGAGAACCCATCCTGTACAATCATATAATACGACCGCGAGCGCGCGTACGATATTGTGATTTCGACCGTACGTCGTACACGTAACAAACGGTCGAGATCCCGCGCACTTTCTTTGCACAGCACGCGCGCGCGGACCGGCGACCGACAAATCGGCGTCGTCGTCCGCGCGGAGATCTCACGCCACCGTCCTATTATTATTTTCGGTCCGTTCTCGCGTTCCGAATATTATTATACGCGAGAATTTCACCGTTGCATCGTCGACCGTGTATTTCTAATAAAATATTTATACTACACATGCGAGGCGCGTTTCGCTCAACTGTTGTGTTGTACATAATATCATTATAATCGTTGCGTATAAACGTAAAAAAAATAAAAATATTCATATATATTTTATGCGCGCGACTGTACGACGACGCACGATTGTCTTATTTTTTTTTTCGTTCACGCGCCCGCCTCAACCCGCGATTTCGTAATGCACCCGGAAGTGTAGAAACATGTAGCGGGAAAACGGGACTTTTGAAGCCGTTGAAAGGGTTACTTACTTAAGGCATCAATTAAAATGTCAGCCCACATTCGTCGCACTTTTTATGGTTAAGCTCCGTTTGATTGATCAGTTCGGCTGTATCTGTAAGATAATATCAGTAATTTGGGATCCATCTCTATTGAAATGTTATTAAACGGCAATATAGTAATATAATATAATCATAATAATGTTGAGAACCAAGGGAAAAACATTTTTACTTTCTTCTTATAGTGAGTGAAACAAAACGATGCGAATCTCGATCTCGGTTTAAGTAATTGTTTCCAATTTTTCTCTGTTTTCCTCAACTATTCAGAAAACTGTTGAGATATTTAAAAATTGACTCCCCAAAGTATCAACTAGACGACATTTTCTATCAGGAAAGTACCTGGCTTGAATATATAGGATCAATGTTATACACAGACACGAAACAAATACTAAGCACATATCATGATAAGACAAATACATTCCTCAGTTCACTCAGAATCTAACATATTATTTTAAAAATCGAGATGAAATTCATACCAGAAAGAAAAAAACAGAAATAATTTGAGACAAAATAGTTTTAAATATTCTTAGAGTAGATCGAAGACCTCTTATCGAAATACTAATGGACTTGTAATGGATTTTTGAAATTACGTTTATCGAGTAGGCATAGAAGCAGGTATAATAAAAATTGATGGTAAAAAGAGAAAAACCTCAACTTGTTTCAATAAATGACTTAAAAGACTCCCTAAAGACAAATTCCTTTATATGATGATTGGTGAGCGACTGTAAAGTGTACCAACAATCTCCACCATATATTTCGTTGTTCGACGGTTAAAGTCTTGCCAAATTCAAAGGCTGAAAAAAATGGACGATGATTCTTACGTTATAAAAATTCCTGTATAATATCTATGTAAATCTCCTCCGAAGGCCTTTAACCTAAATTGTACGGTATTATATGGTCGAGAGTTGTAAAATAGTAAAACCGCTTAATGTAACATTTCGTTATGTACAGGTAACTTCTGAACGCACGCGGATAAATGTGCAGTTCAGAAAAATAATAAACAAGTCGGTAAAAATACATTCTTGTACAGTTAGGTATATTACACTGTATATATATAATATATATATATGTATCGTACGCGCCGCAATCGAACCTATACGAACGGTAATTTGTATTATAAAAACGGTTATTATTATTTTTTTTGTCTTTAACAAAATACCGTAAACCGCTTGGATACGCTTAAAACAACATACGCGCGCGCGTTCGCATACTTATAGTAACATTTTTCGATGAAAGAAGTTTGAAAAAAAAATGTTAGTTCGGACTAGCAAAATCCTTTGAAACAAGTCGCTTCGTATACCGATCACATGTACCGATTGAAAAAAATTGAAAAACAAATAAAGAGGATAGTATAGGATTTTATCTTTTTTTCATGATTTACAAGAAATAACTTTTCAAACACAAAATGTTATTTGGTCCTCAACAAGTTCAAATATGCGGTTTTAATTTTGCATTTTCTTGCATTTTTTTTTTTTTCATTTTTTGGTTTTTAGATAATTTTTTAGCACTTTTAGGTAATTTTTTATGTGTATTAATATTATAATATTATAATATTCTTTTAAGTGTATTTTTTACACTTTTATGAAATCCGAGAAATATTTTTGTTATTTTAATTCCATTAACATTGAACACTCGATGGTTTTGATGGTGGCTAGAAGTTTGAAACAAAAATAATGTCTTAATTAGGTTGTATAAAATACCGATTGTTTATCTATATCATTGGTCTGTTAATGATAATAAAAACATTTATAAACAAAAATTATCTTCGATACCATCACCCAATACCGCGAGTTATCTTAATCGTTAAATTTAATAGCTTGACAGTAATGTGGTGTGTAACAACGCATACATTTTTTTTCTTTAGCTCTTTTTTCGATCAATTTTTACCATAAGGACATTTATTAGTTATTTTAAGGTTATAGTTTTAGGTTTTTTAGTTAATTGTTTACCCTTATAAGGCATTTTAAAGTTATTCTAAGGTAATTTCTTTAGGTGATTAAAATCCTAGCCGTAATAACGTTAATACGAGTATAACTGTTGTGCACGCGGCACGGTCAACCGGGCTCGGTCGTCGTCAAGTGTTATTAGCGGTCGGCCCATTGAACGCGCGTGGCGCGCGCACGAACCGTCGCCGCGTCGTCGCATTACGTATTATTGTTTTCCGGACGATGAAAATCCGACCGGCGTCGTTCGAAGGGTCCAAAAGATTCGTGTTCGGTCGGATGACGTGCGTACGATACGCCCGCAGTGGTCCGTCGCCGCGACGACGGCGGCGCGGCGGCGGGTCGCTGTGAACGAGGATCGGCCGGCGCGCGCATTATTCGTGTGCACTCGCCGGAGGTTTTTACGCGAGCGACGAGCGACGGGCGGTGGCGTCTTAAGTGAAACTCGGCGTCGGCGGCGGCGGCGTCTGCGGCGACCGCGACGGCGTCTCGGATATAATATCAGAGGACTGCTGCAGCAGTGGCGGCGTCGGCGGCCGAAGTATATACATGTATATGTATATGTGTGTATATAGGTACATTATATTATGTTACAACTGCAGCGGTGGGCTTCGTCGATGTTCCGAGCGCGTGCATAATATAATATTTACAATTTATAGGTGGGTACGTATATTATGACGTTATGCGAGCGCCTACGAGGAACTGTGCGCAGGGGCGGGTTTTATCACTCACCGAGGGGGATGGCGGGGTCGAATTGAGGTTCGCATGGTAAAATTAAACTAATTATAATATTGTAGACTCTCGGTTTCGTTATTAATAGTAAATTACTAACACGCATACACTATACATATACATAAAATTAATGACAAAAATGAACCGTTAATTTTTTTTAAAAAAAAAGATTACGATGCTACATAATTAATTGTATGTTTTTTTTTGGCTTTTGACTTTCTTTCAATGATTTTATCTATGGATAATTATTTTTCCCTATGAACATGAAGTAAAAACCTAAACCATTCAATCTCTCTTGACACATCCGTGATCTTAACCAATCTTTTAACCTTGAACATTTAAGTGGAAAGATATAGGATATTATTATATTATTTTAATATATATACATTACAATATGTATTTACATAAGTATACATATAGTTTATTAAGTCATGGGAAATGGATTTTCAGAAATGAATTAATTGTGTTTCATTAAAAATTAACTTAAATTACAGATTTATTGCCTTCCACTCTTTGAATCTCCTCCACCTAACACTTGAGCTTATGTAAACTTATTCTCACTATAACTTTGCATAGGTAGATACAATGTATTAAATTTAATTATTATAATTTTAAATGTGCGAAGTAGAAAAACTTCTTTCAACAGACGAAACGCTGATGGGCAGATGATCAATAATTAAAAACATTACTTTTGTACTTGGGAATAGTACATCCAGATAATGATCAAAACCAGCTATTCCTGTAGGTGGTAGACAACCTCCTGGAAATTAATATATGACAGTCTGTGTGTGTTGTATACCTGTATAAAATGTGGCGACTGAGCACTATACTGTAAACTATATTATATAGAGTAGTATACTTCTATTTCATCCGAGTCTGATACTCGTGTGTACCAGTACCTTCATATTTATACTGTCGTCACAGGGGCGTCACTCGCATGGGAGGTCAAGCCGGCCGCTGTGTACGGGGCAATCGTTAAAAATTGTTCTTAATCGACCGACCGAGAAATATCCTACATTATATTATTTTATCAGAGCGACGACCTAATGTCCATAATAATAATTGCTGTGGCAAATAAGTTGAGTTGCAATCATCGAGTCCATTTTAAAATTTCTTAACGAGCCTGCAAGTTCTTTTATTAACTTAACTTATTAGTCGCCTCTGCACGAACGACATAAATTCAAAAGTAACATAATCATTTTTTTTTACTTACTGTCAGATTTTAACGTTCATATACTTAAAGACTGTTATATGTTAAAATGTTAAATGTAAACAAAGAAAAATGTACAATGTTTCTATATGCAAGTTATGTATCAGAATTCATAATATTATCATAATCATAAAACATCATGTCTGCAGTATCACAGATAAGACAAAAACTTATATTGTTTTGTATAATCTGTGTTAATATATTGTGTTATAAGTTTTGGTATGTATTAATCGAAAGTTTATTTGATAAATTAATTTAAGACTGAATTAATGTCTTTAAAAATGGACATTTCTATAAAATATTCTATTGTTATTTCGCAATATTTGGATGTTCGGAAGACCTTTACACTTTTACGAGTGGCTTTGAAATAATTTATTTTAATGGACAATTTTCTTTTTCTACAGCTGCATAAACATTACGAAATTACTGGAAAACCAAATACAATAGTCTAAAATATATGCGTATTAAATGTATATTATAAAGGTAAGCTTATATTTTAGCATTTATTGTTTTTAAGCTGATATGAAGAAAATGACTAATTGCGAACATTTTAGTTGTATAATTGACGATTGTAACTCTCCCTCCCCCCCACCAATATGAAAATACCATGTTGTTATATTTAAACGTACCACATACTATTTTTATCGACGTGGTAACTTCCTATAAGAATAAAACGCTATTTTTCGTATGTTTTCTTCAAGACTATTGACATTCTATAATAGTGGTTCTGTTCCTGCAGTGCGTAATAAAAATAATATATTTGTTATTTTAACTAGGGTAGTCCAAGTTTCAAATCTATTGAAATTGTATGCGGTATCTCAGAACCCTAAAAGAAAACATATAATAATAATAATAATAAATAATAATAAATGTATTCCCAAGTAGTACCTATTCATGTGTGTCATGCAATCACGGCAGCTGTGTCCTCGGCTCCGCGCATACCCTGAGATACGGATTTTTCAATCGTAAAATATACCAGAACGGCGTGATAACGTTCATGAGTCTGTCTACATCATATTACATGATAAAATGTCCTCAGTACACACAAAAGCGATCGGAGATCACAATCGCCAAACGATTTTTATGCTCCCCGACGGCAACCTGTGCAATGCGTGTATATATAATATAAAATCGATAGTTTCGTCGTATGCGTGGCATAAAAATCCTAATTGAATTTAATTGAGTTTTTAATGAGGATACAGTATATGAAGGATCTCGGCGTACGCGGTGCTCCTTAAAAAAAATTCGGTTATATTACCGTCGTCGTGTGGCAGCTGTATTATTATTATTATTATTGTTTCTCGGTACGTCTACGCGTACAATATATTATGTTACACCCGTATACGTACGTATTTCATGCGTATAGTGCACAGATGAGATGAATTCGGTAGATAGTTATTCAAATAATTTAGGCGGACATTCGGGACGCTAATGAAACTCTCCTAATGTCTTTCGAAATGTATACACGTTATTCGTCTGGACGGCTCGCATTGGGCTTACGACGACAAAAACATAAACAATTTAGTAAGTTATGCCTACCTGCATTTTCGGTGCTCGACTAATGGCTTTTTCGTACAATCAAACCCCAATCAATCGGCATAACCTAATGTATCGTATAATATACTCGTTCGTTTGCGTTATTTATTTCTAGTTAAAAAGAATAAAAGAAAAATTGTACCCGACAAATAAAAATCCCTAGTTCGAACGACGAGTCACATATACCAGCGCGCATATTCGTGAGTAAAAACGCATTACCATAATATAAGTGTAATAGTTATTATATTTGAGAACAAAGTGGAAAACGTTTTTATGTTCATTTTACCAAGCGGGCAATCTCTTTGGTCATCAAAAATATTTCGATTAAACAACGAAGAACGATTTTTTTTTTATTTTCATTTGATTTATTTCAACTGAATAATGCTTGTATAGGGAAGCCATGAAATGTTTTTGTACGCCATACACTCGTATTATATTTAACACGTACAAAAAGATATTCCATGTTCGCTATATATTAAATAGAAATTAATTATAATAACAAGTAATTATAATACACACCTGTTCAAGCCAATATAAATTATAATATATAGGTATACTCTATAGCCCTATGATGTTATGACATAGAAATTATTCACAAAATAATTGTAAATTAAGTACCTATTTTTTTTAGAAAATAATATTTTATAAGCCTACATTAAATTATTTTCAATTTGTGACTCATATTGCCGTAATAACATTCCAGTACCCTATACGGCTGTACTTATTTCATACTATGCTAAAATCTGTTATTAATCAATTGCAATTTTCCATTTATTTCTACGTGCAATATAAGTGTATAACATACTTAAGTCATTGTTGTATAAGCCTCACACCCAACAATTTTAAAATATGTTTATGTATACTAGCATTAAGTACATATTTATAACTATTCGGACTATTAAACACGAACATTTAACTGTTTCGTATAATATTATATTACATTCATATAAATATATAATATAGGTATTTGTATAACCTTAAGGTTTTTATAAGCCAGGATGGCACGTTGTGGTATACACGAGAATCGAGATATTTTAAATGAACAACCAAAATGGAATCGATAGCATGTGATCATCGCATGTATACATATTATTATAAATATACATTATGTGGTTGTAATTTCAAAGACCGCGCATGAACGGTAATTGAAACCGACGACAAATCTTTAATAATTACCGAATCCATGTGCCGTTTCGAATTTTTGATAATTACAACACCCATACGAATACTATACCACTCGAACTTGTTTGAGAGCAACTATACCGCTTTATTACTTTGTACATACGCAAAGAGGCGATACATACATTTATCATAAATGTTGAGAGTACACGCATATTATAATATCATCTCGTAATAAGACAACAAACAACGTGAAATTATACAGCATTATAGCAACTACGTGACATTATACATGTGAATTGTACACACACATAATATAGATGGGACTCGTACTAGTATTTATTAAAGCACTTCTGCAGATGAAAACTGAGCAATTTCAAACGTGATTATAAAATGTGTGTACGACACACGACATCACGACGCACGAGTTGTAGTTTATCCGTGCCACTTTTATCAGCGAACATTTCTATACCTAATAACTTCTATAGCTTAATTTATTACTCAATTTTATAATAGAAACATAGGTATAATCACTTATAAAAATATTCTCGTTTGTTATTACAGTGTACAAATAACACTTTTAGAGTAAAATCGTATGACAATAAAAATTCTAGACTTTTCCTATATTTTTGTGCAAAACGCAAAAATAACTATCGATAATAAAGTTTAAAAATGTATTCATTCAATAAGTATTTACTCTTAATGAAATTAAGGGCATTATCACATACTATTTGGTACTTACAAGTATTACACTTGTTGTATATTTAAGATATAGGAAAATGTTTAAAAAATACAGGGTTTTTGTGTTTATACTGAGTAACAGCAATAAAAACAATATTATTGGTGATCACGTTTCATCTATTGGGCGGATCTTAAGAGATTCGAATCTTCTACAGCAGTTACTGTATTACATTTTTCATCAGCACAGAGCCACAAAGGGCTATAACAAACCGATTTTGTCCGCTGGGCCCCCCGAGAAGTTAATCTGGGCTCGTGTATGTTTCGCATATATAAACGAGTAATATATTATGTATAATCTTGTGCGTGTGTCATTGTATATTATATGGTGCGCACAGCGTAATACAAGTGTGTGTGTGTGTGTGTGTGAGCGTATCTTTTTGTAATAGTCTTTGAACGAGAGCCGATTAGCAACGTAAATTCTCGTAAAAAATCAAATATCTCAAAGTTCCGCGTGCCGCAGTACAACAATATTACATAACTACCTCCAACATAGGTACATATTGGACAGTCAGGTAAACCTATTTAATATCAAATGTAATGCCTGTCGTCTACCTACGCCTATCCCTATATGATATGAATTATTATTATTATTATTACTATTTATCTATATTGTGTACGTCGTGTGCGTGCGTGCGAGTATGTGTGTGTGTGTGTATAGATATAATATGGATCGCGTAGGCGTCAAACAGCGCGGAAAGTCGATGTCGTTTGTTCCGGAGGAGACTTGTACGCTGCGCATATAGTGCGTCCTGTGGGCCATAACAGCGTGTACGTTTCGTTCGTGTCAATATATATATACCTATATATACATATGTGTGCGTGTGTGTAGTTATGCGTGTACACGGTTGTAGGTGTATGCCCAAACTCGCAGTAGGAGCAAAGACCCTTTTATAGTTCCTGTTTCCATTGTGGTTGCCGTCGTCGTCGTCGTCGTGCCGCCAAAAGCCGCGTTAAATGTGCCGTATTAATCATTGCTCGGTCTGCCGTTTTGGGCGCCGAACGTATGAGATATTACTGTGTCCGTGCGTGCGTGCGCGCGTATGCGTATATAATAGTATAGGTATATATTGTTGTATGTGCCTACACGGTCCTCTGTCATTATTATTTTTATGTCAACCTCTCGCGCAGTTACGTACGTCACGCGCGCGCGCGCGCGCGCATTTTATTATATAAAGAAAACACGCCGCTGCGGCCGACCCGCCACACAATTGAATCCCAGTGGGCACACCTACATGAATTACTATTACTAATGTTAAGGCTAACCCCGCGGTGTGTGACCGACCACGGTCGATTTCTATTTTTCCGATATTATGATAACGCGAGTAACAAATAATAATGTACGCTTCGTTGCTATCGGCCGTTTTGGAAAAACGATTTTTTTCCCCCTTATATTTCTAGATAACTAATTTTTTTCTTGCAGTATTGCCGCCGCAGCAGCAACAGCCCATTTTATACGCATTATTATCGTTATTATTATTTTTATTATTGCGGCGTCGTGTGTTTAATTCCCGAAAACCATTATCCAGGTATGTCGCCAGAACGATAATACACATTAAAGGTACCCATCGGTCGCCAAACGAGTGTTATCCATTTTTTTTTTTACGAAAATATTTTATTGACCTACCGTGCGGCAAAGATGAAAGGATTTCAGGTTTCGGGTTATAAAAAATTGACTAAATCGTAGTTCAATCTTGATTAAATTTCATTAAATAAACATAAATATAATATTCATCTATACACGATTTATAATTTGGTTTTTAATTTTTTTATACACGCATGTCATACGCGTATTATGGTATACATTGAACGTAAATAATACTTATACCTTAAAAAATATTAGAATATTATAATAAACATTATAAATGTTCTATGAATAACATTGTTTTTCATCATGTATACCAAACTCGTGTTTTTAATTATAAAAGTAATGTACCAATGTACCATACATTAAAATATTAGAACCATAAATACTCTTCAGTTCCATATAAATTTGAACAAAATTTAGAATTAATTTATGTTGCGGTATAGGGTTCAAATGGTACAATATTTTATGTCTTAGCGATACCTATCGTAATACTACCATGTAATATTTCCAGTCTTCTAAAACCTTCTTAAATCACGGGATAAAGGTTGATTTTTCTCATGAATCGTGATCCTTAAACTTAAAAAATGTTAAAATAATTATTTTTAATTAAAAACGTATAATTTTATCTACTTATCTACTACCTATCTTACTTCTTTGTGCGTGGCGTTGTTTTTAGATTTTACCAAAATGAAAAACATGAACTTCAATTAAATGATAAAGAGCCAAAACGGTTAACATTATTTATTTTTTTTAATTTAGATGACCTACTTTTTCCAGTAACTTTCAAATTGTTTGACGCTTTTGAACAGTTCACCTTTAGAACCGTCCAAATAATAATTTTTCTACCAATTAAAGTCTAAATCTAAAATCAAACATCGTCTGTGTGAATATGCTCTGACCTGTCGACGCTAGATTTTAGTTAATTATTTCAGCATACATTTTACATTTTTATCTTACATTATATATAATTTTTAAAACTATTGAGGACCTTTTTCAAAGAATCATTGGCAATGTATACCAATTAAATATATGTTGATATAGTCTATATATTTATAATTAAAATATCAATCACTTGAATCACTTAATGATCCTTACATCTTAAAAACGACAAGACGTATGAACTTGAAAAGTACTTCAGATGTGTAATAAGAAGGGATTTTCCAAAATTCTAATTTTTAAGGGTCGAAATAGTTTTGGGCTAGTATAAATGTTTTAACTTTCTGTCACTTAGGAAATATTTTATTTCTTTTAATATGTTGATTTCAATAATTACTAATTGAGCCATTGAGGTATATGTCTATTAATTTATTATAAATAAATAAAAAGAATATATCATTAGGATATACAACTATTGTGCTCTTTTCTCGTTAAAGTAATCCGTATGGTCCGCAGTCATGTTCCAAAAATGGTGGAATAAAAAACGATCGTCCGCAATCGTGTATCATCCATCAATTAAATATTTTATTTGTTTTCGATTAAGAAACTAATTATGCGTTCTTACATATATCAATACATACATCGGTTAAAAATTTAAATTAAAATATATTATGTTTAGTATAAAATTATTAAACATGACTTCCTATTACATTTTTGTAAAATTACTGTTAATAAATAATAAATTTATATTATACTACAACAACAACGTTAATTATTACAGTACAGTATAGCCTAAGTAATGTTTCTTTCATTACAACTAAACCTATAAGTATCCTGTAGTACGGCTATACATTTTGCTACTACAATTATTAAAAAAATAGTAACTAAAAACGAAATTAGATTATTCGAGTTTCTAGTTTACTACACCTATATATTATCTGAAAGGTTATCTTTGTCACAATACAATCTATAATGACCTGCGGTTCATCCACATCATTAAACGGTGAAAAAAAAATGGTATATTAGTGGACATTATCAAATTAATTGGAAATTAGTTGGCAATTTAATACCTAGTTATTACATTATTTTAAATGCTGTGGACGAATTAAGTATACTCATAATTTTGTCATCCGCATTATACATTTTCATGCATTCCGATTTAATGTGTCGACTGTATATATAGTGACTTTAACGGCTAAAATAACACTGAATAATATAACACACATTGAAATTCCTGTTTTAAAATTGTTTTCTTACTTTTTATTTCACGCTTCTTCTTCTTCTTCTTCTTCGTCTTCTTCTCCTTTATTCTTTTCAATCGTACCGCGCGATCAGGCTCTCCGTATAGCCATGGGGCACTTTACAAGTTACACGGTACACACGCGGTGCCTATATACCTACTGCAAGAAGTGTGAAACACGATCAAAGCAAAGCAACCGCATTTGTATAATGGGCTACACATCATACCGTGGGTAGGCGGTGGCTGCGCGGTACCTACACCCGATATGTATGTACATAATATAATATAATACATACGAGTGCCAATGTTCACCTGCCACCATGCTGCTCCTGGCCTACACCTAAGACGATTTTTCAACAGAAAATTTCCAAAAACACGGTGACCACATGCATTTGCAACTGTCATCGATTCCGTATACCCCCGACACGATTATTCTTCGAACGTTGATTTTTATACATTATTATTATTATTAATATAATTTATCACGGCACTCACTAGTATGTCTATGATCGCCACACGGGCCGTGGACCATGGGGCATATATGATATACGTGCCTATTAATAATCTGTATTTGGTACATTTTTCAATTTTTTGCGTGTTTGGTGTATATAAAACCGCTATGCCTCTATGGCTCTATGGCATAATGCCGTAACGTGCACATTTTAGATTTTAGTTCGATTTCTGTAGTTGAACGGCATTATAAACTGAACCATATTCTAATGTACTGAAACCCATATAGCCATAGGTGCTATAGGAACGTCAACTGACATTACTGTATACTTCATGCAGTGACGCCATGACGGCTGGCGTGAGCGCAACCTTACTAAATTTGATGTTTCATAAACGCGTAATTGATTAATAAACGGTTACACAAATGTTTGATTGGGTATTGAAAAGTTATGACAATATTATGATTTATTCGCTTATTAATGTTTTCATTATTTTATATTATCTTTGAAAAAAAATATATATATATATATATAATATGATTTATTATTTCATAATATAAACTATTTATGTACAATATGTTAAGGTGTGGAGCACACTAAGCATATTTTTTGATATAATAATAATAAGCTTTAAATACTTAATTAACTTTTTATGTATAAATGTAATTATGTATTCATAATAGTTTTTTTTTTATTTTACAACTCTCTTATTTATCATTGCATTGCAGTAATTACCATTTTTTTCTTAAATCCTTTTTGCGGTTTTTAATTATATCTCATCATAAACATTAAATAAATATTGATCCAAGCCGCATCCATTCAGTTAATTAACATGACGTATTGATAAAATTATGTTATTAACAGAAAAATGTATTTATCTGATTGCGGTAAATATCAAAGACTTAATGGAAACATCTGTTATTATTGTATATACCAAAAACATAATTCCTATATACTATTTACGTTATCAGTGTTATCACTATTATCACATCCACCATATACCTACTATAATAATAGTATTATATAATATTTATTACGCATAGATGAAAAATCACAGTGTCTTATTATACACTTATCATAGTACGATATGTAACTGTAAAACGTTTAAAACAATATATTTCAATTCAATAACAAAATTAAAATGTTTTAACTTCGAATACGAATAATATAGGTCTCAATATAGGCTATGTAGCATTATAGGTATAATAGTATGCTGTGCCTGTGCTTATGTATCATATTATGTCAGTATAATACGCTTATCGCGTGTGTATAATGACTACATATTAGGCACCCAAAATTTCATAATAAGAATAGGTATTAAAAATATTCTTCTAACAAAAAACGATAACTGGATGCAATTATATTATCTTTTAATCACAAACGCCTGACATACGATTCATATATTATACATACTATACGTATATAGGTGTAGTATATCTGTACATACATAAATATGTACGTAAATATTTCGTAAATGTAATTTAAATAATGTATACTTAAAGTTTCGTATAGACACACGAACAAACTGTATTGAAAAGTTTTTAAAATGTAACACACTTTTTATCGAGCCTTTGATTTCCGTTATTAATGTTCTCGCACATACACGCACACAACACGTCACACGTGGTACACACACAGCACACTCCCTGAGTCAACAGCTCTCCTATTGTATAGCTATTCCCTATAGTTACATTTTGTTGACGACTCAGCTAATTTGTTTCATTACCCCGTTTAATGAATACAAATGACGATCTAACGTGATCATGTGTGATTTTCTTACATTATACTACGATTGTTTTTTGACACTTAATATATTTAACATTTCATCATTGCCTAAGATTCCTAAAATTTATTTGTATACGATCATATGCGTGTATTATGTTGCATTCTTTGTTTAGTATGAACTTTTCTCCGAAATCCATACGCTTTCCAGTTTCCGTGGATCAGTAGTAATCGGCAACCGCTGTACCAGTCTCCAGTCTGCAGGAAGTCACATGGCGAGCGAGTAATCGTGGCCCCGTCGCACTCGTAACAGCCGTTATCGTCGGCTACGGTAATGCAAAAAAGCACAAAAACAAAATAAAAATATGCGCTATTGTCGATGAGAACAGGGGCCATGACGTAGCGCCGCCGCCCGCCGTCGCGCGCGTTTAATACATCGTTATTGTAATGCAAATCCAAACACACATAATGTACGTAATAGTATATTATAGAGTATACGCACAACGCGCGTCGACGGACCGACTAATTCGCGCGACGGACACCTATAGAACGGACGGAATCGACTTTTATTTGGCATTACTGGGCATACGTACCTTTACAGGTAATTTACGAAATATCATACATTATATATACGCATACACATATCTGACACATCAGAGCTGATGTATTCGGATATTCATACTTACTTTGGTCAATCGCTGTAATTATTATTATTTTCTAAACAATAGTGATAAGTGATAAGATAAATACACGCATTTCTTGTTATCAGTCGTGACTAAAAATGTAAGACTTTTCAGAGCCTAGTTTTGTTTTTTTTTTGGTCATTATTGAGTTTACGAGTATATCTTACTGCTTTTTATATACGTATTATTTTGATGTTATGCAGATTATTTTCACCGTCATCGGCCGCTACATATATTCTGCGTTTTATTTTTTCTAAATGTTCGTTTATTTGCATGGTGCATCATTGATTGTTGTGTAGTACTGTTTATTAAATATTTTATAAACTTTACACATTAAAAATCTTCAATATGAGTTCTTGATACACGTATTGCATTACGTTCGTCAAGTTTAGTATGCGTTTTCATGTGTTTTATTATTGTTACGAATAATGTATTTTATGTATATTACTCACGTGTGGCCTCCGACGATCGGACTCGTTCGCTTTATTAATTTTTTTTTTTCCGTGAAATATTTAGTACGATACGGTCGTAGTGCAAAGTGTATGTGTGGTGTACAAGCAGATGAGTGGAAGTAGGTTGTAGCTATGCAGATATATAGGCATACAGTTAGGTGGGTAGGCGCGTGTGTGGGTTAGGCGAGGGAACGAGAGAGAGGGAGAGAGGAGAGATGGAGAGAGAGATAGAATGAGAGATTGACGGGCGAAAAAAAAGGAAAAATGATTGTAATATGTAAAGCGTGTGTAGAGGAAAATCAGCTGCGCGTATATAATATACATCAGCCGCCAAGTCTGTACGACCGGGCACATCAAAAGGACCGATGCCGCAGCCGTCGCCACCGCCGTCGTTGCCGCGCGCTGCGTCACAATCGGATAATAATAATTGTCGGCGGCGCGGCACTTTGACTGTCGCCGGTAACACGTGGCAAATCGCGTAGTATATATTCCCCAAACGATTATTTGTAAAAAAAAAAAAAAAGAATAATAATAAAACTTATACGTTATATTATACATCTATAGATATAATATTCGTAATTACGTATACACACATGAAATGTGACTACGACGACGTAGGTATAATATAAAAAGTATAATTTTCTTTGTCGTTTTCCGAAATACCCCTTCCTCCCTCCCTTACGAGGTAAGCGTTACGATGAATTACGAATCATGTGTATATATATATATACGCACACGCACACACACACACACACACACATATATAATAATACATATATAGAGTCGACTGTATGAGTGACGAGGAGACTTTATACATACAGGTATATGCGATGTGTGCGCGCATAGGTACCTATATTTATTGGAATACGTTTAATATTCTGTTTTGAACGTTTTATAAAAAAAAAAAAAACTTTCGGCGAGCGGCGCCGAAGAGATGAGTAGGTACCTCTCGAGGGTAAGGTATGTGTGTGTGTGTGTGTGTAAGCTCATATACACACTTATTCATATAGTATATACGTGACCGCGCGCGCGCGCGCGCGGCGTCTTTTGTTGTTACGCCGCTCTGTAATTACCGGCTATAATGAAAACATCACACACACATGCGCACGAGAAGAAGTTAAAAAAGTCCGACGCAGTCGGTGGTGTTGTTGTAATGTGGCAGACACAGTGTGTGTAGTACCCGGTCATGGATACATGCGGAGGAACGCCGACAAACAGGACTGGTGTGCATGCGTATGCGTGTGTATGTGTGTGGTGAAGTGAGCTGCAATTTCAATTGTGGAGACGATTAGCACGAAAAGTGTACCCCCGTGCACGGTGTACACTGGCACTGCACCGCAGCAGTAAGGGCGTTATATAGACCGCGAGCTATGTACGGCAGTCGATAAATCATCTACGACGCTAACACGTCGATATTATTATTATTATCTATGTATAAAACATATATATATTATTATTATTATTATTATTATTGTGTTTGTAATTTTTCTCGTCAAAACAACAGGGGAATGAAAAAAAATAATAATAATAATAAACCGTTGCTGCTGTTATATTAATCACGCGTATACGTTACATATTATAGTATTATATATTTATATGTAGTATGTACGTATAGATATTTATTACGAAATGCGCCCGTCGGGTGTACATATAGAATACGGTATCCATACGCATATAATGTATACTTACTCGAAAATAATATATTTTTTATTTTTTTTTTGTAAAATGAGGAATTCCTATACACATTGATATTATTATATTTTAAATAAAGCATATCCGGCATCATCCATTAATATTGATTTATTATTAAAACGCGTCTTAATTAAAAAATGTTCACGTTCAATAGTTAAATAGCTTATAGATATATATATATATATATATATATATACTACATGTACCTATGCATAGTTATTGCTTCTGCCATCAGAGATCAAACATTAATAATATAAATTATTACAATTTTATTTACAAACATTTTCCGAAATACATCGTTAATAGATGGCTGAAATGTTAAATGTATGAACTCCCAAGAAAGAAATATTTAATGTTGCTGCAATGTTGCACGTATATTCTTACGCGGTGAACAATTATTGCACAGTACTGCAGTCTTACGCGTTAAATAAAACACTATTTCAAATCCGAATAAATTTTTGTTTTATTATTATTATTTGCGTATAGCGAATATCAAACTGTCGAAAAATGAATGTATTCAGGAACACAATACATTCACGGTGAAACAAATTAAAGGACAGCATTACTCGTGGCAAAAATCACACAGTTTCATCATAAACTATTATTCGAGATGTACATACCACTGCAAATTTAAAATACAAACAATATCTATTATCTACCGTACGCACAACTAAGACACATTTACAAAAGGACAATGCAGTTTGGAAGTAGGTTCTATCATCATTAATTTTAATAAATGTTTAGGATCTTATTGTTAAACGAAAAACGTAGTAAGCAATATTTCAATGGATGTTATTTTATTTTTTTCATAAGAAATACTTAGTGAAATTCGTAGAATAATAAACCCACTAAGCATTTAGACTAAACACACCACGAGCATTTGATCGTAATGCGTTTGATTCTGATACTACAAATATTCCGGGACCTTTGCTTTTTGTTAAAAATTCTCCGAGCGGAACGCCCCATTGCGAGGCTTGTTATGGTTCCGAGGAATCGTGAAATCATTATATTTATCGGCACGAACATTTTTCACCCCAATATAATAATAGGTTACAACACAACACGAAAACATTATACATTATAGACTTGTTTCAAATCAAATGCCATCGAACCCTATCAATTTCTATTGACATTTTGCCATAAATGGCTCATACTGTATTAGGGATAGATATATTATATATAACTAGATTCTAGAAGAATATAATGTTTATCATAATAAAAAAGCAATTTCACTGACGTGGCGAGAACTTAATAAGATGGAAAACGATGCGCGAAGTAGATTACAGTATTACGAAAAGAAAGTAAATGTTACCATAGTACATACGTATAAAAAACGATGTATCATAACCATAAATATTATTTACATACGCCGTATGGGTTTTTATTATTATCAGTTGATCGTTTTGCAACGTGAATATAAATATTACCGCGTTTTCGTATAAATATTAAATGAGTTAATTAAACAATTTATATGCGTTTGCTGCGTTCAATACACGAAACCACTACTACCTATATAAGCTCGTATATATAATATGTATGGTCTTTAAATACCGATTTAACTACCGATTTTTCAGACTCGGTAGATTTTAAGTTTAGATAAAATAGGAATAGAAATTTCGTAAGATTTCGGTGTAGCTGCATGTAGCCGGTTAAAAATTTAGAATTTCGTATTTTAATAAAAATAATTGATTAGTTAGTGCGCAATATGTTCAACTTTTGTACCAATATACAATTCGATCAACAAAATATTCCGGCCGAGAAAATTTAATTAAAAATTGTGATCGCAATTTAAAAACTCTTAAAGCGTAGAAAATATATTGATTTGTATTGCTAAAATATTAATAATGTGGTTTTAAACGTACTACAAATTACATGAAAGTAGTACAAAAATGAAAATATGATTGAAAAATTAAATGTTTTAGATTTTAAAAAAACATCATTATTTAAATAATATACTCTCTGACAACATCTGTGCTGTGTTTTATATAAATAAATAATATGTCAAAGCTACTAAATTACTGTACAAAACTTACTTAAAAATAATTTTCTCATTATGTAACAAATAAACAACCACATCATATTATAATAAAACAGTTTTACGCATTTGTTTTGAATTCCGAATGAACCAAAAGTACAATTATATAGAATTTAAGAACGTATAGCATACGAGTTATTGTATAGTGTAAACGTAGGGCTCTTCAATTGAAAGTTTGAAAAGTCTTAAAACTATGAATATTTTTTTTAAACCGACTTTTTACGTAACTTTAAAGTTTGATTTGCAGTGGTTTCGTGTTTTTGCGTGTGATCTGTATTCGCTAATATAATATGTAACAATATCAAGAAGCAAATAAAATGAAAATAAAATGACAAAAAGTTAGTTCGAAAAAAAATGAAAAAAAGTTGTTATATTCTAAGTCGTTCTGACAAGGACGTAGGGATGGAGTTCAATATTTTTGGCATACTTTTAAGTATTCATTTTTTCCTACGACATTTACGGTGAAAATGATGAAAATAATATTAATAAATAGTAGGTAAATTAAATGTAAATCATACCAACGCAATTTATTATACTCGCATGTATCTATAGATTAATCGTATTCATAACAAGATGGTGCACTTGAAAGTACGTTATCTACCGCCCTACCACGGACATTTGATCCCAAATAAATGCGCTGTATAATTACAATTTTGTAATTATTATAAATTATAATGTTAGAAAATTAACTAGAATAAATTTGTAGTTTTCCTATAAAACGCTCAACGTGTAAAATGTGTACACCGAATTCCGTTAAATCCTATCCATCGCCACAATAACAATAACAAACCTATATAATATTTATATATATCGCTCACGTTCAATATATATATAATGCATTTATTGATGGAGCGCGGATGATATTATCCTGAGGTAAGCAATACTTTTTATTACATAGGTACCCGTCGATTTTTTTTTTTACCCTTTTAAACATTTCGTCCTAATATAATATTCCTCCATGAATCACGTGTATCCGTCTGTCACGTTATTATTATAATTGAGCCGGGTATACGTGTGTATATTATTTTTATATACATATATTACGTATACTGTATACACATATATATTATACATTATATACATATTATATAGGAGGTAAGGCGGCGCGGTGTAACCCATAATTTAAGACAATGTTGCGCTAACCCTTTTCGAATTAGCTACTACTGCCTTGCCGGGCTGCCAATGATTTCGTTCAATAATAGCCTCCGTCCTTTTCCTTCTCTCTTTCACTTCTCCCCCGTTCTCTCTTCGCTGCTTCGGTCCTAACCAGTCCTCTGCCGTGAGCGACGCCGCACCCGTTAATTTCGTAATCGTGCATCGAATTAAGACGGACATTATAAAAGAAAATTACAGTTTTCGTGCGATACATAAGTATTGAGGCGCTGGTACACGTACATATTATATATACATGTGCGTATACAACACGAAAAGATTAAAAATGAAAAAATAAAATAAAAACTATTTTGATTTTCTCGCGCCACGCATGAACATCACCTTCATAATATTTATACATATACATAAACCGCCGCGCGCCGTCGTCGTTGCAGTGTCTTAAAGAAATTTAACTCGTACAATATGTAGAAAACCGACAGAAAAATCTTACCTATACGCATCTGGTATTTGTATATAATATATATTATATAAATATATATGATGGTACACATATAATGTAGGTATTAATTGTATATTGTGTACGGAGGTACTTGCAGGATATTCATCGCTAGAATTCGTTTCTTATTTAACGATGGTTTTTGATCAGGCCGTTGGAATTCGTGCACGTGTAATGTATTTCTCATTTGTGTTACTATATAATACACATTTTTGCATTGTTTTATAAAGCTTAAACTATTGTGTTCTGTACAATGTGTGTATACTGTATACACTAGTGTAATGTATAGGTACATATACCTGTTATAAAAATTCAAAGTTTTACTGTTTAACTGGCATTTATAATTAATATAAATATTGAGTATAGAGTTGTCAGAATTGGAAAGGGAACGCGTTATAAAAAACAGGGGGTTTTTGTTTAAAACATTGTTTTAATATCGTTCCATAATAATATACTGATGGAATAGTTTTTTGTATTTTCTATAGGTATTAAGATAATTTCTAGAAACAAAAGCGTTTTACAATAATTAATATTAATGTACGAAAAATATTTTTTTGATTTCTGATTTGATATTTTAACTTTAAATTGAGTTGTAAATATTTCATAAACTTATACCGCTGGATATTCAATAATTAATAACTGCCTTCACAATAAAAACGTAAATGCTAATAACAAAAAAATAGGCACTAATAAAAAACGCCGTATTAATGGGCTTCGGGCAATACAATTAAATATCATATAAAACTAAATACCTATTAACATATACAATATATACTATATACACTATATATATATATATATATAGGTGATATTAATTTATTTTTTAAATATTCTAAAGATAAGATGTGCAATGATTACGTTTTATTCTTATAATAACGCCATTCGATCTACATGTTATATGATATTACATTATGTATCCATTATAGGATACAATAAAGTAAATAATAAGCGTTGAAAGAGTTTAGGAGTTTTATTATTAAACGAAAAAAAAGCAAGAGAATAAAAAACCATCTGGTGTAAGTAACTCGTTGAAAATATTAAACCTAATTAATCTGTTTACGTAACACTTGATAAATTACTGATTTTTAATTCATTTTTTTTTTTTTAGTCTTATAACGTACAAAAACCAGATGGAATATTTAAACAATTTTCAAAATATCGTTAAACATAAATAATTAAGAGATTACAATCATGACAAATTATTGAAAACCACTTCCAGACTCCAGTAGAACGAATCAATTCAGATATTATCATAATAATAATATTGTGATATTTGTTAGCTATAACACTCACAGTGTTCACATAAACCTACGTAAGTGTTTCGTACACAATTTATACGCACAATTTTTTTAAATAATTAACTTACCACGACCAAAACATTCAAAGCATTCTAAAACGGTTTCATTAATGAACTAATCTATGTATTCACATAATTATGTATTTTATCAGCAGATTTATTAGGAAGTAGATATATGTATATTATACTCGTATTACACAAACAGGTACATATGATTTCAAATTAAACTTAACACGTACGTTGATAAACGAAATACTTTTTTTTTAATGATAGTTATCCCGGGAAAATCATTGCAATCGAACAATAATAATTATGCATATTATATTAATGACTTTCTTATCGTTATTGTTTCGAGTGATAAGTGGGAAATTTCTAGGTAATAATGTGTACACACATATGTTATGATAAAAATATGTATGGTGTAACTATGTGTAGTGTGTACCGAGCGACTACGTACATACCAGACATCGTATATACGTAGGTAACATTGTTATTATGAGCTACTTGCAGTATAAACATTGACCGTTTTAGTGGTGGACGATATGCCGGACAAGATTCTTCAATACGTACGTATTCGCATAGTTCAACATGATATACATCACGGGTAATCAAATATAATTCACAATGCGTATACATTCGGTACAAATTTTTGAGAATAGTTAACATAATGGGTATATTCAAGTTCGTGTATACATAATATTATATTAACGCGTTGGGCGAAATGACTACACGTGACCTCTTAAATGAGAACTGGTAACAAATATTTTAATTGAATCTGTTTTGCCAAAAACATAAAAAATGTTCGCTAAATATACCAGATAGAATTTTGAACACGACGATAAAAATGTAAAGAATACTAATAATAAATAAAGTTGAATTATTGTTTATAGGACTAAATTACATCTTACGTGACTCGGTCTTCCCGGCCCCGCGCAGCCGTATCGTGATATAGTGCATTTTACGCCGCACGGAAACCGGATTAACTAGGATCTGTTGCACGCGAACTATCGTTACTATTATTTACGTACCCGTCGCACACATCTTTTTCGGCCAGTTTACGGCGTGAAATTAACTCGGCGGTTCATTAGCTCTCGCCAGAACAAAACTAACGCGTGTCCTACATTATAGCATAACACGCGGCGTACATATTATTATCAACGTATAATATCGTAATATAATGTGCTGTAGTGATATAATAATAATCGCACCTCCTAATTACCCCGGGAGACTCTATTCGGGTCGCCGCCGGTTGTAACGTCGTCCTGTAGCGCGAGCGCCGTCGGCACACTGTACGCACACGCTGAGCATAATCTACCGGGTTGTACACAGTGTGTGTGCGTGTGTACTGCGTTGAGTGTACATGTATGTGTATATTGTATGTAGTATGTATAGCGAGTGTGTGTGTACGTATATGTTGGTGTGCGTATACTTATATATATAGCTATATGTGTGAGGGTATGCAAGAGTGTGTACGTATCCCGTATGTATTATATGGATATGTGTGTGTGTGCCGAGCGTAACGTATAATAATAATAATAATAATAATGGTAAAAGTGAAGAAAAGAATGGGTATAAAACGTGCCGGGTAATAATGGACCGAGAAAATAACACACGCACACAGGTATATACCTCGCATACAACACACATGCGCGAGCGCGCGCGCGGTATCGTTTCAAAGAACGCGCGCGCGGGGCCCCCGGAACAGCGAGCGGCCGTCCGTACGACGGCGGCGGCGGCGGCAGGCATTCCGTACGACTATACGACGACGACGACGACGACGGTCCGACGAGGCCCCAAGGATGAGCGAGTGTGTCATGCACTCATGCCATACTAGGCGGTCGCCTTGCCGATGTGCCGACGCCACTGCCGCCACTGCTTCGCCGCCGCCGCCGCCACACTGCCCGTAGTCGTCGTAGCCGCCGCCGCCGCAACGGCAGTCGCCCGTCAACGTTCGAACGATCAACATCCGTGCGCACGCCACTCGTCGCCCGCACTACGCGCGCGCGTTTCGTTTACGTTCCCTTTCGCCGGGGTTTATTATTATTTTTTTTTTTCACGATATTTTCTCTCACCGCGGTCTACGGCTCTAAGCTTTTTCATCGATGAAGTGTTAATATTGTAATATTATTTTTCTCTCCCCGCGTTCCGTCGACTCGACGACCACACCATACAATGCGGTGCGATATTTGACGACGTCTCGTCGTTTTCCTCTTACGTACAGTTTTTTTTTTTCCATTTTTTCCGTCGAACCCGGTAGTGCACAAGCTCGCTTCATGGGTCTCGCCAAGAAAATGGAATGGCTCAAGTGGATACGGAAATATTCTACAGGTAAAACCATATTTGCATTACATGCTACTCACTACGTTATTATGTTTTGTTTATCACGTTTCCGGCGGTTTTCGCGTCGTCCGCCCTCGCACTATTTTCAAAAATCAGTTTATGAGATGACGGTTCTTTCCGTCTTCTCCCGCTATTCGTCAACGCCGTAATAATGTGTAATATTGTAGCGCACCGCGCACGTTATTACGCTTAGGGTACCCCACGAGTTAAGTACTTATCCGTTTTACGACTCTTGTTAACGGTTGTTTTCGCCAAGCGTCTGCCCTGTTTATTATCTCGTCAACGCGTTATAACGGGACGTCGCCGGGCTGTCGTTTACTTATACACTGAACTCGACAACAGTCGGTCCTGCAACTGCCTCTCTATTACTGGATCACGGTGTCCTGCGGGGGTGACCGAGAGCTCGTTTCGAGTGGATATCGTTCGCACCGCCGATTCGTCTGTGAAATAAAAAACCACTTACTTGATTCTAACTCTCTTGTATTATTATTATTATCATCATTATCGGACACTTGTATGTATATTATAATATGTGGTGCACATGGTACACGGTGAATTATATTTGGCGCGCACGATTGTTGTGACACGCAATCGTCGGGAACGATCGGCGGCAAATTACTACCGCCGAGGGTCGATGAACCAGCGTGTCGGCAAAAGATTCTATGCGTGCGCGCGACAAGCCGACGAGACGAAAGCCCGCGTTACGTGCGTATTTTCCGTTTTCGAAACGAGATATTCTTCATCATAGTTCTTCATCATTCTAATTCGAATTCGAGTTCTATAAAACGCTCTTCGTCCGTGTCTTTGACTTTACCGGTCTGTGGTAAGGTATTTTTTTCTCTCTTTTTTTTCATTCCTTTCTCTGTAGGTACACAAATCAAATCGGTTATCGATTCCGTTGTGTGTGATGTGTATACCCGCGCACGTCCTTTTGTATTGCATTGAAAGAGAGAAAGAAAGAGCGAGCGAGACCGTGAACGGTCGGCGTGTATAGAGCAGAGCAACAGTACAACACGGTGCTGTGGTTTTTTTTCCTCTCGCAAAGGAATTCCAAGGGTCCCGCGTGTTTCCTTGGAAATGGGATTTTTCTCTCTCTCTCGCGTGCGCGCGCGCTCACCCTCCCGCCGGTGCCGACGCTGCCGCCTTATAACCACCCCCCGTCCGTTCGTCGCACAACAACAACAACAATATAATGTTTTTCATTGCTCCGGCAGTATCCAGCTGGCGCGCACCATTGTAATATCGCGCGCACTAGGTCTCCCGTGAATCGGGCCCCGGCAGATATATTATATTATACGGAGAGAAGGAAAACACGGAATGTTTGTGGGTGGTGCACAGGCACTGCATTTGTGAGCGAGTGAATGTGTATATGTGTGTGTGTGTGTGTGTGTGTGTATCGGGTCCCCTTGTGCGACTACGGCGGCGATCCCACGCCTTTTTGTTTACATGTTTTAGATTATATATAGTGTTTTTTTTCCGCCCGTCTCTTTCAGTCACTACCCTCCCCCCCACTCTATCTCATTCACTCTCGCTCCCTGTCACCCTCCCTCCACCCGGAAGTCCGCCACCGCTTTCGTGTTTGTGTAATTTCTTCGGTGCTCGTGCGCACCCATTGTTCGTCGTGCGCAGCAAAAACCGCGTGCCAGCCGGACTACGTCCCTCGAAAAGGGCTGAAAACGCCGCGAAGATAGGACAGCGGCGGGCGCAAGTTCGCAGAGGGTTACACTACGGAATATGGCTCATTTTGTTGCGTTGCTTGTCCTTAATAAGGATAATCGCAGCGCACGCGCACAATGATGATGATAATTATAATAATAAAACGTGAACCGCCGGTCGGATTTCGTGGAACCCGCGGTGGATGGGCCCCTCGCACCGGCCGCCGTCGTTCGGTTTTTATCTGCCGACATTCCGAGAACCGGCCCAATAAACAACATTACAACGGTCATCATCTCGCCGCCGCGTTATAGTCATTTCGTGTGTGTGCACGAGTGTACGTACGAGTGAGTGTGTGCATGTGTGTAACCGATATGGCGACGTGTAGAGCACCCACTCTGCGCGCGCGGCGTGGGGTTCGAGTTCCTGAAATCGTTTTGGGCCCTTTTTGTTGTCCGCACATTCCTGCGCGCATACGTGTTCCGTACGCGTCCTTCTCCCCGTCCACCCCGCCCATCGCTCACACCCTCGTTCTGCCGAGGCCATTAGACCGCGGCGTGCAGTGCGCACGGAATATTATATAAAATGTGTACATTGCATTTAATTGTTGTACCCCCAAGTATACAGTACGCGTTCGAATGAATCGATGATTATTGTTGTTTATCACGAGTTCAAGGACGCCGTTTCATAAGTGGTCCACCGCCGCCGCCGCCGCCGCGTTTAAGTGTTTCGATGCCAATATTCTTGTGCACCGTGTGTTGCGTGTGCGGCGTGTGTCCTGCTGCCATCGCGCGGCGGCGGCCGTAAACACGTGTTTGCACTCGGTCAACGCTAAAATTAATCGCTACCGTGTTAACCGGTGCGCGCGGCCGGCCGGGTTTTTCCCGACCGAAAGCCGACTTCGCCGAGTATCGCGGCCCGAGCGGTACCTATCCTGGCGCGGCGGAGGCGTCAAAGTGATGTACATGTAACGCGGCCGCGTGTCGCGCCGACTCGACTTTTTATTTCTTGTATTAATTTTTTTTCCCGTTCGTACATAATCGGTCGGCTCGGACATACACGCGCGCACGCGCACACACACACACACACACACATGGTCGGGCGCGGCGATTGCATTAAACAATCTCGAGGGGGATTGACGACGACGATAATTCCGAGCGGTTTTTATCCAGAAAGAAATGTATATAATATAATATAAAATAATGACGTGTCATGTGTTATGCGTGCGCTCAAATATACAAGGAGGGAAAAAAAATATATATAAGGAAAGGAAAAAAAAAAATAAAATAAAATAAATATAAAAAAAAAAGGAATATTACCGACCAGCCGGCCGGCGACTAATGTTATGTCGGCGGCTCCGCCTTGTCGGTACTCTTTGTAGCCAAGAGTCAAGGCCAAGATTATATATCTCAACCAAGGATCTCTTCTGAAACGTTGTTGCCGCATGTTATTTCGTCTCTCTCTCGACCCACCCTCTCTCTTTCACACACACACACGCTCGCTTATTCTCATATACATTACACTCACACATATACACTACACACACTCACACTTGCATTCGGTCCGTTTCCCGAGATGATTGTAACGTGTCGTTCGCGCGCGCGCGCGCGATCGCGGGACAGAACAATACTACGAAAACGTGTTATTAGCATAGAAATCCGGTTCCGAAAAATCGTAATAATAATCGGTATCGAATATGTTGTTTTTATTCTATTCTCCTCGAATAGACCAGAACACTCGCGTGTATTCGAACGCCCCCCCCCTCACTCGTTGTTTTGTTATATGCGTTTTTGACGTATAAATGTCATATACACGCGGGGCATTCACGGGTATAATATAGTAGTATTATATACCACCAATCGTCGTCGTGACCTAGCAGAGAGTTGGAAAGGAAAAAAAATAATAATAATAAAAAATAATACACAAACACAGAACGTATAATAATATTCTAGTTTGTGCGTCTATTGTTCTGTTATGTTTTTATTCGGTAGAAACGATGTGTGTGCTTGCTCGCGCACTTGTGCGTGCATGTGTGTGTGTGTGTGTGTGCGTGCGTGTGTGTGTGTGTGTGTGTGTGTGAGATGCGAGTTGAATCGGCGGCGGCAGTGGCTGTGGGAGAGAAGATGGATGGATGTGCTCGGCGGTACGTATCAAACGTTCGCCGCTCTCGCCTCCTCCGGTCTACGTCGCCGACAACCAAACCGGTTTCGTTTCCTCGACCGTGTATGTGTGTGTTGTAGCTGTGCAGCGGTTGTTATTTCGTGCGTGCGTGCACCTCGCTAGAATACAGCCGCACTCTCTTCCCCTCCATCTATCACAATCCCCCACCTCTCGCTCTCTCTCTCTCTCTCACCAACACCCGCCTCTAACGCTCCTCTTGCTTTGACCGTACACACACAGTACGCACGGACGCACGACTTGGACGACGAGTGTCAAACTCGGAAGATTTTCGAAACGAAACAAATATCATGTGTAACGCACCGTAAATAATGACACGATGTTTAGGCCCCTCGAGCCAACAAGTATAATACGAGGAAATAGAGGGGTTAAAAAGGTATCGTCGTCGCCGCTTTGGGTCTCGTTGTGTACCTCGATATTCTCCTCATCTCCTTGTGTGTAATCTCCTTTTCCCCTTCTACGCACACACACGTACATATATAGTATATCGGTATACATGCTCATTAAAGTCGTATTGTTCGTGCACGACGTCCCGTGCACCTCCCTCTCCCCCACTACCCGTGTGCGTATATAATATTTTATTACACGCGCATAGGTCGAATAGACCAAAACTGGTTCTTACCCTATTAGTCCCCCTAGGAGGGAAGGGAAAAGACGAAAAGAAAAGAAACGAGAGGTAAAAAAAAAAAAAACGAAAAACAAAAGCGTTACGCGCCGCTGCCGTGTACTGATGATGTGTTTACCACATCCTGCTGTTGCGGCGGCAGCGATGGCAATGTAATACCTGATTCCAGTTATTATTATTATTATTTTTAATTAAAAAAACTTACCTTTAAACGCGGGCGCGCACGTAAATTTGTAAATTATGTTAATGTCTTTAAGTGGATTTTAATTGACATTTTTTTCCCCGTTACCACTTTTGCAGGCATCCTGGACACGAAAACTGGTAGCATGGAGACGTTAATTGATTCGGCCAGTTCTAAAACCATCAATTACGCTTATGCCTCGTCGGTAATTGCTGACGATGAATTCATTAACGCCGCCTCACCCCCACACCAGCGGCCGATGTTGCCTCCGCCACCTACTTCACAAGATTCGCCGTCGCCGCCACAGCTTCCTAACGATGTGAGTCCCGTCCCGCACAAACATAATATAATATAATGTTGATCCGTATTGTTTTGTCCCCGACTACGTTTTAAGACCTAACCAAACCTTTTTCGTGACCCACAGGTGTACGACTGCTGCGTGTCGCTCGATGGAATACCCATCAAACAAGAGTTCCAGTACACCCTGTCCGACACGGACGGATACGGGAAAATCACGCAACACGTAAGTCCAAAACACACCACAAGTGTCACTATGTACATATTATTCCATCACGTAGCTGCTCCGCGGTATAATATGAGTGTAGGAAATCCCATGTCCTCAACAATATATTATGCGCGCGTTTGTCCACAGAATGAAACGTAAGCGATGCATCCCGTAGAACAATTGACGTAAGTTGTTACTGCGCGCGTGTACAGCCCGCCGCGGGTTTTTAATATTTAAATGGAACGCATTTAAAAATAACAAATTGTTTCTTCTGATGTTTGGCAACGTAATCAAAGCGTTGCTCTCAAACCGTCTGTGAAACTTCTTATAGGCGCAACAACAACGGGGTCTCTTTGTTTTTTTTTAATTCCTCTCTTCCCCCATTCCACCACGACCGTCACCTTTGATGTTCCAATTAAGACACATTTCACTGTTTCACAGACACATTGTCAGTTAATAGTATATATATTTCCACCAAATCCCGCCGATGCCGCTACGTACTTGGCACCGCGTCAAGTCCATTATTTTTGACACGGTGTTTGATTCCGTTTTCCCGTCTCGTATAGTATGATGATTTTTAATAATATTGCGATGTCCGTGCTTGTTTTGTGTACACAGGATATCGAAGGACTGGCTTCGAAAATACTCGAGTCCATGTATGGGACCACGTTGAAGTTCTCGTCCCGGGGTCAGCGAACCGTCAAGGTGACGCTCAACGTCAGGCAGTCGTTGGTGGAAAGCAACGCGGCGGCGGCAGCTGCAGCGGCTGCTGCGGCCAACACGCCGCCGTCGCGGGGCCATCTGCAGCCGAGAGGACGTGATCGCAAGAGCAAATCGTCAGCGGACAGTAGATCACGGCGCGACAGCAACAAACCCGCGGTCGATTACGTTCCCGAGCAGGACATCGAGTACCAGGTGCAGTACGACAAAGGATACCAAAGGATCAAATCAGGCGCGCAGCGGTACAGGCGCGATCAACTGGTCGAAATGGTGCAGAGGAGTCTGGCGGAAAACTTGAGTTTCCAAAATCTAAGGTAATAATATATTCAGTCAATCATATCGTATAGGACGTGATAAGAGGGAACAGGGGACCGGTCGCAGGGTCAAGTCATCTGGATGCCAATGTATACCCGCTTTACCTATAATTATATACCGCTGTAATTTTGGTTCGATCCATACGCGTCGACTTGAAACGATAACGGGGGGGGGGGTGGAATCTGTTTTGTCGAGTGCGAATGTATGAAACTCGGCGCACGTATATAATATACGATATGTACGTGCGTATAATATGATAAACACGTAAAAACGTGATCGCGTTTCCGTTTGCCGATAACTCAAATCGCGCGCCGCGGAGAGAGTAATCGATTTAAGCACGGCGCTTGTCGAAAGGTTGAGGGGGAAAGAAAACAAACAAATACGTCGTCGGTTTGCATAACACTCGCGCACGGTTTACGCAAAGACTATGTGTACAGTTAGTACGCACATATAACGCGTGTACGTGTTTATACGGTATGTGTATGCGTGTGTGTGTGTGTGTGTGAGTGTGTAGGCGCGCGCGAGGACGACCGGTGCTCCGCGTGTGCATATAAAATACATAATATACATGTACACGAACCGTTCTTCGGACCGTGAAAAAGGAATTCCGCGTGTTGCTTGTGTACAAGTAGATCGCCGGCGATTATAATAAATTCATATTATACATATATAAATGCTTAAGTACGCGATGTATAAATCGTGTAAACGTTTTGCGCGCCGTATGCGTACACACGTTGGACTCCTTCCAAATTCGGCACTCTCTCTTCTCAGGGATCGTCGCCGCACGTGCAGAAGAAGACGACGGCGGAGCGCGTGGCGTTTCGAGGGCGTGAAAAAAATGAAATTATTATTTATAGACTATTATCGCGTACGCACACATTTCGTCCGCACGGCCCCCGGAAACGAGTCCGCGTTATACTCGCGCGTCCCGTAAATCGGTGGTACTCGTATAATATTAGTATATACGTAAATATTACGTCCTTTGCAAACGCATTGATCCCAAAAGGTTTTGGGGTCCTTCGTCTTCCACCCTCTACGTATACATATCTTATTCGCGGCTTAAGATGGCTCTAGAGGACCAAGCGTAAGCCTCGATCCCCTCTATTCACGTCCGTATTTGTATACTATATATATATACAGTTGCACGTCCGTACCCACTTGTTTTCTATAATATGCTTCAACGTGTACGACTTATGTCAATGTATACTTACCGTTCTTATTGTCTTCTCTTCAGGAAATCAACGCGGCCGGAAGGCTATCACAGGACACGGACGAAGCGCCGTCAGTCCAGCGCCTCCTATGCCGGAGAGCAGCTTCTGCAGACCTCTCCGCTGTGGTCGTCGGCCGTCAAGATGAAAATGCCGACCAAGGAGGTGGCGTGGAGCCCGTACGACTTCGAAACGGTCGCGCACATCCCGTCGCCGCACCACCACCGGCAGCACTATCAGCAGCAGCAGCAGCACTACCTGAAGCGCGAGCATCTCAAGAACATCCTGTACAGAGGGCAGCCGTTGTACGGCGAAAGGGTTCAGCCGTCAACAGCCGAAGAACACCACGCGCACGTCAAGTCGTCGGGGAACGGTGGCTCCAGGCACCAAAACCGAGTGGCCGCGGCCGTGGTCAGCAGCAACCCGCAGCAGCAGCCGAAAGATTCGGTGACCCAAGAGCATACCAAAAACAATGATCACCAGCGGTACAAACGCGCCAAACTGGCGTCCAAGAAGATTCATCATCACATCCACGAACACCATCATTATCATCACTACGACTATTACATCGTTTGAAGCCTCTACGACGCTATGCGAATTGTCAATTTTTTTTTTTTCTTCCAATATTGTAACGATACGTTCTGTACACGGCAGTTTGTGTTTTTTACAAGCGTGTTCAGCTCTCCCTCCCTACCCCCTCCCCATGCATAGTACCGACCGGTTCGGTAAAATGGAAAACGATTTTTGTTGTCTATCAAACGGTGCAACTTGCACTTACATAATAATATTATGTTCCAGGATCCCTCGTTCCGATTCTTCAAATTTTCTAATTTCATGTAAAAATGTATTGTGAAATGCATGGACGAAAAAAATCGTTTTCGATTGCACCTATCGTCGGCGCAGTGCCAACTATAATTTATTATTATTTTTTTATTATTATTTTTATTATTATTATTTTTTTTTTTAAACGCATTTGTTTAATATGCGCCATGTATAAAAATTTCGATTAATGCGTCTGCGAAGTTTGATTTATGCGTGTACACCGCCCACCCGCAGTGCGTGCCTTTAAGGCGCCAAATCAAATGTGCCCCCATTTCGTGTTCCGTTTATCCTCTAAAAATAAATCACGGCTTGGACAAGGGTTGTCTCCTTTCGCTGTCGAATAGCCACTACACCACCCCACCCTCAAACGGTGAACGTCATATGTAATCAAACTTTGAGCCATATTATCTGAAGTATTTTGTGAATGTGTTTAACCGCCCCAAGTTCCTTTTTTTTATATACTATTGTATTGTATTTTTTTTTTTTTTCCTAATATAGTTCTTAATCGGTCATTATTCGTAAGAACGTTACATTAAATGTTATGAATGAAAACTACCTGTATTTATTATTTGTCTATTTGTCGTCTATTTATATCTAAGAGTAATTATGACTCCGCAGCAATGTTATTTTTATACACAATTATAGAGCTCTCATCATTTTGTAATTATTTAATGGTACAAATAAATTCAATTCAATTAAACATCATACAAAATAAAAATAGTGTATAATTTATAGATGGGAAAATACATGTCCCATTTATCTATTGTGGGGTCCCCACGAAATGTCCTCTCAGCGGTCACCGCTACATATACTCATGGGCCATGGCTGAGGATTTATTAGCCTTGAAAATAAAAATAGAAAACCAAAAATCTAATAACTCTCTGATATGATATTCTCCGATCATGATAGTTATTGTTTATGAGTGGTGCATAATATTATGTGTGATCCATATGTAATAAGAATACTAATTTTCAGCGTAAGTACAAGGATTAATAAAAAAGAATAATTCACGTTAATTCAAAATTGAAAAATAAACGAAAGATTCTTCTACGTGCACTTATATTTGACGCATGGAAATTTAAAATATCAAGTCGTAGAATAACCATACGGATTCGCTGTGAAATGTTACTAGCGAATCATCGTTGATTTGTACAACTCTCTATCGTTGTTTCGGAATAGAAAATAAACGAAAAAATGTAACATGGTAGTAATGCATAATACTGGTGTAATCAATAGTAATTATCACTGTACAGGTGACAATTCATCTCGTGAGAACTAAAGTCACTGGACAGTGGTCACGATAAAACGATAATAATTGGTAATTTTAAAAAGGTGATAAATTACGGTGAGAGGGCACATTGAAAATTGTTCGACCTCGACCGCCAGGTTTTTTGGTCGAGTCCACCATATACCGTAGCTATGAGCCGCCAAAGTGAAGTAGAAGTGTAGGTACATCCTCGGTCGGTGAAGAAGAAAATTTGAAAACACGACGTTCAATAAGGTTGGCCACTAATGCTATAAATCACGAAGCGGGGCCGGTACACCGGGTAGTAAGACAGCAGACGGTTTTTACGAGTACGGTCGAAACGCAACGATTCGAACTCGAGGAGGGAAAATTCGGGAGAAAATCAAAATTATTCAATATTCAAATACATCCGAGGGGGACACGAAGTGTAATTATTCGAGCCGAGAACATCGAGCTGTAAAGCGATTATGCCGTGGAGTACGCCCCTAAACGTGTATCGTAAGTGGGTAGCTGCGCAGAGTGTGCACTACGTCAACTGAAATAGTCGTAAAAGTGTTGTTGTCAAAATACGTAGCCGGTATAGGCAGCGTACTGAACTTTAAAAACTATGTTTTCGTTGTTTTCATCCGTGATATGGTTTCTTGCGGACACCGGATCGAAGCCCGATTCCTACGACTCCGCGGTATTCGACACTTTGTAAACGATTTCGATTTCAAACGCAATTGTTCGATTTAAGCCGAACCCCGCGGCGGCCGTACAAAGAAAAATAATCGCATTTCCGGTTACATTGTCCTCGGATAAGGAGAGACATTGAATCATTTAAATTCCATATTAATCCTTAAAGCTCAGCAAAATATTGGGAAAAAACGTTTTGTTAATTGAGTTTTTGGAATTTCAAAAGTCCGCACCCATTAAATGTGTTCGTAAATCGTTTTTCATTATTAGTCCGGTGACGAGACGAATCTAGAAACGCAGCGACACGCGCTTGGAAAAAAATCAATTTGTTCAGTAATTTTTTCCCCTAGTTCGGCGATTATTTGAGTGGACTGCGGCGACCCGGTCAGATGTGAACAAACGATCCCGAAAACGTGACTCTGCGAATGCGTAATTGTTGCGGAAGCCGTCGGGTGCAGCTGTCGCATTCGCCGAAACAGAGAGCGATCTTCACAGTTCGTTCGGGAAAATCGTCGTTTTGTGGTAACCATTGTAATGTCTTGTCGATTTCAACGTTATGCCGAATGAAAACAATAGGAAAGGAAAAAAAAATTAAAAACAAAAAAAACACGTTATTCTGGTCATTCCGCGTGATGGTGTACATAATAATAGTAATGTGTTATTATACACGTTACACAGAGTTTGTCACGTTCACAGTCCGACGGTATAGCTCGGTAACTGTACATAATATTTGCTTTGACCGCAGGCGTTGCGAATCGTAATTAACGCAATTTAATTTGTTCCGATAACAATCGATTAAACCGTTAAAATAATTTTATTTTTTTTTTCACCACATGGATTTGTTTTTCGCGCACGTTTTATCGATAACAATAATTATTATTCGGCTGTAAATACATATCGGATTTATTGCTACAGCTAAGTATAAAAGGTTTTTTTTTTATTATCATTATTATTAGTCGACGATAAATTATCAAAGCTAAATTACATGTTTCGCGCACGTTGCAAAACGCTGATATTGTTTTAAAACAATAACAACTGTTGCACATTCCAAAATCGTTTTGAAGCGAACGTCGGCGACCCGCTGTTTCCGGTTCGCGCATGTCACGTATAGTACACATATAATGTACAGCCCTCGTATAAAATATGGTCGTTCGGTATAAGTATATGTTACGCCATTTATCTCTTGATCGCAACGGTTTAGTCTGAAACGCCAAGAAAATTATCGGCTGTAGACGTTATTATTAGGAAATTTAGAAATTATGCGAACAAGCACCGTGTTCCGTGCACTCGACATATTATGTGTCACCTACACCCACACGCTTTCTATATACTTTAATTATGATAATATTAATTACGAATAAATATCTTCTGGTTAAATCCATAGAAACCCATGAGCTGAAATGATTGTTTCAATTACTTATATTCCTTATCGATACTCGATTATAATACTATAAAACTTTCAACACATAAGTACAGAATACTTGATATTATTATGTCTCAGATTTAAAGACGATTATTTTTTTATTTTAATCATAAGTCATAACAAATATTTGTATTTTAAATACTTAAAAACACTTAATATCATATGATATGTTTTATATTTACTCGATTGAATTATCTTCATTTTATCAACAGTATATTTTTATGCATGTTTTTCTAATCACATTTTTTATCAATAACGATAATGTTCCTGCTTCCTTTCGGTTCTTCGTTCGGGCGTGTGCGATCATACATCGTGCTGTTTGGTCCGCGATTGCTGTAAAGAATTTATCGAAAACTAAAAAGATATATTTTAGTAGATGTTGACGTTTGTACCGAATGCATAGCCAAGGAGATCTTGTGCAGGATGTAGTTCACACGCCTCGAATCACGAGTTAAATATCTACTATACAAATGAAATACGTCGTAAGATTTGATTTTACAATTAATCCGTTGTCCTTTTTGGCGAAGTTCAATAAAATGCATAGAAAAGATATTATTTACAAGACTATAGATCGCATATAATTTCAGTTCGAAAACCAACAAGTGTGTGAAAACCGTTCGTGATGTGTAAAAAATACAAGATATTGAGTATAAAAGTTATTATTTCATTAAATATGTGTTACAAAATTATATTTAATAGTCGAATAGTTACAATATACACCTACAAACATATTATACCATTATAATACATACAAAGAAAAGTCCTACTGTTGTATATTTACAGCAATAAATATATAGTATACGATTACATGAAATTATTTACACACAGTTACTTATTGTTTAAATAATAGTGCATTATAGACTGCATAGTGTGTTTGTGTTTCCGGAACAATTCGTTCGAACACTCGCTCACGTCAGATTCATTGTTTCGGAAAACTCGTAGAGCATATTACTATAACATAATATTGGAATTGGATTGATGCTTACGTTACACTGCACGACGGGATTGGTGAGCGTCCGGAAGGGGCAGGTATCGGACTCTCCGTGCGTTCCTCCGGGACGGGCGAGGGATGGTGCGCGGCGAACGAAAAAGAAATCGATTTCTCCGGGCGAACGCGGCCTAAGGTATTTGGAGCTTGACGGGCCTGCGGCGCTTGCGGGACGACGACTTGAAGCTGTCGGTGATCTCGTTGAGCGACTTGCCGGTGGTCTCGGGCAGCACGAACGCGCCGAACAGCGCGGTGACCATGCAGCCGGCCGCGCACACGGTCCACACGGCCAGTATGCCGAACGTGGCCACCAGCCACGGGTACATCTTGATGGCGGCGAACATGAGCTCGTAGCCGCACGAGTAGAGCACGCCGTTCATGGTGCCCTTGACGTCCATGGGGAACATCTCGCCGCACACGCTCCACGGCAACGGGAGCACGGCGAACATGGCGAAGAACACGTAGAGCAGGAACGGCACGATGAGCAGGTGGCTGGCGGGCGGGTCGGCGGTGCCGCGGAACGCGTACGCGTAGCCGACCACGGCGGACATGGACGCGCACATGCCCAGGCTGGAGACGACGGTCAGCCGGCGCTTGGGCGCGGACTGGAACACCATGCTGGCCACGGTGCCGGTCAGCCGGGCGCCGCTCAGGTACACGGCCGCGGTCATGCCGTCGATGGACACGCGGCAGTCGCGCATCACGTCCACCGAGTAGAACAGCAGCATGTAGAACCCGGTGCACTGCTGGCACGCGAAGAAGGCGAGCGCGGCGGCCGCGGGCTTCCACACGGTGGGCGCCGTGTACTTGGCCCAGCAGCTCATGTCCTCGCCGCGGCTCAGCGTCGCGCCCACCGTCGAGTCGCCGCGGGCCAGCGTCGCGATCGCCGCGGACGCGCACGGCGGCGGCGGCAGCGGCGGCGCGTTCTCGTTCCGCGGCAGCTCGAACCCGAACCACCGTTCCGCTTTGCGCGCGTCCTCGTGGCGGCCGCGCGACCGCAGCCACATCGGCGGCGCGGGAACCAGGAACGGCGCGCACACGCCCGCCGCGCACGCCACGCCGATCACCGCGGCCACCGCGCGCCAGTGCAGCACCACGCCCAGCGCCGCGGTCGTCATCTGGCCCAGGCTCACGAAAAGCGTGAAGATCAACAGGTAGAACGGCCGGCTGCTCGTCGGGCTCGTCTCGGCTATGTACACGTAGATCACGCCTCCGGTACCTGCGCAACACCAACAACCCAGTGGTCAGTCGACAATTCGTCACGCGGTTACAACGGCCCGGTCGACCGGGGCCGAAGCGAAATACAATACGGCTAGGCAGGGCCGTCCTTAGGGGGGGGGACGAGCATGGTCCAGGCCCTGGGCCTCGCGTTTGGAAAAAGTAGTAAAATCGGTTTTATTTTCGTCGTGGTGTCTGAGGTACTTTACGTTATTAATGTCATAATAATATGTTTATCGATAGATGATTCAATATCTAAAAGGTGTTTAAAGTATTTTCGCCCTGGGCCTCGCAAATCCTAAGGACGGCCCTGCGGCTAGGGGTAATGTAGGGCTAAGGTACGCCGCAGTAATGTTTCCAGTATATACTAACATTAATGAAAATTGTTAGAACTCTCCCTACGAGACGGAATCACAAGATTTTAAAATTGCAATCTCGTTCTTAGAAAAAATTACTAAAGTGTTCAACGTTGTTTCAGTCGATGTGATTTATTCGAATTAACAACAAAAAGTCGAGAATGTTGATCTATCGATCATCGAAAACAAACAAATAACACTAATTTGGTTTTTCTAAATCCGGAGAGTGATACAATTAAAATATGTATATTTATTCATTCAAGATTTCTTTATAGATAACGGGAAAATCAGTTGATCACGAGCAATTCCGTTATAAAGAGTTTATACTCTTCTAACTTATGGTCGTATCAAACTTAAGGGAAGAACATATTTTACGAAAACGTCGTTAAAAATGATAATATTATTTTACATCGGGCTGGCGCGTGCGTTCCACCACACATTATGATTTATAAAAAAAAGGTGACCTCCAATTCTAATATGCTTTTAGGAGTCGCAAGCTCGCTTTTAATACGTACTAATAAACTTGATTTTAACATGGACCATGAAAAATAAATAAGGCCGTTTTTAAACTCACTAAACGATAGGAAAAAATACGCATGACACAGTGTGCAATTTAACAGATTAATTTCAACTTTGACGTTCATAATTTTCGAAATATATAGATTGTATTGTATTGAGTTTTTAGCCTATTTTAATTGTGTAGCACATTGAATTTGGTCGTTTAGATTCGAGTTATCGCACATACGCCACTCGACTGCAGCTTGCGCACAGTACGTGTAATACGTGTATAGTAATAATAACAATAATAATATAGTATTGAAACATAGAATGAAATATAATTTTTGTTCAGCCGTGAACCGCTATTCGGATTACTCGGGTAAATAATACGCGCGCGCCTATAGATCGTATGAGTATTAAGTAAATAAGTATTTTTTTTTTCTTTACCGTTTTGTATTACATGTCCTCCTTACATATTGTATTTTTCTTTTACCGTCGAAATCGTGTTCTTTTCGAGATTATCGCGTCTTCGGTGCGCGCGGGACAATAATGGCTGTGTTTAGGCGAACGGCGTGTGCACGGATTACCATTATTATTATTATTATTATAATATACTATATCAGTGTTGTACGTAGAAATGTTTGTTCGCCGTGAAAAGGAAACGTGCTCTTTTGATGTTTAATAGCACGTATTGTCGGCACGTAGCAGTGCGTATTATTTTGTCCCGAACATCCGGAGTCGTACCGCCGCTGTGCGTTATTGTACTACAATAATAATTGTACATAACGCGCTTTTCGTGTAGAAATAATACGCTTTTGCAGTGATAACAATACGCGTTATAGGTCGATAGCGGTTATGGGTGGTAAATCGGTGCGACCGAAAAACAGAACTGCTTACATAATGTTATAATACGCGTACGTACATTATTCGTGTGTGCGTGGTGTACAACGGTAGCGCTAAACGGATTTCTCTAAACGATAATATTCGTGATGGTAAAAAAAAAAATTCTTTCCGCCGCGTTGCACTAATATTTACGACGTGTCGCGCGTTAAACGTCGTACGAACTGCAATAATGAACCCGAGCGTCGTATATTATTACACGTATCATATACAGGAACCGCGTTTTTCGTTGGAACACAAAACGCACCGAAGAAGCATATAATATTATTATTATTATTATAATCATGGTAGTATCGGCTTTATTTTAAAACACATCTCGACCGTGAAAACTGCTCATTTCGGATACTTGTGTACGCATATTATAATAGGTATATCACTTACCCGCTAGTTTTCAACGGAATTATAATATTCGATAGCAATGAAAACGCGTAACGAACGTTATTTGGCATTCGTTCAATACGAGGTGATTTATCGCTCGTAAAACATATTTACATACGCGTTGCGTTCGGTTAAATCGACTACCGCTCAACGCATGCTACAACTGCAGCAGTGCTAATCGTTTATCGACTGCAGTTAATTTTGTTTCAGATCGGTATGTGTTTGGACGCGCCATGTTTATGTTACACGAGTATATATACGACCTACCAGAATTTGTATCAATTATAATATAACAAGAACTGCGCATTTCTATATCTTTATCCGAGTAAAGGGAAAGGGGGGGGGGAATCGAATGGATGTATTCAACTAGAAGGCTACGAAGTATCGAATGTTTGTGTTTTTTTTTACCGTGCCTTAATAATAAGTTAATATAGCATAGTAAGTTCCGACTGTATCTCATGCTGACAAAAACATCAGTTTTCTATACTTGATACCGATGAAAAATTAAAAATCTTATTAGGTAGTATAAATCTCGAATGCATCACCGTAAACCGTGTGCGGTAGTAAATCACATGCCATAAGCAGTCGAACTCGGTTAACTCGAAGATAAAGGGAACGGTGAGAAAGTTCGAGTTAAGCGAAAAGAGTATAAAACGAATATAAGATAAAATTTGTAGTAGCTATGGTAATATATTTTATGGTATGATACACCACGCCATATTGAACGTACGCCTGATTTTCGCCTTTCAAAATGCACAACCACGCGGATATATCATTTTTGTAGAATACCGGTAAATCGCTGGGTTGATTATGAAACCATACGCGTTAAAAACCGAAAAAAAACCGTGTATTTAATTGTATTGCGTTAAACGCATAAGATTTTCTAAACTCGGGTATCTAGTAAATTAAATAACCGCGCGAGATCGTCGACCGATGATAACAATACCTATATATTCGTGAACCGAATAAATCACTCACCAGTTGCTAGTCCGCCCAAAAGTCTTCCGATGTAAATGTGTTCCAAACACTGCGCGTTGCTGAGAAGCGTCCAACTTGCTATCATAGGGATGTACGTCAACTGTAGCGTATTCTTCCGGCCGATTCTGTCGGACAAGTAGCCGAACACTATGGACCCGATGGGGCACAACAGTAGCGGGATGCTGGCTGCGAAAAATCAAAACCGTTTTCGTAAGCGAAACACATTGTAACGTTGCACTGGGTTTGATGGAAAAATAACGAAAACGTCGAACGCGGAGAGGAGACCGTGCAAACAATCGCACGAATGTAACCTATGCCGACGGCGGGAAACATGTTTGTCGTAAACGCTCGAAGCTCCTAAACAGGATCGCCAATCGGGGAGTATATTCATTTATAGTGGGGAATGTACCCTCGATCGCAGATGCTTATTTTCTAACACTATGTATAGCGGCGAAGAACTAAATTCCATCTATTTGCCGAAAAAAAATCATTTTTTAAGGATCCATACCAACAAAATTGTGAAATATCGATCATGAATGCGCATGTGCAATACTGTATACATTATACGTCTTAAGTTGTCAATCTACCCAGAGTTGGGCGAAAACAAATCCAAATGATTGAAAAAAAAAAAAAATTATGAATCACTGATTATTTTGTGAATGAAGAATATTTTCTTTTAAATAGTTTTAGTTGTAACCAAAATTAATCTGGAATAACCCGTAATAACGAGTAACGGTAAAAATTAAAATTATTTTTAAATATAAACTATAATAATCAAATGAAAATTAAATGATAAATTTTTTTATTCGACTAATGCCTAACTCTGATTCTACACGTTCACAATTTGTTAGATGCTGTTATAGATTTTGTCGAAGTCACGAAGAGGAAATATTCTTTGGAATTACACGCAAGTCGCATAGGATAGGAGACACTGCCTTAAATCTGATACACCCTTTGTAAAATTAAAATGTCGCAACCGCACTAGAAAACGCATCTCTTGCTCTTCGTATAACCAATGGTTTATAATTTCCTTCCAGTCGTCGTCTAGAAAATTAAAGTATCACTGCAAACGGGCATGACGTGCATGTGAAACATTTGAATATATAGTGCTACGCTACGTGTATATATACTGTACATGTAAATTATATACCTATCCATGAAGCTTGTTCGGCATCGGGGTGGATAAGAGATTCCGGACGCTGAAGCTGCGGCAGTATGACGGCGGAATATCCAATCACCGCGCCGGCGAGGAACTGCTGGAACGCCATGACGCTGGTGGTGAAAATCTGTTTACACGAAAAACATTTTACTTAACGACACTAATCAGAACTGCAATCGGTATACGTAAGAAACCGAAAAGCCGTTGCGAACGAATACGGGCAGTTCGTATTACATTGAAGAGTGTCTTTTTCAATAGAAATCAAAGGATTTAACTAGATTAAATTTAACCTATCAACTTTATAAGTTTTTTGTGATTAACACAACATCCACAAGCATTGCCTGTTGACTTCATATGAATAAAAATTTGTTAAGTATTTTTAAGTATAGTTTAGAACTTTAAAGTAACTTCAGTTATTTGTTATACTTTATTCGTATTAATTGGAATAAGTACATATATATTAAATAGTAAGATTAAAACAACACTAGAATGTCTATTTGCATTTTGGAACGGATTTTTATAATATTGCGCTTTTTTGTTCTAGTTTAAATAACGTTTTAGTGTTGTATAGAGCTACAAAATCCTGATTATAATAATATATTTTACTCCGGTATAAGTGAAACAGTCATCATTACCAGTTTCAAATGCATGATCGTCTTTCTGTTGAACATAGTGAAGCGTGTAGTTGAAACTCAGCTGCGGCGCGAAGAAAACAATATAATATCAATATATACGTAGGTGAAGAAGGTGCGCGTAGATAAAAACTTTAGCGACTCCTCGGGTCGGTGGCAACGGCGGCGGCGTTGGCGGCGGTGGTGACGATGATCGGGAATAGTCTCCGAGGAAGATGGCCGGTACAATGCAAAATAATAACACGTCTCGTCCATTTTTTATAATTTATATCGAACCGATGCGATAAGAACCGAGCGAGATAATCTCGTGCCGCCGTTTATGTAATAAAACAATATTATATTATATCGACGAGAGCCATAATGTATGTATGTGTGTATGTAGATACACCTGCGGTATTCTTCTGCGTACAGGGTGTCGTCCCGCGAGGTTTTGCGGCCAACACGTTGTAAGCATATGTAGCAGCTAAAGTGCATGGAATTATTGCGAATCGTAATAAGTTTGTTAGCTAATTGTAAATAAATCGCAATGCCAATACACCGGCAATGGTTTGCGGTCGATCGGACAAGTTCCGGCGGCAGACTTCACGGACGTGGGGTTGTTTTTCAGCACCCCGCATGCGGACGCTGCCATTGTCACGACCGGATGGGCCGGGGAGCGGGACTCCGCGAGAACCCGTGACGAAAACTCCGGGTGAAGTCAACACGCAAGCACAAGCCAAGTCCGTCGCACTTGTCGATTTCGTCTGACTTCCCTGCGCGTCGTCCTGTCTGATGATCTCGCGCAAGACGGTGGTGCCGCCTTTACCGCATTGTATACCATGCACGCGCAGCCGAACGCAGAACGAAATCCGCAAAAGCTGTGGTCGTCTGATCGATTGTCCTCCGTTAGCATTCGCTAACCCGTCTATTGGTGGGAATAATATTAGCACAATACATAATTTCCCGTCCGAGGAACTCGCCTGGAACAGGTGCAAAATCGTGTACACGCTTGAAGTAAACGGGATTTCGAACGCCGTTATCAGCACTCGTGTGGCACACCCTGTACACTACGTATTGTGTACCGTTTTGTGGCGCATGATTCACTCGCTCACGTATACGCGTGTCCGCGCAGGCACACACCGTATATTATACCACCTGCCTCATTATCGCGTACTTGTCGCCGTATGACGTTTTGCCCGCGCGCATTACGCGACCGTACGTGGCACTTGAGGTTCGAAGCCGAGTGGATTTATTGTACATTACGATATTACGCGGATATATCGCATTTCCAATCACAATAATACCACGCGATATCAATTATCAATAGCGGGCACCGGCGAAAACAAGGCCGACGACGACGTATGCTAATATAGCCGAGTGGTTTTTTTTTTTTTTTATTTATGAAATTTTGTAGGTTTACAATTTATTTCTACATTTACAAAAAGTATGTATCGACTGTTTGTTTACAATAATAAAATCTGATTAGACGGATAGACCAGTCTCAAAGATGAAGGATAATATACGGATTATAATGATTTCGGAATTGGAATTAAGAATAGAAGAAAGAGTTAGTTGGATGTTTTGGGATTTTAAAAAACTGAAAAGAATCAAGCGATTACAGTGGTTATTCATATCGTTTCGTTATTACGCGTCTTATTACCGGTCCACTTGCGTGTGCTCGGGGTTTGTCGCGCGGACGAAAAGCAACGAGTGCGGTAGACAAAAATATTGATGACCACGCGGTATTATGTCCATTACGTACACTACATTCGACTGGTCGAATACGATCGCAACGCGTTGTTCGAAAACTTGAGGTACGATGACCGTTTAAAACGCGCAAATGTGTTAAACCGTTAAATGTGGCACGTCTACTTCTGTTGTTTCGGTCCATAAGACTTGGACTTTTTCCGGGAACTCCCTGGTCTGTTACGAACGATTCGCCGCACAAAGACCTCATAGTTTAGCTACCCACAGTCGCTGAACTCGCCAAAATGTACTTTGAAGTATTCCACGTTTAACTATCAAACCGTACAAACCCCTATATATGTTCTCCTTTTCCCTCCCCGGCAATGTTCAACGTCGTCTACTAGACGTAACTGATCCAGAGATCTACTCTAATTTATAATTAAACATCAATATTAAATGAGTATTTAAAATAACAATCATTATAAAAATAAATAAAAGAAAAAATCAACTAGCAAATAATTGATAGTAACAGTTAAATTATATTCTAAGGTGCCGTTAAAGAACGTTTCATCCTAAAGTTATCCATGCTAATGCTCGTATTTTCTTTAGTATAAAACATAAACATGTCAAATTTACTTATTGTTTTAAACCACAGATTGTAGATGTATTTTAAATAAAAAAAATAAATTTATATACTCGTATTTAGGATACGGTAAAATCGGTTAAACGTCGTAGGTAATTTTATCGAATTTCGCACAATAGTGTACGCACGTTTATGCCTTTATACACTGCACAGATCGATGCGTGACTAATCTGTTCAAATACTAATCGCGTGTACAATATACGCGTTTCGCGTAATTTATGCACATAATATAAATACGTGATTGCGTAAGTCGCGTTTTACGTTAACCGTCAAGCGGTTTCGATCGTGATTTCGTTTTCCTGTTTAAATATTATTCAATTGATATTAGACTCTAATACGTAATACGCACCACGGTGCCGGATGCGATTTATACTATAAAATATTATAATGACGTATTTATGGTAAAACGGCCGGCTTAACAAGTCTGCCGAAAAGATAAATACGTGCGTATAGCAGTAGCAGCTTACGCGTCGGAAAGCAAAGACTGTTGCGCCAATCGATTAATTAATATTATTATATGATCACAGTTTACGAGCGATATTTGAATCACGTATTAACTATTATACACGCGCATGGATGTGGAACATGACAACAATAACAAATGTTATCATTTCATCCTTCGACCCGTCTAGCGTTATAGAAACTAATAGATAGCTCAGTATTAACATATAATAGGCATTTATTAATTATTTATTTATTCTTCAAAAAAGATAATGGGCCCTACCGAACTTGTTTGCTTATCAGATTTCACCTGAATTCTCGTTCTCCTCGATGACGACTGACGTACAGACGCCGAACGCAATATACTTATCTATTATCATCACGTCTGTTTTTTCACTTTACTCTCGTGATCTTCTCGGTTTTATCAATCCAATGTACCGTGGACAATAAGACAGGCGTATCCGAGTTGGGTCTCAGATAATATTTATGATAAAGATAAGCTATATACGCTATAATGCTATATACTATTTAATTGGATCCGGCTATAAAAACGGTAACGTACTATAGTTAGGTCCGAGTGTCCGACTATAAAACTTGTAACTTGGTTTAGATTTCATATTGCACAAAGTTGTAGAAAAATACAGACTTTAGGACCCAGTTAATGAGTGTAAACAAAATTCTGAACAAGTAAATACTTAAAATATTTTTTTATATTACCATTCTTAAGGTCGGAAGAAGTTGAGAATTGTTTTATAGAAGATCTAATGCCTATTTGACCATACGATCAACGAATACGAGAATTTACGGATTATATTTTAGATAATTATATTCACTCGGAAGCAGTTTTCCTCCCTAACATTTGGTCAGACTCCAAATCATCAAAAATGAGAACGACAAATGCCTGCGTATAGTTCAACGCTCATTTTATTCCAATAGTATATTGTGTGGCAAGGGCGGAAAGTGAGCAGTTTCAGTAGCGGGCCACATTTCGCACAAGACTGAAATCGCCTTTCCGCACGAGCCACACGTACTACTTTTTGTCACGCCTCCTATCTTTATTAATGCGGCAGTGGTGATTAGTAAGACAATCGTCATGACGGCACAATTTGTTTGTTTCGACTATGTTTACGCAAACGCGTGGACGTTGAACATTGAAAATGAAAAACCTATAGATTTGCACGTCGTGAAAAAATATTGTACAACGTGATGGACCGGAAAATCCGCTACATCATGAACATGTATATTATTTATCACATTTGGATATTTATTTATTTCGCCAAGCGTTGCAGGCAGAAAATAGTCTTTTCCACCCCCAGGACAGAAAATAATCACTTCCACTTTAATTTAATTTAATTTTTGTTCTATCTGGCCTATAGTAATGCTTAACGAAAACATGAACGGTGAACGGGACGACGGCGTACGTGTGTTTACGCGCATGAGACGAATCAAAGAACAATCGATTCAATCCTTGTAAATCCTTAAAACCCGTTTGCGGAGCGACCAGCCTTTCGGCAGCAGCCTTTTACCGTTCGCCATACTTTTCTTTGGCGCGCAATCGTACAACGTTTTTTCATCACGTCCCGCTGTTTACGGCTGTACGTATATTATTTTTTTTTTTGCATAGCAATTCCTTATCCGTTTTACATCATATACATTATTCTACTTATCGTATTATTATTGACTGTCGCGTGTTATAATACATATCGTAAATAATATGATTTCGAATTCCATAGCCTAATGTGAAGTATATTACGTTCGAGTGCCCTTCACGGTTCTTTGTCTGCTCGCGTACACACGTTACGATGCCGCACAATAACCGTATTTTCACCGGTCGCGTTATTTATTCGTGAAATTATAATACGGCGAGCGGACAACAGAAAAATTCCGGGAAAACAATGCGCGCTGTCGTCAATAAGTACTCGAGGTGCGCGAGTTAAATTTTGCAAACGAAAATCCCAGATAGCGATCGATGTACTATACCGTGCGGCGTAATGACATGTGTCAATAAACAATTCAATCGAGTGCTCCGAACGCGTCGAGTTATCTACGTCAAAAGGGATGGTTTTGTCAACACGCGCAATCGTACGTACCCGTACTTCATTGTGTAAACACATTATATTGTGTACATTCACCGCAATATTATCCGACCGACAGTCGAGAACGAAGAGTGTGTTAAGCCGACAATAATATATAATACGCGCTGTGGTCATAATATCGTAGCACGCGTATGTTAATAAACGTGTGTACACAATATTATATTCACCAATCGACTTTCCGACTTAGTGAACACGTACAGTGCATGTACGCATATTTCTTTTACCTTTTCTTCGGTTCGATTACGCGCGCGCTGTAATTGATTGGACGGTAAACCGTGTTGCTCGTTCCCAACAACATTATAACACGTGGCACTAATAATGTGATAGGTCTCAACGAGCCGGCACGATTCTAGTCCTTCCTAATGGTGAAAAGTCGTCCTCGGATGTACAGGGATTTTACTTTGATTGATTCGAAGAAATGTTTACGATCTAGGCTTAAAATTAACGCGACGAGTAAAGTTTTAAATGTACTAAAGTTACATGGACGACATACTGTGGTGAAACATTTTGGGTCATTTTTTTTTATTTTTTTCATAATGATTTAGATATTATAATGTATTCTCGCTTCGTATGATACCATAAGAGTTAAATATACGCTATATATAATAAATATTTATTATTTAATTTTTTTTTCTTCCATCTCTGGTTTCTGGACCAATTTCTTTCTAATCTTTTTCCTTTTTAAAAAGTATTTTCAAGACAAACCTAGGATACAAATATTATAAAGGCTTTTATAGTGCGTTATTACAAGTTTATCCACAGTTGGTGAATGCCAAGTGATATGTGAAACGGTTGTGATTAAAATCTTAACTAGACTTAACTGCTCTAAATGATGTTTAAGACTGCACTCGAGAGAAATGTGTTAATGGTCACGTACGGTCGTCTTCTGTGTATCCATACACATTTATACATAGCGCAGCCCGCAGGGAACCGTGGTGACGGCAGGTCAACACTATCGACGAATTTCTTTGTTGAATCCCTGACCAAGAATCATACACCGTAAGAGTAACCAAAGGTCTTAAAATTTATTTCGTATTTAAGAATCTCGTTTATGGACAATATTCGGTGTATAATTTCTTAATAATTTTAATAATCTGCAATTTTTGCGTAATATATAATTGTCTCGTTAGAAAATCAAAATAAATTATTAGATAATCATTATTTCAGCATAACATGCAAAATAATTGGCAAGTATGTCACTGTGGAGTAGGTACTTGCGATAATAAACGTACACGATAATGGAACCGTTATATTGTATAGAAATTAAAAATGTCAACTCTCATATTTGATTAGAAATAAGACAATTGTACTCAGTTTTTTTTTCACGATGTGTGTTTGTTCTTTCATGGATCATGGAAATTACTATTGTATTGGTACTTGTACAATAATTCATATCACTACACACGTTCGCTGCAGATTATTAGGTATAATTTAATGGTTCGATAATGCGGAGGTACGTCGATATGCATAATCTATCGAGCCATTAACACGCTCCTATTAATAGCTTAATATGGTTTAGCGTAACTATAACTTTTTAGCATGACGGATTGATCAATGTAAAATCGATTTTCCTGATTGCTAATCATGTTGGTCCATTATATCCGTTAAACGTTTAACCTCGTTGGCACAACAAGTGTGTGTGTGTTCGTACATAATAAATTATAATGTATATATAATGTACTTTATAACGTATTATACCTATATATTACGTACGGAGTTTGACCTGGAAACAAATAGTAGGGATACTCTGACGATGTGTAAAAGATTTTCAAATGCTAATTAATGCACAATACACATATTAACATGTCGTTAATATTAACGGTTTATCCTTAACATTTTATCACAAGCCGGGAAATTGATAAATATTCCATAATACACAACTAAATAATTGACTACGCACTCTCGGTGCTCAAAACACGAAAGTAATTAGCTGTATTTGCAATTTGAAAAATAAAATCCCCTAAAGTAATATAAAATCTTTATTTTTAAGTCATAAATCAGCAAACAGAACCAATTACAAACCGGAAAAAAGTATACGGATAGTTTCGTAATATACTAATATTACAAGCTGTTATATATTAGAGATTTATATACTTACTTACCAGAATGGAAATTATAAACACTGACAAGTAGTATTAATTCAAGGTACCCGTGGTGTGTATTAAAAAGGGATGTCCATTTTTATAGAAAATGTTTGCTTTTTTAATATATTTCGAGTTACGATGGCCTGTTTATCAAGCGTGAACAACTGACCAACAATCAACATTAATTTCGAGTAAATCTTTTTATTCCGATTTCTAATGTTTTTCTATCTAATCAATAATAACTATCTAGATAATATTGCATCCGAATGAATAGAAGTAGTACTCTAGTCTAGTGTGATATAAAATTATTATAATTGCGTCTGCTCAATACACGCATAATACAACGCGAGGAAAAGGTATTCCTAGTATTATAGTATAGTACCTAATCGATAATAATTAAAAACGACAGGTAATTTCCAAGTGCGAACTTGTTTGCTGATAAGTAAATCACGCATTGTGATTTTAAAACTTTATAAACTCGTATATAGTCGTATGCGCAAGACAAACAATAAATTAACATCGCCTCAATACGATAGAAGTTCCACGTTCCACTCGAAAACTAAAATTAAAAAATATATTATCTTAACGCCGTCTTCAAACACGTACCGAAGATAAAATAGTGTCAGTGTAATACGGTGTAATGTATCGTGGCTAAATATAATATATGATATATAAATATAAAATATTTTATGTCACCGGTACAACACTAAGGTAAGGGGTCATCAGAATGTATGAAAAAATGAAAACATGATTGAAAGAAGAACCGTTCGACGGTATGTTAGTATATTTTCAATTTTGTATATTCGAGTTACTGACTCTCCAGACAGTTTTATTCAGTATTTCAATGTTATTATACAAATATTACGCATAATATAGTTTGTGATGATTTGTGATGACTTTTAGTAATTATACGGACCAAATGTTGCGCATGAATATTTATAAAACCATATCAATTTGCATATATAGAGACTAATAGTGTACGAATCGATTAAAATTTTACGATAATTTCAACGGAGATCCCGTTGTGGAAATAATCTTTTTACCGGAGACTGGGGAGTAATCGTGACTAATTGTGATTCGTTTGGGCGAATGTAAGTTCCCACACGAGATGAGAATCAGGTTAAAATTAACCAAACCATCGGTATGCATACGTAAGTTCCGACACAAAAAAAACTATAAGCTAGTAGATAAGTTCAGACACGAAAAAAAATACATCGGTAGGTACGTAAGTTTCGACGCGAAAAAAATGTATCAAATAAATGTAAATTTTTATACGAATAAAAATAATTGCAAATACAAATTTCATTTCCACTTTATTCAGACTTGAAAACTTAAATGTAGTTGGTACGGTTAAAATGTGTTTGTTTTTGTGTTGCGTTCAACTAAAATGTATATCATCATCATCCTAGTATACGTATTCAGAGTAGTTGATACATCAAAATAAGAACATCAGATTGTAATAGACCTCAACAATTTGGTAAAAAAACCAAAAAAAAAATGGTATTTAAATAATAAGATATCAGCTTGCAACTTAAAAATGATAACACAGTATGATTGTGTTAAGTTTTTGAATTTTCGGAATAAACCACATAAAATGTAATCATTATTATTTTTATTATAATTGTATACGACTATAACCAAGGAATTAACAAGGAAATTTGTACTTGTAACCATTTTTATTCGTACAAGCATTTACCATTTATTATAGTTGTATTTTTTTCGCGTCGAAACTTGCGTACCGGTTTATATTTATTTCCTTGTCAGAACTTATACCGTACCAGTATAGTTTTTTTTCGTATAAGGACTTGCATGTGTACCCGCTTACTTGCTACGTCTCGTGCGGTGGGAACTTACCAAACCCCGTTCGTTTAAAGTTACACATCGCATGGGCATGGCGTACGTTGTAATATCAATTTGGCTATTCGCCGCGGACGAATCGATACGGCGAGAATTTAATGCGCGTTACCGGAATCATCGCATGCGTCGATTGTTAAACAAAAAAAAAATGTGAGTTACAGTAAATCGCGGTCGGAGGAGTACCCACGCAAACAACACGTATAATAATTATGATATTTCGAATTTCAAGTATATTCTGTGTACAAATATGATGTGAACCGCGTGCAGAACACGCTCGGCGTGTGCTTATTCACGTTATTTTCCTATCCGCGGTGGTGTTCAAACGGTTACGGATTACCGATCGTTTTTTTTTTTTTTAGATTATTTCGTTTATGCATTGTTGCGCACAGAATAAATACAATAAAACGCCTCGAACACGCAATTTTCTCGGCTGGCCCATCGTTAATCGCTTTAAAAATTAAATGTGACTTACGAGGTGCGATTAAAAAATCTATACCGAAACAACAGGGCAGATCAGTCAATAGTATACTGAATCACCAGACAATCACTCAACACCGATACCTCGATGTCCATGGCTGACTGAATAAATATAAAATCGTAAATAGTTTTATATGCAGTATTCACCCTCGCCCCATAATCAGTGGTTTTGTAAAATGCTCATAAACAAAATATTGTCCCGGCCAAATATTACCAAGTACCGGTTTTTTCATGGTTTGTCACCGCAGTGCACGCCCTCGTTGACACCTCTTATCGCCAAATACCTACCTGTAAAGGATCGTGCGATCGCCAACGGATGTCAGGTCGTCTTTCGTCTCTAAGGTGGTAATACCTACCCAGATTGTAGAATAAAATCGACCACCTGGTAAAAACAGACAGTGTTGAAAACCGATTCGACGTCGTTTTTTTATGTATGGTTAAGTGTCTTCATTATTATTTTTTTACATAAATGTATATTAAAACATGTATGAACAATAAATAGATATTATTGTTGTACAAACACTTCTTAACCGCATACTGTCGTTATTTTTAGAAAAATACTGCGGTACAGGGCAAAAAGACCAAGTCAGCAATTGTATTATAGGCAACCATCATACACCACACCTAATATAGTACATACAACACGCATAAGACGATACGTTTCAGTTGTGATGAATGTTTGGTTGCCAGCTATTATACAATTTTGGCTGACTTGGTCTTTCCCATCCCCTATACATACTGTTTGGTCTGATTATAGGCTGCGGTCTGCGTGGTTTGTATAATGGTAGCTTAATTAAAACAACTGATATTTGATAAAATGTTTGTGTGATTAAGCATATAAAATATATTAAACGATTAAATATAATAAATCATTTAAACAAAATACAAGCTGTACATTTTGACCATGCTCACGACCTTTTTTGGACTAAACTTGAACATTTAAAAAAAAATTCAAATTTAAGCATTTTTACGGCCAAAAAAAGGGGTGAACATGTTTTAAAAATCACCATGTATATAAATTATAACATAATATAATAATATAATCATTTAACCTTACATATTATAGTTACGCCCTGTATATAGATATCAAATAATCTAATATTACGCAATAAAAATGTTCAAGGATTTTCGAGGAATTCGGAACTGACCATCCCTCCACGAGTCCTGCAGGCAAAATGTTTGTAAATTAAACTTCGATGACGTATCTAAAAATTTCACGCTGAGCTAATAACGAGATCCAGAGAGTTGGGTCATCCGTCGCGATGGAATCTAAACATCCTCGAGCTAGATTGGATCGAAATTCCCCGTTCAAGATCGGCTACAACATAGGAATAATATGGCGTACAACACCTCTCCGATGATATGATTACGAGAAGGAGAATAATATTTTATTCCTGTCAAGGGATTACAACAAACAGGTGCTATTATTATAGACATAGTACAGATATTAAGCTACTTCAACACAATACTTTTATCTGGTTAAATCCAGACGTCGGTGTGGTATTTGTTTTCCTGAAAATAAGTACTCGCATTGTTCATAAAGTTCTTTTGTTTGGTTTTATAATATGGTATGTTCTTGATAATTTTTAATACATTTGTAATACACATATCATATAGACATAAATCTAAGTCTCTTGCTGATTTCAATTGGTTTCATAATTTTACACAACTATTTAGTCTACCTAGGTACCATTTATTTTTTGAAATATTACTATTCATTATAGTAATTATTGTTATTTGTATTATGTCATTTTTGCACTTCTTTTCTTAGAAGAAAATACAATAGTTGTACTTTTTATTTTATTTTGGTTAAATCGAAAGAAAAAATCCTAAGGGATTAACCGTAATAATATTAAAATGACAAACAAGTATCATATTCAGAAATTAAAGATTAGAAAACAAACACGATAAACTATTATGAAGTATAAAGTCCATGCCTGTACCTGTACATTTACTTTTATGTGTCAAATATAAAATTCAATACCATTACACGACAGTTTGTATCATTTTGAATCTTTTAACTTATTTGTTTATTAGATAACATTAAAGCACAGATTAGATATATATGTGATAATAATATACTCAAACATGAGTGCAATATACCAACACTATGTCTCCTATATGCGTTCTTTAGAAACACAAATTATTTTGTTTTATTTTTTCACTATCATTACTCGTTTGATAATAATATTAATTCTTATGAAATATACGACCCGTTTAAATTAGCGAAAATGCCAATTCATTGACCTCTAGGACTAGGCCTTAGGGTGTACTATAGAGTCTATAAAGTATAAATTGAAAATAAAGAAAAAACTAACGAATATATTGTATACAGTTATCCATTTGTTGGGAAATTTGTAATACACTATTAAATCTAATAATAGTTACCCTTTAAACAAAATTAACCGAATCTTCTAGGTCAAACAATTTTTAGAGAACTGCAACAAGTTTTATCACACAATAAATACGCGGTATTATCAATATTAAATTGAAATCCAAGCGTCAAAAATCTTTTAACTTTTTAAATTTCAAATCGAACCGAAACCATAAATTCAACAAATCATGCGACGAAGGAACGAAGCTTACACTTTCAAGAACCCGCGGTAAGCACGCAAACGTTTCGTCCGATACGCCCGACCGACCAATAGGCACAAATAGACATTAGTATAATGATTGGGGTGGGGGAGTGGGCTTAGCCCGTAGATTAATTGTAACCCCTCCCCCCTCCGCCTAACACAAATCTTTCCAAACTGTCATTAGTTATTTAATGTAGTAATAACTTTGGCAACTCTGCTGCTATTGTCATAGATCATTTTCCGCCATGCGATGATTGAAAACATGGATAAGATCAACAATAACGCTGCAAGAACGATTTAGTAATATGTATTAATATTATTTGGCAATAGTACCTAGTAATATTTTGTTTTGATGGTGGAGGGGGTGTGGGGGATTGTTTTTGTAAAAAAAATAAAATGGCCCGGGTCAATGCAATTTCCTATTTGCGACTGTCGGACTATGCCGCAGAATGCATCCTCGTGGTCCAAGAGCCTCTTTCACACGAAGTCACGGTGCGCCACCCACAAGCGACTAATAATTAAATTTTAGGTTTTTACACGCGGAGGCGTCACCAATTCTGTCGTGCCACTCGTATTCGCTTCGGAGCGACCAGTCACGCTGAATAGAACAGTGGCGCCATCGCAGTGAAATGTATAATGTTTTGATGTAAAATCGTATTCGACATCATTGTTCACACGGATAACCACTTTGACTGGGAAAACTTTATTCTAGAAATTATTGAAAATCGGCCGACAATATGGAATTGATGATTGTAAATATTGTAGTCAGTGGCGCCGTTTAGGGGGCTACACAGGGACCATGGTTCATGCCCCCCCTCCCCCGCAGCTTTTTTCAAACCATATGTTGTTGATTAGCTCAAATCTATTATAGTGGTAATGTTTGTTTCCAAATTTCAAGTATTTAAAGTTATGAATTAATGATGTAGTATAGGTACATTGAATTTATTAATAATGATTATTTTGACCAGACGCACAGACGATTACGTGTCATGTACACATTTTTTTTTCCGTTCAACCGTGTTCTTATAACATACGAATAATTGTAATGATCTTAATAAACAGTCAACACTCGTGCACACGATCTTAGTTTTTTTTTACTTTTTATCATTATTTTTATCTATTTGGTATGCAAGCAAGAGCACATGTGTATTTTTCTTCGATTTAGATTTAATAATTTTAATCCCTTTAGAAAAATTGGTTAATCATCAAGTACCTCAGGAAAGTTACACCTAATTCAAGGTGCTCTTGTTTAAAGTAAATCAACCAACTACACAACCATTATACTGTTTTTGGGGTTAATTGATTGACATGTTTTTAATTTTAAATAATACACTTTTTCATACTGTTACCAAACATAAAATATATTTTTTTCAAAATTTTTTGATATATAATACACCATGTTTGAATAGTTCACTTATAATTTAAATAACACCAATAACGGCAATAACGTTTTTGTACAATAATACAATAATATTAAAAAGATTTACGTTTTGACTTAGAACACATTTGAAAGGCAAAATTTATATTTCTAATATTATTGTCTATAATATTTTGCTGATAATATATAAAATAGTAAGAAGTTAAATTTGTAATTAAAAAACAACATTGGTTTAACCGAAAACTTGTAAAAATTTAATTTAAATAAGGTTTCATATAAATTTGAAAATAATTCAGTTGTTTGATGAGACTGTTTTGATAACAGTTCTAAGATTTTAAAGCTTTATAACCACTTAAAAATAACAAATAAATGAAACAAAAAACAAAAAAATAATAATAATAATCACTTTGTTTGTATGACATTTTTATATACATTATTATTTGTGTATGATAAACTCATAAATTAGACAAAATTAATTTAACTTTTTTTTACAACACAACACAACACAACACAACATTTTATTACAAAAAAAAAAAACAATTGCCACAAACATTTTTAATGATTATAATAATTTATTATTTAATTATTTTGAATTCCAACAGTCTTTTTAAATAATTAATTATCTATTAGTCTGGACTATTGTTCATGATTAGCTAAGCTTCAATATAGGAAAGTAAGAATTGGTGGTAAAGTCAAAGTCTAACGACACATCTGGTCCTCTCATATATCCACTAGCTAATAATTTCATAGTTACAAAATTTGTCTTGCAAACTTTAATTAGATCAAGTACCTAGAAAATAAATAAGATTTTGTTTAAATAGTGCAAGACAAAACATAGACAAATTTCAGGACTTACTTGTTGTGAGTGCGGTTGGGGAATGCTATCTAAAAGACACCTTGCTTGATGAAACAGTTCACAGCTGTTCATATATAACACCCCAGAATCTCCAGATGCAGTATCACGTGTTTGGCATCTGGTCATTTGAAATTCATTATAAGAAAATGGTGGTGGCACAGCTACTGCAGAGAATGCAGCAAATCGATGTTTATAGCGAACTCTTTCGTTGTCAAACTTGGCATGTTTTGATGTTCGAATTTTACCTTCTAATTGAAAGCCAATCAATGTCTAAAACAATATAATTATATAAATTACAAAAGTCTTTATATATTTTAATGCACATTGGTACATAGCAGATTACAATGGATAGTAAACTTAAACAGGTATAACAAACATATTTATCAAATGATTTAAAATATTAATAATTAAAATTATCAAATAAGTTATACAAACAAAATAATAAAATACATAATATCATAATTATTGATTAATTTTTATTTTGACATAATTGTAATCTCTACTTCACATTGATTAAAACATTCATAATTGTTACGTTTAAATAAAAAATAATTAATTATCTATTGTTCATGATTAGCTAAGCTAATATAATATACAAATTAGATGAATCGTAAGAACTAAAAGTTTCAAATATGCTTGCAATTCTTGACTTTCCAATTATTATTTCTCTTAAATTATTATTTTTTTGTTTTTTTTTATTTGTGGTATAACTTCAACTGCTAAGGTTATTAGCTTGCAACAAGAATATTTATTACATAGAATATAATAACAAAAATAAAAATTTAAATTAGTTTTATACACTCAGAGATATAATAAAATATATTCTTAGTTAGCTAGTTCTTTTATTTATGTTAATTTTGAACTATAAATTGTATTATATAATTCAGACTATTCATATTATATATAGTTTATGATATACCTTTGAATTCTTATTTATAGGCAAAATAGAATTGGCATTGATAAATTATCCATTTCAGTTAAAAACCTTTAGTTACCTTAAAATAAGCGCCTGTTAAACTTTGCATTGCATGGCACATGACAATCTCTTGGCTGTACGGATGTGTTTTTTTCTTTTTGGGCTTATTTCGTTTAGTTTTATTTTTTTGAGAATCAACTGGAGAATCGCTTCCAAGTAACACATTATCAGCCCTATTTAAAGTAGACACTAACCAACCATATAGAAATTGATATAAATACCTACAACAGTTTATTATTTAGAAGTTATTAAATTAAATCCCTTCAACCATAATGGGAAATAAATGAAATACTTACCAATAGATATACTGATATTCATGAGGACTATAGAGTTCTAACTCAAAACCAGATAACAAGTACATTATCATTATTCTAATAGTATGATAAATTATCCATGTACTAAAGCTAGCCAAATGCTCTCTTGGAGGATCCAATTTCGATGAAAATGTGTGCAAAAAAGCATCTACCCTCTGAGACTGGTAACATAAAAAGGAAATTAATATTACCAATAAGTACATTAATAACTCTAAAAATAGTAATACATGAAATTATGTGCACAAAAATTTACCTCATCCTGTAATGCCGAAAAATCTTCCATAAGATGGGCCAACTTATCCCTTTGTCTAGCTTTATTATGACCACAAATCTGTATTAACCCTGCGAATGGACGAGTGCAATGGTCAAAAAAGTTACTTACACAGTCCTTGGCCTAAAAATAAAAAAAACAATAACAATTTTTACAAATATATTGCAGAACACAAAAATTATAATTTTACTTGAGAATTAGACAAGATATTTAAGCGTGGTATGAGTGATGGCGGAGCAATGAACGATTTTGCCCATTCTCGAAGACAGTCATCTAAATCCAGTGTACCAAACACCCGGTTAGGTTGAGGAAAATAAAGTGTTTGCATTACTGATCTTGAAACAATACATAAGTGACTGTTGTGACCAAGTTCAATAAAACATTCCTAAAAAATATTAATAAATGGTATTAGAAAATAAATTATATAACATTATGAAGTATGTGCCATGACTAGGGTGTGGATTACAATGCAAATTGCATTTTTTCTGAATGTCCAAAAATAATACTTTCCAAGAACAAATTTCATTCTATTTATCAAAGAATTCAAAAATGAAACTTTTATTTTATATTTTTAAATTTTTTTTTGGTGTTTAAATTAATTTTTAGGGCATTTTTTAATCTTTCTTTTTATTAATGCATATTATAATTACGGGACATTTTTCTTGTTTTTTACAGAATTTGAATCAGCCCCCTAGTCATAATATATCAAATAAATAAAACAAACCAAAGCACTAATAAAAGTTACACAATTTGTTAATTTACAAATTTGTTTCAGTCTTGTTAACAATGAATCAAAATACAAATATGCTTCGGCAGCTGGTTTAATATTGGTATATCGAGGAAAAGTAGGTGGTAATAATTTTTGATTGATAAGAGGATCAAAACCCAAATCATAATACCAGTCTGAAAAATATAAAAATATTAAATATAACCATTTCACTTTTAATGCTTTATAGTTTCCTTACTGCCAACTTTGGGAACTCCTTTGTCCACAGTCTTTATTAGAGAAGGAATTAATAATCCACAAGTAGTCAATAATCTCTGAGTCTCTCCCATTGAACTTGAATGGTTTTCACGTCGATTAAAAGAAAGTAAAATTTGAAGAAAAAGTCGAATAAACTTAATACGTGTATTTAATGCAACATAAGATTCATTCTGTAAAAAAATAGTTTTGTTTAAATTTAATTGGAGTTTACTAAAATTACAAATCTACAATACTTCATCACTATTTGCATTTGATTTAAGTATATGGTTTATTGACTCGTCTACTTCTCTCATCATACCAATCACACGTTGGTCAGAAATTTCATTAAAATAATGATAGTTATAAAGCCCAGGTTGAAAGTCTTCTTCTTCGAACACTTGAGCTCTGTAATTATAATAAGCATACATATTTATATTAAATTGCCAAAAATAGAATACAACAATGTTGTACTAACCTGCTAGCAAAATCTCTAATTGATTCAATTATTTTATAGACACATATACAAAATGCTTTCAAAGGAGCAACTTCAATATCATAAGGCTTTTGATAGTATAAATTTGTAAACACAGTTTGCGCTAATGAATGACCTTCAAGCCAGGATACAATACAAGCTAATGTTACATCTATTATTGATATTTGTTCAGATACAGTTAGCCCACTTAATTTCAAATCTTCCAACTGTAATTTTACTTAGTTATAAAACAAGAATACATTTAATTTAATTAATGACTATAAGATATTAATCTACTTTTTTTTTATTGCACGTTAGACCATTTTATCATTCTGAGCCAGGTTTCAATCAATTTACCTTGCCAAGCTTAAAAATGTAAAATATTCTTTAAATAATAATTTGCCGAGAAATAAACATTTTCATCCACAACAAATGCATTATTAATGAACATTAAAAAATTGGCTTCTTAAAATGTTTATTTTTTGCTTAGTAGACTAATATATTAATAGCATAATTTTATTTTCTAAGTAAGAAATAATAGAAGTTTACTTTAATTGCTTTTGATTCTCGATTACACATCATGCCAGCATCCATTTTTGGGTCCATGATTTCAATAGCAGACATTGCTTCAAATAAGCCAAAAAAGTAGCCATGTAAAAGTTCACCTAGTTCCAGATCTGAAATAGACAAGATTATAGTAATTATAGTATAAAAATTTGAACGCAAACATTATTTACTAAGCATCAAATAAAAAATGGTATATTATTTTAAAAGTATAAAACTAGAAAAAGTCACTTGTAAGTTTTTAGGGAATATACCTAATATTTATTAATTATCATACTAAAAAGCTTCATATTATATATTTTTTACAAAATAATGAAGGTATACTATATCTATAAAAAAGGATACTATAAAAAGTTGCAAGTTGTTGGGTATTATTTCGACGAAAGGAAGGTCCATTTCCGGAGCTTTATACATAATTAATCGAATCACAGTTATCGACAATCTTAGGTAGTTGTGATAACCAAAGAGTACAATCAATTCAATAAATTAAAACAAACATCACTGAATATAAAATAAATATGCTAAAATATATAAATATATAACATATATTTTACCTTTAATGGAATCAAAAAATTCTGGAGTAATTTCTTTCCAGTTATAATTTGGACTATGAACCATTTCATTTTTTTGATTTGAACTTGATTTGCAATCACCATCCATTCTGAAAAGCAATTACTAACTGTTGACATTGATTTTTAAACAAATATTTAACTAAATTAAAATTATAAAAAAATATATTGCTTAGGTTTTTTTTATGTAGCATTTATAATGTTCAGTATGCTACATTATATTCAAATACAAATTGAAGAAATTAATTTTCCCATACTTAGGTTAGCTAAAAACTGAGAATATTTTTTAACAAAAATTTATAGTAAGGGAATTCAAGATAGTTATTACAAAAGTTGAACATGAGCCTGTTGATACATTTACTTAAGATATGAATAGACGTATTTATTTCAATTCTGCCTCACAATACAGACACCCAAGACTGGATAAAAATTTAAATTGCATACAGTGTAATGATATAGAAAAATCGATAATGATAAGAGCCTTGATGCATTTCCATTTTTTTTCTTCTGCTTTTAAACGAACATCGTCTTTTCAGAAATTTGATTCATGAAATATAGAAATGAATAGTACAATTTTAATTTTGTAGTAAAATTTTAAAAAATTCTGTAATTTCTTAGTAATTTTGGAGCACTTTATTCGTATATTGACTTTTATGAAAAAATGTTTGAATTTATGTGAAAGTCATATACTTATTAGTAACACTAAATATTTCAAAAATTAAGACCGTAGACTGTAGATAAATGATGGTCTATCTTCTTATCGGCTATCGCTATACTATAATGGCATGATTTTGAATCACCATATTATTATTTATTTATTAATAATTTGTGTTTATCGACATTGTGAGTGTTAGGATATTCAATCATAACATTAGTTAGTTTGATAGTGTTAAATTTACACATCAGCTTGAAATGATAAAAATAAAATCTTCAAATAATTTTGAATATAATTTTTAACATTCCTTTGGTGGAGGGGTTTCAACCCAGCTATATTATTATCTAAAAACACGAGTAATTAAAGAAGAACCATGAGCGATTGCGGTGCGCCAAGCACTCATACCCACTGCTAGGCAGAGCTTAAGATGACGAAAAAGGTGGTTCACCTGACGTTTGTTTTGGAGATTTTGACCAACGGAGCGGACGCGGTAGAGCCGAAGACACCGATGTTGCGCGTGTGGGTCTTGTGAGGCGGGCGTCGGGCAGCTGAAGAAGATCGTGTTACGCGGCGGACAGGCGTTTGTGTCGACTGCTGTGGATCAAACAAACAGACGAATCATTACGAATAGCTGCGGTAGCTCTCGGACGGACCGCGCAACAGCGGTCGCGAGCAAACGGTGTGCGCCACGAGCACCGCCGGGGGGGGGGGTCGTACCTCATCTTACGCGAAGCGGCCGAGGAGAGCAAACGAACTCGCGTGCACCGTGTGGACGGACCGTAAGTGGAATACGTTAACGGATCCTTATTATTATTACAGTCCGGGAACGACGTGGTTGCGATGTACCCGTGTACACCGACGCGACAAGCGGCACGTGCGCGATCGATACGGTTCGGGACCGTGCGCGGAAACGCGATACGTACGAGCCGACGGGTGAAACGGTGCCGCCCGATCCGCGGGTGTCCGTGCGCACGTCCGGCGATACTGCAAAAGACTACGCGGACGAGGTGCTGACCGTGCGTCGTCGGCGGAGCGGTAACGAAAATGTGTGTAACCAGTGTAATACGAGAACGGGCCGCGGCCGCCGTCGTTATCAACGCAAATACGCAATATCAAATGGCGCTGTTATCAGCGTGTGCGTTTGCGACAGGCCGGCAAACCGTTGCCTTGGTGGCGTTCAGTCCCGCAGAGGTCAAGACGTCAACGTCGGACCGCCGGCCGCGAGGGGCGTGGAGGGGCAGGGTGGTTATGGGGTCGCGGTCGGCGGGTGATTTTTTTTTTCGCGTGATCGCAATATGTAATACTTAACTGCGTAAAAACCCCTAATACATTTAAATACTTTATGTTCCAACAATTATAATAGTATTTATTTTACTTACCACTACGTCCAACAGTTTCACTAATTTCCTACCAAATGGCATCTCTTATGTTTACATTTTTATAGTCCTTACTCTGAAGATTATAAATTGGCGGATTTTTAGCAACACATTCAACCAGAGCTTCGTCTTCGACTTTGCTAAATTTGGTCATTGAGGCACTCATTGTTGAAAGACACGACCAACGTCAACTAGCAGTCAATTATAAAATTAGTGTCATCATTTGTTTTCAAAACAACAAGTGTGTATCAGTAGTCGCGCGATAATGATTCGCGATCGCGCAAGGGAAAACTGAGAAAAAAAATGAGTTTACGTTAAATCAAACAAAATTACAAAACCACGTAAACCGTTCAACTGCGATCGTGCACTACTGTACGTTGAAAAAGAACGAACAAACTCGATTGACTTTGATTCGATGATAAACTAAATCGCTGGGATAAAAGCCAGTAGAATAAGGTTTTAATTTTTTTGATTGCGTGAAAAAATTTTTGGTAATGATTTTCATACATTTTTAAACCTATGGTTTGTATAAAAAAAAATTATTTTAATAAAACTGTATGTACTTTCATTGAATTATAATATTATGTTCATCAATTCATAATTTCAATGGTTAGAAGTGGTGTAAAAAACAAAAAAACGTAAATAGAATGTAATTGTAAAATTAAAAATAACAACATTATTTAACTTATATGAGCAAAATAATTAATTTTCATAAATGATGAGGTAGGTAGTGCAGGCATCACTGCATCAGTTAGGCATTAGTCGAATAAAAATGTATTCGATTAAAAAATTATTCTTCATTCTTTTATTTTTCATTTGATTATTCTAGTTTATTTTTATTAATCGAGTTCATCAATAGTACCCAGTGGCCAGTTGACTGTGTGAAATGCTTTTCTAACTCTTTAAAATTTATAAATGTGTTTCTATACAGTGTTTCCTTCTTTCCGCGAGTACGCTTAATGTTAAAATAGCTTAATATCTTGTACTAATTCCCTGTCAAAACCAGAATTTATCTTCACCAAGCTCTTCTTCGGCTTTCTTCCTTTTTCTATTTTCAAGATTTTTTTCGCCCGAATTATAGTCCTAGTCCACACATGGGGATAATGATGACAAAAATAAAAAACAATTTACCTTCATCAACTGAATCCTTTTTTTTATTTTAAACTTTAAGTATATTAAATTGTCTATGTAGTTGTATTAATTGTATGTAGTGGTTATTACTATATAAATTATAAATTATAAGTTATAATCATACTAATAAAAATAATAACAGTTAATAATATTGTAACCGAAGTTGGTTTACAAAAGTAATATGGTTTTTTGAAATATTACATTGCAGTACATACATCGAGGAGTACACAATTATCATTTTTTCCATAACTATAAATGTTGGTAAATAATTTGTGAATTTAAGAGAGGAAGTGACACATGGAGCTTCAATTCTATTTGCCCCTGGCTACAAAATAAATACTCTACATCGGACACTGATCAGTGATCATGATCAGGCTTACCACCTTTCAGTATCAAAAATACGGGACACATATTTTTTTTGACAATATTAAGTTTGATTTATTAACAAGCCAATGAAATAATATATTGTTAATTTGTATAGCTCCATAAAACTCAAAATAATAATATAATTATGGCTCTTTATTTTATTATGTATTCAAATTCTTATGGAATACAAAATTAAGTTAGCCTAAAAAAAATTATAACGGATGTATTTTTAAATATTAACAATAACATAAATATAAAGCTCTCACTTGTATTATAATATATTGATATTAATATAATATTAATTAATATAATATATTATAATACCTATACAAACTAAATACTATTGTTAGATTAACAGACAACAAGAATATAAAATATAAAATTATGGTAAGGAAAGAACAAGATAATCATTTGCTTCGTTATGGTCCATTGTTCAACCAATATTTAGTAGATATGTACGCAAAAATAGAGACTGAAAGATTAAATTTCATTAGAAATCATCAAAATAAGCTTAGAGCAGATAAATATATTCATTTAAAAGATACCGTTGGAAGACAAGATGTTGACGCAGATCAACTTGGAAAATTAGTTGTATTGCCATCATCTTTTACAGGAGGCCCACGATATATGCATGAACGAGCCCAAGATGCACTGACGTACGTTCGACACTATGGCAGCTCAGATTTATTCGTAACTTTTACGTGTAATCCAAAATGGCAAGAAATCCAAGAAGCACTTTTACGAGGACAAAAACATTACCATCGCCCAGACATCATTGCAAGAGTATTTAATCGAAAAGTTAAGGAGTTAATAGATCTGTTGACAAAAGGAGATTTGTTTGGGAAAGTGAGGTGCCATATATATTCAGTTGAATGGCAGAAACGAGGCCTACCTCACGTACACATATTACTATGGTTGGAGAATCAAATTACATCAGATATGATAGATAAATTCGTGTGTGCTGAGATTCCGAATCCAGATGTAGATCCTTTACTGTACGAGATAGTAAAGGCTAACATGATACATGGACCATGTGGACTTTTGAACAAAAATTCTCCGTGCATGAAAGGAGGTGTTTGCAGCAAACGTTATCCAGTTACGCTCATTCAAGAAACTCAAAGAGGTGAAGATGGCTATCCAAAATATAGAAGGCGATCAACAAACGATGGTGGTTTCAAAGTGAGTATTAAGTCAATTGACTTAGATAACAGGTGGGTTGTTCCATATAACCCTGTGTTATTGCGTACTTTTAGTGCTCATATAAATGTAGAAATAACCAGTTCAATCAAGTCTATAAAATATGTATGCAAATATGTCACAAAAGGTAGTGATCACGCAGCGTTTGGTTTAGGAAAATCTGACCATACAGATGAAATAAAAATATATGAAAGTGGCAGGTATATCAGTAGTTCCGAAGCAGCTTGGAAAATTTTAGGTTTTTATATACACGATAGGTATCCAGCTATTATTCATCTTGATGTTCACCTAGAAAATGGACAACGTGTCTACTTCACAGCAAATAATGTTGCCGAAAGAATAGAAAATCCACCAACAACTCTTCAGGCTTTTTTCCAGATATGTCAAACCGATAATTTTGCAAGAACATTGCTTTATCCACAAGTTGCTTCGTATTATGTGTGGAAAAATAAGAATTTTGTTAGACGTAAACAAGGCCAGAATGTCGAAGGTTGGCCAGGAGTTAAGAAAGATACAGCTTTGGGTAGAGTTTATACAATCCACCCAAACAATGTTGAATGTTACCATCTTCGTCTTCTTCTTCATTACGTAAAAGGTCCAACATCGTATTCATTTTTGAAGATTGTGAACAATATCGAGTATCCGACATTCCAGGCCACATGTAAAGCACTTGGATTATTAGAAGATGACAATCAGTGGGATTTTGCTTTAGAAGAAGCAGCATTATGTCGTTCACCTAATAAAATGCGAGAACTTTTCAGTGTAATATTAATATTTTGCCATCCCTCAGATGCTTCAAGTCTTTGGACTAAGTATAAGGACGATTTTTCAGACGATATTCGGCGACAATATTATAGACAACATCTAGAAAATAATATAACAGACAGTGAACTTTATAATAAGTGTTTGGTATTAATTGAAGACTTTGTTTTGAATCTAGGTGGAAATAACTTAAAAGAATATGGTTTGCCAACTCCTACAAGATCTGGTGGACTTTTAGAAAATAGAGAATATTTAAAAGAAACAAGCTATGATTTAAATGCTTTACAGAAAATTGTTTTGCAGAATGAACCCTCTTTGACTGAGGAACAGAGGTTTGTTTACAAACAAACTTTAAATAGTATCAAATTAAATTTAGGAAAATGTATATTTTTAGACGCTCCTGGCGGAACTGGTAAAACTCACTTAATCAATATACTTTTGGCTAAAGTAAGAAGCTCATATGGGATTGCAATTGCAGCTGCATCATCAGGAATTGCTGCTACGCTTTTACATGGAGGAAAAACTGCTCATTCTGCTTTCAAGTTGCCACTCAATCTGAACACCATCGAGATTCCAACGTGCAATATTAATAAACAATCTAATATGGCAAATGTTCTGAAAAAATGCAAGCTCATAGTTTGGGATGAAAGTCCAATGTCTCATAAGAAAGGCTTTGAAGCTTTAAACAACTGTCTGAAGGATCTAAGAAATTCAAATTTATTAATGGGAGGAGTCACAGTACTGCTAGCTGGAGACTTTCGACAAACTCTACCAATCGTACCCAGAGGAACTCGAGCTAATGAAATCGCAGCATGCATCAAGTCTTCATATTTGTGGCCTAAAATAGAAAAATTTTCTTTGACCAAAAATATGCGAGTACATTTAAAAGGAGACAAGACTGCTGAACAGTTTTCTGAGCTACTCTTAAAAATAGGAGAAGGAAAATATCCAGAATGTGAAGAAAAAATTACTTTGCCGACAGGATTAGGTACTGTTGTTAATACTTTACAAGAACTTACATACAAAATATATCCTGGCATCGAAAACCTCAAAGAAATATCAATAGACTGGTTATGTGAGAGGGCCATTTTGACATCAAAAAATGATACAGCAGGAGAAATAAACAAAATATTATTGGGCTCTTTTCAAGCAAAAAAAATGGAATACAGATCGGTGAATTCGGTGCTGGAAATAGATGATGCAGTTAATTATCCCGTAGAATTTCTCAATTCACTCAACCCTCCTGGATTCCCACCACATTTATTAACATTAAAAATTGGTACTCCTATAATGCTTCTAAGAAATCTTAGCCCACCAAAATTGTGCAATGGGACTCGTCTACGTATTACTGATCTCCAAAAAAATCTGATAGAAGCTCAAATTATGACTGGATTTGCAAAAGGTGAATCAGTTTTTATTCCTCGCATACCAATGATACCATCAGATTATCCATTCCAATTTAAGAGAATGCAGTTTCCTCTCAAAGTATGTTTTGCTATGACAATAAATAAATCACAAGGACAAACCTTGAAAATTGCAGGGATCGATGTAAGAGAAGATTGTTTTTCACATGGGCAATTTTATGTGGCATGCTCCAGAGTCAGTATGCCCACAAATTTAGTTATTTTGGCACCAACAGGAAAAACATCAAATGTAGTTTATAGAGAAATTTTGTAATAAGATTGTTGTCATACATTATTATTTTTTATTATATACCTATTAAATTTTAATAAATTATTATTATTATTTATTATATACCTATTAAAATTATTATTATTATTTATTATATAACTATTAAAATTAATCGTCTGTCTTGGTCTGCGGCCGTCCGGTTAAAGTTGGGCTGTAGACATTTTTTATACTTAAACCCGGCAACGACGGGTAATTCAGCTAGTACATTATAATAAAATCTTAAACATCTCACCAATTCACCATTCAAAAAGATAACAATTCACAAATAAAAAAATATCAATCAAAGAATTACAATAATATTCCATAGTTACGAGTAGTACCTACGTATTACGTAATAATGTTAATATAATAGGTATGGTAGAGGTAAATGGTAATACAATATTATTTTGTGTTTGAGTTATAAATAATAGTGAAAACTCAGATGACTCAGAAGTACAGAATAGTTTACGATAGTAATATTATATTTTGTACCTACATTTTACAATGTTACCATTAAACGATTAAACACAGATATAATAATATATATAGTACAGTAGGTATGACTACAGCAGCAGAGATATCATTTGATTTATTTTAAAATAAACTGTTACTAACTTCCAATTAATTATAACGATTTGGGTTTACCTATTTATAAGTTTTTCTATGAAACAACACTAAGTATTAACCAACAAATTGTCAAAACTGATCTAACTAAAATCTGACTAACTTATAGGTACGAGGTACCGGGCATATTTATTGTTGTACAATATTTTTCTGTTTTCTAATCGATTACCTAATTTATGAATTGTGGATTTTTTTTACATTTTTTAACGTTTGATCTCGATGTTATTTGCTAATAATGGGTCGTACTAAATCGTCAGTAAATAAATATTTTGATTACTGTGGACCGTCTGATAAATCAACATGCAAAGAATGTTCAAAAGAATTACAAGTAAGCAATTTTTAAATAACTTTATACTAATTAGTAAAATTATACTAGCTTGAGTATTTATTATATTGTTTTCAAATATTTTAGGGTAATCATGCATCAAATTTAAAAAAACATTTGAAACAACACGAGGAATTATATGATGAATTTATAGATAATCAAAGTCAAATTACTCATAAGTCAAATAAATCTCAAGTGAAAATAGATGCACTACTTAGGTCAAGCTATGAAGTAAACATTACCCCAAAAAAAGTAATTGATGCATGTGTGGAACTTGTTACGGTGAATGGCCGTCCTTATAGTATATTGAACAATAGTGGGTTTAAGAAAATACTTAATCCAATGTTAAGCGGATTTAAAAACAAAATAGTTCTGAATTCAACTTCTATCAGGTAAAAAAAAAAAATTCTTAAATATAATATAAGCAGTTTCAAATCATACTTTTACCTACATACCGAATTTAATTTGTAACAACTTACCAAACATTGAAAATGTTTCATTTAAAGCTAGAACTAGGAAGCAGATGTTAATTAATTTATTCATATTTATTTATATAAGTCATGCTTCTAAAACATATATTTAGAGCTTTTGTTGTTAAACAATAATTTTAAAATTGGGATGTGTTTTCAATTCAAATTGCAGAGAAAACAAGATTTATTACATAATACCTATTTCATATACTCAGTTCTGTAAAAATTATTTTGAAAAAAATGTGACTGACATTAGGTCTTAATATTACTAGGAGGCATGTTCATGAAGAATGTATAGTACTTAAAAAACAGATTTCAAATGAAATATATAACAAATTGATATCATTGAAAATTGATGCAGTTACTAGGTTAAATAGAAGTTTTTTGGGATTAAATATTCAATACATTGCTAATGAATGTATTCAATTAAGAACAATTGGTCTTGTTGAACTAACAAAGTCTCATACAGGTAACAAAAACAAACTAAATAAATATAATTATATTTGAGTGTTTTTAATGTTTTTATACATTTTAAGTATACTTTATAGTTTATACATTTATAATATTTTTTTCAGGAGCATATTTAAAAGAAATTATTCTACAGACATTAAAAAAATTCAAAGTTAAACCAAATCAGCTGTATACAATTACCACCGATAATGGAGCAAATATAGTAAAAGCTGTACAATTAATTGAAAATGAAATTGAAATATTGCTAGAGTCTGAAAAAGATTGTGAACCTGAAAACCAAAAAGATTCTGGTGAAATCTTAGGTCCAGATATTTCATTAGATGATCATAACAGTGATTCCAGTACTGACTGTGAAACAAATAGGTTAATATTATGAAATAAAATGCACGGTTTTTAAATTTACTTCTGAATTACTCAATGTAGAGTATAATTTATTATATAAAAATTTAAAATTAAATATTTTACTAACTAGGTACTATTGTTATTATATATTTTTTATTTTTCAGTTTGGAGATTGATAAATCTATAATTGATGATGATGAAATAAATTGCATACTTAATTCTGCAGATGAAGAAGACACAGAAAAAGATAATGATATAAACGAGAAATTAATTTTTGATATGGAAATGGAAACATTGCACCTTGGAGATAGCACAATATTCACTGGTAAGTTAGTTATAATAAAAAAGAAAAAAAATGTAAATTCTATGTTTCAAAATGTCATATTAATATTTATTTTAAAATTTAAATATATTTTTAATATATTAATTTTTGGTTTGTTTAGTTTTTATAAAGTATAAAACTATAAACTCTACATTTTCATTTTTAAAAATACACGTACATTTTTGCCTAAAAATAATTTATTTACATTGTAACTTCTTAATATATATATATATTTTTTAAAGGTATGCGATGTGTTGCTCATACACTCCAGTTGGCTGTTTTTGATACTTTAAAAGATTCAAACATTACAAATATATTAACTAAAGTAAGAGCTTTGGTTCGCAAGTTGAGAAATCAAACTTACATATATATATTAAAAAAAGAAGGATTAAAAATGCCAATTCTTGATTGCAATACACGTTGGCATTCAACATTTGATATGCTGGATAGAACAATTAGTCTTAAAACTTTTATACAAAACATGTCAGGAAATGACTTAAAATTAAAAAAATATTCTTTAAGTAACTTTGAATGGAAGCAAATAGAAACAATTTCTGAAGTACTTTTACCAGCTAAAATTTGCACCAAAAAATTACAAAGCGAACAACTAACACTAAGTGATTTCTATGGTGCATGGATAACTTGCAAAATCCAAATCCAAAAAATGACAAATTCTTACGCCAAAAAGTTGATAAGTAGTATGAGTATTAGAGAAATGCACATAATGAATAATAATGCATTTATTTCTGCAATATTTATGGACCCACGTTATAAAATAACTTTAACTGAAGAACAGTCCATGGCAGCAATAAACCATTTAATCAACATATGGATTCATATGAAAATGTTAGAAAAAGAACATGAAGAATTAACAATGGATGACAAGAATGCTGATAAATTTGTCTGAATCTGAAAAGTCCTGTAATTCAAAATCTGGAGATGAAATTGAAGAATTTTTGAAATCTAACTTTTCAAATGAATCATCTGATCAAAACGATTTGAGTAACTCCCAGAAATCTACTATTTCAACACGAATAGAAACTCTTTTAAAATCTTACCATATCGATCAAAACAGAATCGGAAACAAAACTAACATTCTAAAATTTTGGAAATCCATGGAATCAACTCACCCTGAGCTACATGAATTAGCAAAAGTTGTTTTTTTCCGTGCCCGGGACGCAGGTCAGTGTGGAAAGACTATTTTCTGGTCTGAAATTCATTTTGTCACCTTACAGAAATAACATTAGTTCAAGTAATTTGGAGGACCAATTACTTGTACGGACAAATAGGCTATTTGAAAAAAAAGAGACCGTAAAGTATGAATATATAAAAATTGTTAATACACGCAAATAAATATTTATATTATATATTTTTGCAGATTCATGAGTGGAAATCCAATTACTGAACAAAATGTTAATCAAAATCATGATAACTCCAGCCGAGCAATGAAACGTAAAAAAAAACAAATGTTATTAACCAATATGATTACTTAATTTATTTTTATTTTTAATTACAGAATTTATTTACAATTATTTCTGTTTTCATTATTTTAATATTTTGTATGTTTTATTAAATGTTTTCTACAATTAGTACAGTCACAAATGTTATAAAATACCTGCAAATTGTTAATTTTTAGCATAATAACTAGGAAGCATTACATTTACATAAAATAATGTAAGCATTGGGAGAGTGGTCTATACCTAACCTAACCGAAATTATCTGGAACCGGTACCTTTATTTTTTTTCATCAAAGAACCAGAACCGAACCGGAACCGTTATTTCATTTTTTGGAGAACCGGTACCGGAACCGATACCGATAAAATCAAAAGGTTCCAGTCCCTGGTTTAGGTAGATAGTAGATACTACGATAATAGGTATATAACTTATATTTTTGTTCATATTAATATATTTCTAGGATCTCGGTTTGGTGCATACTTATCGTAGTTTTCGTATTATAATATGTAGATGTGCTTATGTGTATAAGTTTAACTATAGTTTTTAAATTAATTATTATTTAAGGTAAAAGGTAATTTGTAACATTTGTGTGTAATGCTTTAATGTTTTTATAATATTATGATTCAAAGCTTTAACACAAAATGCATTTTTTCTGTAATTCTGGCCCTCCTCTAGAATTTCTTAAACTTTGTGACCCCCCATTAAAAAAGTATGTCCACCACTGCTCTATACTATAAACATTATTTAAAATAGGTTTTATTATGCAATACTCATTATAAAGACCACCTAAAGAAATATTTTCTAGTTGTAATGTCTTAACAACTTTCACTAAATCGTTGTAGGAAATTTCATTGTAAGCATTCAATCACTCTAAAAATGTGGTCATCTGAGAAGTAAAACCACTTAGATAAATATATGTATTAACATTTAAATAAAATTGCCCAAAGATTTTCTTATACTTTTCATATATTTTGTTTGCTTTTAAATGTTGATTGCATGAAATAAACGCACATCGATAACTTGTTTATATAATATTATATTTAATACTAAAGTCTAAAATCTAATAATAACAACGGATAAACATCAGTATGTATTATGGTAGGCATAGGCGTGTCTACGGGTCTTGCCTGTCATGCACAGGCATGATCTGCGAAATTTGATCTAACTTACATTATAAATTGCGGTACATAATAATATAAATGTTTTTTCTTAGATTCTGATATTATATTAAATTAAAAAAGTAAAACTGATTTAATCATTATTAGATAATAATGATAAAGCTCATTAAAAAATTTGGAGGTCATATCCTTAAACCGAAACCTAATTTTTTTAGGGGGTGATGGGGGGTGCAGAAACCTACTCCTCCTGAATATGCCACTGCTGTGCATAACCTGCAAATAAGGTCTGGACACGCCTATGATGGTAGGTAATCTGTTAATACAACTGAATATAATTTGCTGCGTATAAGCAACAAATAGTGTGTAAATAAATTAAATCAATTGATTTGGTGAAAATGTTCCTGTAGATTTAAAAAATATCACGATATTTGTGTATAATTTTAAGAAATACTCAAATACGGGACATATTGCGTCCCGACTCTCATTAAACCGGGACGCGGGACAAATCAAACAAAAACTGGACAGTCCCGTGAAATCGGGACGGGTGGCAACCCTGATCATGATGTACCTTTTTTTTTCTGTTTAACTGATCATGTTGACATGATGTAACATTGTGATTAGGGATGGGCAAAAATTTTTGAACATCGATTTTCGATGTATCGATACATCGTTTTTTGAAATATCGATGTGTTCGATGTATCGGTGTAAAAACATCGAAAATTTTTTTTCCCTTTAGCCTTTCGGGCTAATATCTGATGCACACCATTTTATGTTTATCTGTATTCTGTACAGTGCAGTGTGTATTAGTTTCCTAATTAAATAATGAATTCAAGAGTTAAAATACCATTTTTCAACTTTATTTTTTTTTAAATCTTAAAATACAATTAAAACTAATAACTATGTGAAAATAATAATAAATGAATACAAATTTAATTAATTACTACAATTCCCAAAAACTTTCATCCAAAGATTGTAAAAATAATAGCACAACCGCCCCTACTAAAAAAAAAAAAATTAATTATATAAAAAAAACATCGGACAATAACCTCTATTTTTTTTTTTCGATATATCGAAGACTAAACATCGATGGTAAAACATCGATATATCGATATATATGCCCATCCCGAATTGTGATACGCATATTCCTTCCATTTAAGTGAATTTAGTTTTCTGTCTCTTATGGTCTATCACATATTAAAAAAAAAAAATAGAGTGTTTAGGGTTTATCGTATCACCATCCACAGCAATGATAACAACTAAAAAGTTTTTGTAAGATTTTACAATTTTAATCTTTGAATTTACTTATGAATTGTTTACATGTTTGACTTGTTTTATTTAATTTATTATTATGTTATTGAATGAATATTATACGAAAAATAAATATGATGTATTCATTTCATTGGAAAAACACTAATTATCATTTTACATTTATTAAAACTATTTAAATATAACTGTAAAGGTTTTTATAATATGTTGTTCTTTTGATAGGTTATTTCCATGAAATTCAATGAAATACTTTTGAAAAAATGTCAACACTCAAAAGTGTCAAAAACTCATAACACGGGTGCAAATAATAGTGGATGTCAGTAGAAGACTTTGTACGCCTAAGACTTTGCATTTGTTTTTGACTACAGTAAGATGATATCACTTTTATCTATTTATTCTTATTCTTTGCTCTCTGGTCCAGTATCCTTCTGTGTCTGTTTCGGTTCTTGATTATTTCCCATTCACATTATTTTGTATTTATTTGAAAAATGTTTTTATTTTTTATAGTTACTCTATAGTCAAATCACAATGAATAATCAAAAAAATTCAGTTAATTCGGAGCTTAAAATGACACATATACCTCTGAGAACTCAAATCGAAAATTTACTTTTCAATGACATTTTAGAGGAAATAAATACAAAAATACGCGATGAACTGTATGCATTTTTACAAGTTCTACCATATAATGTATTTAAAAAGGAATTGGCCAGTTTTTTAAAAAAAATTAATCAACTTGCACAAGAAGGACTCCAAAATGGTTCAAACCTTTCACGGCCCACCAATTGTTCTAAGTTGGTCCTAACTAATTCAAGACCATCATCAAGTTTCAATTGCTGGAAACCATCCACTATATCAACGATAAGTTGTAACAATAACATCATAATTAGACAACCTGAAAATAATGTTCAACCTATTGCTTCTATAAATCTATCTAAGGCACCTGTACACATTGGTCTTCAATCCAACAAAGTAGTATCACCTAATATCAACCAACTGAGCTATGCTTCTCAAAGTTCATCTAAAATTGTTGAAATAAACCATGATAATAATAATATAGCTGAAACTAGTGAAACTAATGATAATCGTGAACATTTGAATCTATCTGAACCTATTTTTAATTGTTCATCTAGTCAAAAAAATATTTATTCAGGTACGACAACTGTAGTTGGGAATAAATCAGTTTCTGCTTTACATCAAAATTTTGAATTATCTGATAATATTAAGGCTACCAAGAGTGATACTAATGAAAATAATGGTAATCTTCTTAAAAAATACTTATCAAAATGGTCCATCAACATGAAGATGGACAACTGCAGAAAAGCGAGTGTATTATTAACTGGTAAATATTATTTTAATTTATGTCTTAATATTTTTAATTGTTAATTATATTATTTTTAGGCACATTATTAGAAGCAGATAAATCAACTTTAAAAGAAAAATATCACAATGCTGGTATTATAATAAGTCGAAAACAAAAAGATTTATTGGAGACAAGTAATGGCCTATATCGTTTAGTAGGCAATATCATTAGTGGATCCCCTGATGAATTATACCAAGAATGTTTATCCGAAAAAGGTTTTCCATTGAAATGGAGAATTATTTTAGATGACTGTTCTTGTGATGATGAAAAAATCCAAATGGAAGTTTTAAATTTCCTTGGTGCACCAATTACATCTATCAAATCAATGAAAAAGCCTCAAAATCATTATATAAGTATGACTAGACCAGGTAAAACGAATGGTCACTCTATATTAACTAATAGAAAAAGAAAAGAGCCTGGTGATGAAGTTTCTGATAAAAGTAAAACAAACTATGCTAAATTTAATAAAAAATTACCTTTACTCACATCAACATCAAAAATATCAAAAAAAGAATATTTGGTGTATGAAACTTTAACTCAAAATTTAAAAAATGTACATCGCAAAATAAACACGATAGTACTGGAAAGGATTGATGATGATTCCATCTATGTAACAGAAAATGGATGGTCCTATATTGAAGAACAGGTATATTTTTTATGCTATTAAATTTATAATAACTTTGTATGTATACCTATCATATTTACCAATAGTTCTACAGTTAAATATAATTAATAAAGCGTAATGTGAATTTTCAAACATTGAGATTAAAACAACTTTTACTTAATTAGAATTTATACTCACTGAAATATTCCCATTAATTCTGTACACTATTCACAATTAAAATACTGTAAATACTGTAAAGCCATTTGTTAAGAGCCAATTTTATATTATTTAAAAAATACATGATTCAAAGTTGAAATGAAAAAAGAATATAATACATGATTTATTATTTACCCATATAATTTTATTTAAATACATCAGTGGCGTGCGGTCAGGACAAGCTAGGTAAGCGGCACATGCCCAACCAAAAAGGAAAAAAAATAAAAAGATTAATATTTCTGATGTTAAATGACAATTTGTTTACATTAAAATTACAAATATTTATTAATTCTTATTTTTGTGTTCAATTTAAAAAAAATTATCAGATTTAGAAAGAAATTAAATGATTTTTTTTTTTTCGTATAGTCAATTTCTCTACAGAAGCGCCAGTATTTTAGATTGCCTTTCCCATATCGTTATTTATAGGAATGACCAGTTGTGGTAGAAAGGGATATACATGTTTTTACGTGATGGTTGAAAGCGCTATGCCGAGCGCTTATCGATATTTTTAAAAACGGAATTCCAATATTCTTACGTTGCATATGGGATTATTTTTGTTATTAATATACTTATTATAAGTTATATCTATACTAGTATACTATATTATACTATACTGTCTATATTCTATACTATACTTATAATAAATAAATTATTTTGTCGTCAACCGTCAACGTGTCCACAAGTCAGTAAATTTTGTGTTGAAAATTGTATTGAAATTTTATTTAAGCGTTTACCCAATATAAAATATCACCGCACGCCACTGAAATACATGTATAATGTATAGTTGTATATACAATTAAACAAAAAAAAAATGTACGTAATTCTATTTAATGAATATCTCTATAATACATTTTTTTTTATCATCCATGAGACTTGGTTAGATGGAAATTTCAGTCTATTTTAAATTTGTGATCACTAAATATAGTTTTAAATTTATAGGCTGGCAAACTATCGAAGGGAAAATCACCTGTTAAAACGCAAGAATTGAGCAGTGTTAGTAGTACATGTCTTAAACAAATAGAAAGAAATGTTACTGTGGAAAACATAAATAGTTTAAAGAATATTACACAATCAACAAGTAAAACGTCAGAAAATTCTTCTGCTACAATGATATGTAACACTGACAAACAACTGTCCTCACCTGAATTGCCTAAAAATTTCTCCAAAAGCAGTATCAATCAAACTCCACTTTCTGAAATACATGTAAAAGCTCTTCAACAAATAAAACCAGTTAAAGCCAAATCTATTGAAAATCTAAAAATTGTGAGACCAAATATGAGCATCCATGAATTAAAAAAAAGAAAAAAATCAAGTCTACATGCGAATTACCACCAATGTTAAGCTTAACAGACAAGTCTCTAGTCCGGAGTGAGCCTCCAACTACTTTCAGTAAATTAGTTGAAACTAATGTATTAGTACATATCAAGCCTCCCAAAATAACTATGGATCAAGAAATCAAGATAATTAAGAAAATTAACTAACCACTTAATTTTAAAACTGCATCAAAGAATATAAATAAGTTAAAGTTTAAGGGACAAGGTAATTAATTTTTTTTATTGGGCGTTACAGAGTAAACTTATTGCACTGCATTGCGTGTAATATATCTGTAATTATTTTCTAATTATAATATTATAATATTTGTGTATATATTTATATTATTTTATTATATGCTTTAAAGCCATTATTTTCTAAGGAAAAAATTTTGTTGTGGTGATGTTAAATATGTTTTTGATATTGAATTCATTTGACACACAATAATATACAATTCATTTTAAAGACTATCAAATTATAAAATGTAATTAATCGTTATACATTTTTAAAACCAATAAATTAATTGTTAAAATGTTAAAATTATATGTAACAGACCATAATGGTGTCTCTTATTTTAGGCAAAGACTATTAAGATTATACGTAATTTTATTCATACCCATGTTTATTTTTGTTATATTTAAATTTTTAACTATAAATTCTTACTTTTATTTTCAGGCAAAACAATATTTATTACTTTGATCATTTTTAAAATGAAAACTTACTTATTAATTCTATCACATGTTTTAAGTTTTGGATATTGTATGTATTTGTCAATACTATTAATTTTCCCATTTGTTTGTCAACATTTTATTTTGACTTAATATCATAAAATAAAATAATTATAAATTTTTCAGTAAAATCGACAAATAATATTAATTAGTCTTTGTTAATCAATATTTTTTCTTTTAATATTTTTATGTATTTATTTCTCTGTATTTTTATATACCATTTGTTATTATTTTTATTATTCAAAATGGGTCTTTTACCACATTCAATATTGTAAAAAGGTTTGCCCGTTGAATTATAGTAAATAAATAAAATATTTTTCTTTTATAAAATCAATTAAATATTCTTGACTTTTTGTACAACGAGAAATAAAATAAACGTATTGATAGCTACTTGGTAACTAAGTACTAAAATGTATTTAATTTGTGTTGCCTTACTGATCATTATGTGTCCAAGATCTGGGGTACTTGTAAATTTACAAATTGAAGGAAATTTATTCCTTCCACCCCTCTCCGTTGATACCAAAATAATGGCATACTGTTGTAAGTTAAAATTACAATTCTACACTTACTAAACACTTATTAGTTATTAATAACAAAAAATTGTGTGTTCACACTTCACAGAGGAAAATACAGTTTAAGCGATCATTTGAAAATGAAAATTGTCTCAAATATAATAACTGTACTAATGATTTTTTATGATCGGGTAATAAAAATAGTATTTTTAAGTACTAATTAATATATAAATTTTATAAATACGTTCTTAAGTTTAGTTTGAGTTTATCGGACACTGGATTACCCCTAGTGACAATATATACACGTTTTCGAACGGCATTTTTTTTATCATTTTCGCAACACGTACCTTTGGGTATTGTGTGCATGACTTCGTCAGTTCGTCATTAAAAAGTAAAAACCATTCGGGGGTTTGTCAGCACAGAAAAGATAAAATTTCAGGGCTGACCCGGCGCGTTGCCGACGAGCATGGGTTACCCTGGGGCTCTTATCTGTTATCATTAATTGTAGTTGGTACTTGCTACAATGTTTTTACTTTTTAAGTTAAATTTTTTTTTTCCTCAATAACCGAGCCGAAACTTATATTTTCCGACCGTCGCAATTCATGTGTTTTTCCCCCGTTCCCTCCCAAAAGTGTTATGACGTGATTACATAGTAATCCGGAAACATGGTCTATAAGGTACTGAACAGAAGTCGGACTCTCCCGGCACTGCTCCTACACCCCACACCGGTGAGTTTTCTGTAATTTTCTAATCGTCTTGTACGTTGTGTTTTTGTGTTCTTTTAATCGAACCGAGTGTATCTGTAGATTGGGCAAGTGTGTCATTTTCATCGTATTTCGGTTTCCCAAAGATTAGTCTCGCTTTCGTCCAACAAGTTTCCTACATCAAACCTTAGGAATTTGACGGCAACAAATCTTACATTCACACGGTATAGCAGTAACGATATTTATGGAAATCAATCTTCGGCTGCTGTTGACAATGGCTACGAACCTCTAGATTTGACTGAAGATGTCATACTTGAACCACCGGAAGTACTACCGGTTGAAGCAGCTAATGAACTTGCTGATAATGCTTTGGTATATTGCTTTAACTTCATACCTGTACTAGTTAGCTTAATATGATTTTGTAATAATATTCTTTATATTCTTTCAGAATGCATTGGGAGAAGAGACTTTACAAAGCGTAGGACTCGGCTCATATACTCCGGTTGGATTATTGCAAAATGCTTTAGAATTTATGCACGTGTCTTGTGGTTTGCCATGGTGGGGTGCAATAATAGCAGGTATGAGGTAAGCATATAGCATTATATGTACTTTTTTATTAAAAATTAATAGTAAAATTTCAATAACATTTTATTAAACTTTTAATGTTTTGAGTATACATATTAATTATGAACAGGGTTTAATTATATTCGGTCAAACTACAAGGAACATTATTTTATAAAGTTTATAATTATTAATTACTAACCTTTAAAATAAAAAAAATGCTTTTATACCTATGCAATTCTTTTAATAACCTCAGAATGTATTAAACTGTGTTATACTTTAAAACTTTTTAAACACTATGATTTAATTTTTTCTAAACACAAATGAGTAGATTTGGTTTAAATATTAAAAATGTATAATAGAGAAAAATTAAATGCATGAAATTATTAACAGTTCTAAAATTTAGTTGTTCTCTTATTGTGATTAAATGAGTTGTATATTGTTTAAAAAAGATATTTTTTCATTTAAATAATCTCTAATAATTTTCTTTCCAGGCACCACCATTTTGCGTTTATTGGTTTTTCCTTTAGTAATTTCATCTCAACGCCATACAGTCAAGATGAATTATAATCTACCACAAATTCAAGCATACCAACGGAAAATGTCAGAAGCTCGATTACGTGGAGATGATGATGAATGTAAATTTATTTGTTGTGTATAGCGTGATAAATATTACTTATTTCAATTTAATTTTGTTATAAGAAATAAAAAACAAATCTAATTATTGAAATATATTTTAAATTTAGTGGGAAGAACTTCGTATGAATTCATGATATTTATGAAAACACACCAAATAAGTCCATTAAAAGGAATGATGATGCTACCCGTTGTTCAGGTAATTTTAATTTAATATTTTTTTAATGGATATTGCATATTATGCTCTACTATTTAATCCTTACATTTTACATTTTTTGTTTTCTAGTTTCCTATATTTTTAAGTATGTTTTTGGGTTTAAGAAACATGTCAATGTTACCTTTAGAGAGTTTTAAAAATGGAGGTGTCTTGTGGTTCACCGATATTACCATGCCTGACCCTTATTACATGTTGCCTATTGTTACTGTTATTACTCTTGGTGTGACTTTGCAGGTAGTATTTTAGTTTAAAGAATAAAATGTATGTTTATTTATTTAATGTTTTCATTTTCTAGCTTTCTGTAAACGCTAATAAACTTAATGCAGCAGGTGCTGCATTTGGAAAATTTTTGAAACTTGGAATTCGTGTATTACCTGTTGTTATGTTACCATTCATTGTTAATTTTCCGTGTGTAAGTAATTTTTTAGTCTTGTACAATATAGATAAAATAAATGTAATATAAATCATGGTGAATTCAGAAGCAAGTAATTTTAATTCCCTTGCAGGTAGCTTTTTAAATGTTCTGATATGTAGAAATGAGGACATAGTGAATACGTAATGATGTGTTGCATTGCTTGTTATTTTTTACATGCTGGAACAAAGTTTCTGGATTATTTAATAGAATCTGTTTCATTAAATTGTTTTTGGTTTGTGCTATTCTGGTTCTTATGCTTTTTAGGGTCATCCAGAAAGTTCACATTTCATTGTAATACCGTGCCAATGATCAACATGAGAAGCTACTGAGTTTCTCCAGTATACCTTTCCTCTCCATTATTTTATTTTAGGAGTTTTCACAGTGAGCTTTTTGGGAGAGAAAAATCTAAATGTTAATCCATTTATAAACAGTATTTAAAAGGGATCAATTTTAAATAGGTTTTTAAATATTAAATAAATATTAATTGCAATTTCACTTTTCTATCTCAAATGTATACAAGTAATATACTAATGTATATGTATAACCATATCATATTATCATCATATACAATAGATAATTATATTCTTTATTATATCTTTTATTTTAGGCAGTATGTATATATTGGGCATCTACTAATTTTTTTTCATTAGGACAAGTATTGTTTTTCAAAGTACCTAGTGTGAGAAAATATTTTAATATTGATGTAATAGAGAAGGTTGGTCAATCACAACAAATAAATGTAGAAGATGTTGATGAGCTTAAAATGTGTAAGGAATTTTATTCAGATTGTTTAAAATATATTTATTAATTTTTAATCAATTTGATTCATTTTTTTATAGCCAAGAGAAGTACACAAATTGTAAAAGAAATTGAAGAAAGGGAGCGTTTAGATCATATGAAGTTCACACAATCTAATCATGCTTCACCAGTTAAGACTTTTAAATATAATCCAGAAGTTCAGGGAGGGTTAAAGAAGGAAGATTAATATACATCTTTATTATAGTACAGTTATTGCTTGTTTTGGTATAAAATATGAAATATATATTAATGTCCAAGTACATGTTATGATTTTGTTTAAAAATTAATCCTAAGACTAAAATTATGGTCTCATAAAGTAGAATTATATTTATTTTAAAACTGTTGGTAGATGTATATTATTATTCGCAAGACAGTACATATATAATTTATGTAATCTATTCAACAACTGCATTATGTAAAGTTAAGTGAATACAGTTATTCCCACGCAACCAATAAAACAAGTAGGTACATTAATACACGCACATGCAAAAGTTCTGTTTCAATACTATACTACTATAATATTTTATATATTTATATTTTATGCATATATATATATATATATGGTTTCCCTAATGAAGACTGATGTAAAATGTGTGTGTAATTATATAAATTATAAATTTGGTTTACAAATCAGTTAATTCAGTCAAATCTTTTATGCAGAGCTGGACTTAATTCTAAAGCTCTTTTAATTCAGTAAATCAAAATTGGAAAAATGTATTTTAGTTATTCAAATTTATTTTTCAATATTATCTTATTTATATGCTAATAACTTTTTTCACTTAAATTTCTTTCAAAAACAGGGTTAACAGCTAACTAAAAAATTTAATGTAGCAGTATTTTATGCTCTGTGCTATCAAATAAAATATTAATACTTATTCATTGGTTTATTTTAATAGATAATTTATTTAAGGTATTATTTTATTTTTAAATATTTTGATCCAATGATATTTGAAGCATTTGAAATATATTTATATTCTTAATGATTACTTGTGAATATTATAAATAATAATAATATATAGCATTATAGCCATATAGGTATATCCGAAAAAAAAGATAGAGTCTTGCACAGTTTTTATATTTATATTTCTGAAACTGACTAAATTAATAATTATTTGAAAGCTATGTAGGAAATTAATTATATTCAAGGAAATAGTGTTTTAATGACTACGAGCGGGTGTTAGTATGTTAAAGAATAAATGAAATACATCTCTACAAGATGCTCACGAGAGGCGATTCACAGGGAGAGTTAACAAATGTATTCCATATACTTAAACGTGAGCAGTCTGTGTAGAGACGTATACTATAAAAACTGTCATGTTGAAATAATATATAAATATAATTATATAAATGATCGAAGAATATCCGCGGCAGTTACGACCATTTTCAAAACTGTAGGACGTGCGATCACCCCTACGAACTCGTCTTCAGAGTGCGTCTGACGTCCATATTTATTTTAACATTCAATATGGCATATAAATTACACTGTAATCCGTGCATTAGTGTGTTCGAGGTGACTTTCTGTGCTGGAGAACAATAATGAAGTATTCTGTAAATCGGTCGAAGAAATGTATTTGGGTATATACTGTAATAACCCAAAAGTAAACGAGAAGGTAAAAGGGGGGGTTTATTACCTCCTTTTTATAAGGAGGGCACTCGGGGTTACAAAGGTCCGAGAGCCGATGTAGGTGACTGTAGGTCTCGCAAGCTTATTACAATGATACCACTCATCTGATTCCTCGTCGCTGCACAGAAGCCGATGATCTCGACACCAGAGCCCAACTTATGGGGGGGCTGCAGCCCCGGGCCCCGATTTTATTTGGGGCCCCGGGTCTCTGTTGATATTTAATCAGTAAAGTGGCACTTTGAAATTTTGATATTATTGCTTACGTATAAGTAGTTTCGTTTGTCACGTATCGTCATGGAATTTATGATTATTCTCTAATCGATAAAATTAGATACAGGTATTAAGTTTTAAGATAAAGTTGGCCAAAAGCACTTTATCATTATGATTAAGTTAGCATTATCTAGAAATATCACCAGTTTTCCGTTTTTGTGAGCGTTCAGCTATTGTCATTTGTCATTAGTACAATCGGTATAGGTATATTCCGTTGACTGTCGTGATATTAAATTAGTTTTTAGTCGAATTCGTGAGTTGTATTCGTTATTAGTGTATGCCAAAAACTATTGCAATTTTAAAATGTCTGAGAAAAAAAGGAATTATCTCAGTGGTTATGCAAAACGAAAATTAAAGAAGGAGGCCGAAGACAGGGTAAGAAAATTACCTAAATTAACAAATTTTTTTGAAACTATCAACAGTGCAAGCAAAGTAGAAACTAATACAAATAATAAAGATGATTTGATTACAAATAATAATGATAATTCAAATAATCATATTTTTGAATTTGATATTGAATTATATCAAGATCCGGGAATGTGGCCATTAGTGTTAAATAACACTTTTATAGAATTATGTTGCTTAAAAGGACCAGGATTTTTTCAGAATATGGATGCAAAACAATTTAAATCTTCGGAAAAAAAATTAAAAAATTTTAATCGCTCGTTAAATATATCATTATTCGAATTAAAATTGCCCAATGGTGAAATACACATACGTAAATGGCTCATGTTTTCTGAACACACTGGCAACGTTTATTGTTTTGTTTGTAAACTATTTAATAAGTCAAATAATTCAAGTTTTATTAATCCTGGTTTTAACAACTGGAAAAAATCTTACGAAAAAGTTAAAGAACACGAAAATAGTGCAAACCATCGTAAATCAATGATAACTTGGTTAGATCGTGTAAACACTAAACATCGTATAGACAAAACTATGGCGGAACAAATGTTGAGTGAAAAAAAGTATTGGGTTGAAGTGTTGCGCCGTGTAGTATCTGTTGTTAAATTTTTGGCTGTTCGTGGGTTAGCATTTGAGGGTAATGACTCGCGGTTGGGTTCTTCGAGTAATGGAAATTTTCTTGGAATTCTCGAAGTATTTTCCGAATTTGATCCTTTTTTAAAACAACACATGAATGAACGCGCTAATAAAGGATCAGGAAATGTATCTTATATTTCGATGCGAATTTGTAACGAAATAATTGATCTAATGGGAAATGAAGTTTTATTAGAAATAACTAAGCAGTTACAAGAAACTAAATATTTCGGTCTAATTTTAGATTCTACTCCAGATAGAGCACATAAAGATCAATTTGCTGTTGTTGTTAGATACTGTTATAAAGGGTTAGTTGTTGAGCGATTCTTAACATACATACATATATTAAGTCATACTGGCATTTCAATGGCCGAAGAAGTAATACATTTTTTGGAAAATAATAATATTAATTTGCAACATTGTAGAGGTCAATCATACGACAATGCTAATAATATGACTGGTATATATGAGGGTTTACAAGCTCAAATAAAAAAAAAATGCAGTGTTGCTTTATTTGCACCTTGTTTTGCTCATTCCCTAAATTTAGTAGGGACACATGCAGTGAAATGCTATTTAGAAGCAATCAATTTTTTTGGTGTTGTTCAAAAATTGTATGCATTTTTTGTGGCCTCAACGTATAGATGGAATTTGCTTTTGACTGGTTTACAATCGGAAGAAAAAGATAAAATAATTGTTTTGAAAACTTTAAGTAACACTAGGTGGGAGTGTCACGCGGAGTCGTGTAAAGCTACTATCTTAAATTATGACCAAATTATATGTACATTAACAGATATTTTTGAAAATGTTAACGAAAAACAAGAAAATCGTCATATGGCTAAATCAATAAAAAATAAAATGATAAAGTTTAAAACAGCTTTTATAGCAGTTATGTGGAGTGAGATTTTATCGCAGTTTAACAGTGTTAGTAAATACCTTCAAAAACCGGGAATAGATTTGTTTACAGCTGTAAATTTATTAAAAGGATTAAAAACTTATGTTATTTCATTAAGAGAGAAGTTTATATATTTTGAAAACAAAGCAAAAGAATTATCAACAAATATCTATGGAGAAAAAATTGTTAGAAAAAAAAAATTCTCGGATGGTACAATAGAAGAAAATTCAAACTTTTGCGAAATAAGAAAGTTGGAGGTTGATACTTTTTACGTTATTGTTGATTGTTTAGTTACTGAACTTGATAAAAGGTTAAGCGCATATGATGATCTTTGTAATATTTTTGGGTTTATTACAAAATTCGGTTCACAATTGTTATCAGAGACTTCTGCCGACATATTCATTAGCATATTTAAAGATGATATTGATACAACAAATATAAAACAAGAAATTGTGCACTTTTCAAGTTATATAATGCAGTTAAATTTGCCAATAATTTCTCCTCAAAATATTTACTTATATGTACATGAAAATAATTTAAAAGAAGTCTTTCCAAATGTATACATTTCTCTACGACTTTATTTAACTTTGCCAGTTTCAAATTGTGAAGCAGAAAGAACAAATTCAAAATTAGATTTAATTGAAAACGCCAGAAGAACGTCCCTTCACCAAGAAAAATTAAACTCACTCGTTCGTCTATCTGCTGAAAGGGAAATAACTAACACGCTTGATTTTTCAGATTTAATTCAAAAGTTTAGTGAACTAAAATCTAGAAAAAAAACCATTGTAATAAATTCTAAACCATGTACATTTTTGTATTATTTACATTGACTATGTTGAAAAATGCAACTGTATGATCAAAATTTTTTACTTATATTTATATTTTTAATTTCATCGTATTATTTATATTAATCATCTTTAAATAATTACTTAGACTTATGGTATAATTATTTTTATTATTATTATTTTATTATTATTTTTTTTTACAATCTATTAAAATAAATTGAATATGAAAATCTCATATAGCGAAAAGACTGTATTTATAATTTAAATTGATGATTTAGAATTTAGATAATAATTCATTTTGGGGCCCCATCAAAAAATTAGACCCGGGCCCCAAAATTCCTAAGTTGGGCTCTGCTCGACACTCACGGGGCGGGAAGTTAGGAATATTAAAAACAAACACAGTCTTTAATGGATGAAAGCCGGACTCCCTGGCACTCACACACAGACTGTATTTAGATGGCGATGATGTTGGCATTTATGTTGGTGTATGTATCGGTTTCAGCCAAGAACACACTGACGACAAAGCTCCTTTAGTTTGGACGGCGTACGATTGTTGATTTATAATGGTTGACGGCCAGTACTCGTCACGACACGTAACCGGAAATTTGTATTTTTTTAGGTAAAACTGAGGCCACCGGCAAGTCGGTGCGCACGCTCTGACGACTTGCAACGGAGAGCGCCGAGAAGGGTTGTCTGAAGACGTTTTATAGAGCGGTCTGAATGTGTGGTGGGATGGTTCTTTTGACCGAAAGACGGTTTCCCATGAAGATTGACCTAGTTATTGACAATGAGGAACCATTAGATTTTTGTCCCTTTTTATTGCTTGTTTTCTGTGTGTGTGTGTGTGTGGCCCGAAGGAGTCGTTATTTATTAAATCATAACATTTTTGTATATACATGATACTGCATATCATTATAATACCCTTCACTCCTACCAGAGTTTCTATTGTTGCTCATTATTTTCTTTATAATTTTTTACCTCATTTTTTTTTTCTTAAATATAATTTATAGTGTATAGTGTTTAATTAGTAACAAACTATAACTTAAGAGTTAACGGTGTAGAGTTTTATTTAGACATTCCGCAACTATTCAAATTAACGAAAAAATATCTAAATCAAAAATGAAAATGCCATTCAAGTGTTTCACATTTATAGGATATTCTATAGATGAGTAGTGAAACGTGAAAATGTCACCGTTTCCAAAAATATATCCGCTATTTATAGGTGTCCGTTAAGGGAAGTTTCACTGTAAATCTAATTCTTCTTGCGTGGAGATATCTTTACGTACGCATTTGCCAAGGCATCATCTACATATATAATATGTATCTCTAGAATAGGGTGACCAATGGTCACTGACCATACGTACCGTATTAATCACGGTTTTTCCTTACTGTTTATTTATTACTTTTGAAATTTATTTTATAAAAAATTGTTTTTTACGATATTTTTGTATGGCATTATTCAATAGAATATTACAATCTATACTATTTAGTGATATTTTTGAATTCTTGTTTTGACCATAATTTCTGCGTAACATTGCTGTCGGCGACGTAAACCGTACATAATACTGATAATAGTATTGTACCTTCGTATATATGTATATACGTATACATGAATAATCTGAATTCATAATTACTTCACCTAATAAATCACCTATCAAAATAAAATGATTTTCGTCTATATAATTAAATGTATTTAAAAATCATACATCACATTTATTTGGTTTTTCGAATGTTCCGTATTTTTATTCTTATGGTCACCCTACACTAGAACACTATCTGGAATATTCTGAACTATCTGGAATATGCACGAATATGCTCAAGATGCCATGTCGTATGTTCGTCATTATGGTACAGCAGATTTGTTCATCACATTTACATGCAATCCGCAATGGATAGAAATCAAGCAGGAGTTATTCTCTGGGCAATCACCCATTGATCGTCATGAGATTACAGCCAGAGTCTTTAGACAAAAGTTGAAATCTTTAATGGATTTCATCGTAAAACATAATGTGTTTGGTGAGACACGCTGCTGGATGTATTCTGTGGAGCGGCAGAAACGAGGATTGCCACATGCACACATTTTGATTTGGTTGGTTGAAAAGATAAGGCCAAATGAAGTTGATGCAGTGATATCAGCTGAAATCCCTAATGTACAAGTAGATCCTGGATTGCATGAGGTAGTTATCAAAAACATGATACATGGTCCCTGTGGAACTCTTAATCAAAATTCACCGTGTATGATGGATGGTAAATGTTCAAAACGATATCCACGGACATTAATATCGGAAACAATTACTGGTAATGACGGTTATCCATTGTATCGTCGCAGATCGACAGCAGACAATGGAAAATCAACAACGCCCTATCACCAGGGTGACGGTTCTGTTCAGGAGAATTTTTTAAAATACGTAGGCACAAAAACTGCCACATTACAAATCTTTTTGACAGGACGAAGTCTGTCGGGTCAGCTAGTTGATTATAAATGTAGATTATAGATATATTGATTTATAACCAATGGTATGACGAATTATTTATTATTAGTTATAATAATAGTCACACGGAATAATACACGGTAAAGATATCCAAGTCCGCCCACCAGATATTTTAATCCCATCCGGTAGTCGGTACTCGGAGTGAAAACAATAAACATTTCACTCTAATAGTAATATATTTTAATCCCATCCGGTAGTCGGTACTCGGAGTGAAAACAATAAACATTTCACTCTAATAGTAATATATTTTATATATAGTGAAACTATTCGGGTTAGATTACTCGTCGTCTCAAAAGACGTTGGTGTCGAGATCTTTTAAATTGAAAACGCGATAGTTTAGCAGAAACGTTATAAGGGTCCTATCACTGGATAGCTTCCCTACTCACTGTCTTCTTGTCTGTCAGATTATTTTGTTCTCCTATTTACTTATTGTATTTTTTTTTTTTAATATAGATTGTAAATTTCGTTATATATTTTTATTAAAATAAAATAAAATAGATCGTAAATGTCGTTATTTATATTTTTAATAAAATATAAAAAAAAAAAGATTACGGAACCAATATATACCATCGAAACAAACCGTCGCATTGATTCGTGACCTATAATATCGAACTAATAATTTCTTAAAATAAAACACTCCGATGTCCTACAGACTACAGTTACCTAAATATTTAATTTTATTGAACTTAGAAGTTAGAACTATACGAGATAAATAACCTATTAAAGTTTAATATTAAACACTTTTAGAACTGTATGGAGTTATTTATAAATCTGCAGCGAATATCGATAGTCGTTAATGCGTCGATCGGTTTTGTAAAAACAAATGACGATTGTTAATAGCATTGATTATAGAATTATAATGTTTATAGGTTGGTACCTATTTGGGTCGGCGATCGGCACAATAACTTCTCGACAAATACGTGTTTCAGTAAAATGTACGATTTAAATTATAATTGTAATTTTATGACGAGCTTATTGCACGTTATAAGAAAGTGTTGCGACTGATGAAATAAATGAATATTATTACCGACGGATTGTTCACAATATTGTAAAATCATTACTACCACACGTCCTATACCCCCAAAGAGGGTGTATTCACGATTCACATCAACTCTATGCACGTGTGCCGCGTGTTCCAACGACCTGTATGGCTGTGTAACAATCGCATACCGCAATTTTTAAATGAAATTAATGCCATCGAGTACCAAGCAAATTGACCAACGTTTAATTACTAGGTACCTGCTCATATTTTTGTTTTAACAGCACGCACATGGCATGTCCATTTGACGTCGAGAACACACAACACCGATCGGTGCTGTAAACAATATTGCTCGTAGTTACATTATGTGCTCATAACATTGCGTGTACTGGATATAAACACACAATAGTGACAAAAACATCGATAACATAATTGGTAGGTTCCTAGAAATATAAAATGTTTATGCTATGTTGTCGCGAATAAATGGAAAAAAACTTATAGACAAGATTAAATTAATTTATTCTTTTGTTTTTATTTCATATTTGTCTTGTCAATGGTCCTTCTCGATGTACTGCCGTACTGGCACAAAACAACCGGCTCCATCGTAACGCCGTGTCCAAAGTAAATCCGTTGCGTCCGATGCGACCGAAATTAAAAACAAACCTACAAACATGATACGACCTGTCCAATCTGGATGGGGTTTGCGTCCGATCCGTCCGACATCGCATCGGTCGTACTCGCCGCACGATTTGAAAAACAAATCAATTTGTTTTTTGACGCATCGGACGCAAAATCAGACGAACGTATTCATCTATTAAATAGATAGATTCTATTTAATATGATGAATGAATTTATAATATAATATAATCATAATAAAAAAATTAAAATTAAATAACTTAAAATGGAGTTATTGATTTCGGAAGTCCAAAAACGACAAATTGTAGACATTCTCGTGTATGCGTAAAACAAATTTTCATTGTCACGTAATTCACTATACAAATGAATAAATGATGAAATTCACCAAACATTTTGCGATTTTTCAAAATAGAATTTTTTTTTTTTTTATGTATTTTTTGTACAAATAATATTTTACACCTATACCCTCTGCAAGTATAATATTTTTTTGCATATTATGTTTAGACATTATGAACAAAACACAAGTGCACTCTGTTCAACAACGCGTTTAACAACGTTCTAGTACATCGAGAATCGGACGCATCGGACGCAAATTGACGTTGGACATGTATGCGTTTGCCGCATATAATGTGCGTCGAGTGCGATGCGTTAACGGACGCGCCGGACGCAATTCGGATTTACTTTGGACACGGCGTAAGAAATTGCTGCTGCTCAAGCAAGAAACAAAAATAAAATAAAAATTATCAATGCAATTTCATGCATTCCACGGTGGTGGCTCTAGGCTCGCCAGCGACGCGAAGTAAGGACTTGTTTATGTCGTTCGTTAATAACACAAATAAAACACTTTTATACAGCATCACGTGGTTACCTTAATTATCATTTACCGAACACAATATTTTATTCATGTACCTTCAAGCGTAATTGGTCGGAATACGAGTAATCTATCGAGTAATATCGGTAACTATCAATACCTACCCCTATAAAATTACGCTTTATCGGTCTCTACGACTACCATAATATTAAACTATTATTTTCTATTATAATTTATATTGCTGCATTTACACTCAGAACGTGGCTGCATCCGAGTTCCGTCCCATATATAAAAATTGAAATTAAAGGTATACTAGTTCCGTCCCAGCTTTTTTTAATGAACATACTAATTCCGTCCCAGGTTTTTCTTAATGGATAATATACTAATTCTGTCTAGATTACTTGGTCGATAATTATATTTCACATGAATCTACTTTTCCACCTCGTATCTGGGCTGAATTTTCGCATAGTACTTTCCGTACCACAAATAACTGTGAATCATTTCATTCTAAATTCAATGGAATGTTTTATCATGCCCACCCAAATATTTATCAATTTATAGAAGCTTTAAAATATATACAACAAGATTCCTACATCAAATTAAGAAGTACCATAAAACGAAGGAACCCTATATTAGCTAAAGAAGATTTTATTAAAGAAAAAATGTATAAATATAGTTCAGGTCAAATATCACGAATTTGTAAAAGAAATATCCTTTAAATTCAATCCAATTTCAAATTTTTAAAAATGTTTAATATTTATTGATTTTTATTATTTATATTATTACGATTAATTATAATTAAATTATGAAGATGTACTAATATTATGAATACCTATATTTTTTTGTAAATATTTTATAACAACAATACTATACATATTATATTTTATTATTATTTTAATTCTTCTTTTTTTTTTTTAACCGGGACGGAATTGGTATAAAAAAAGGTTCTCGGGACGGAACTCGGATGCATCCCAGAACGTGATCATATTTTATTTTAAAATGATCTACTCTACACTGAATGTTACCTAATTTCCCCATCTCTACGGTTACTTTTATAATATTTTTTATTCAATTTAGTTACGGCTATTATTGTGGCAGCGATAAACGTGTAGCAACTACCCAGTTTATTGAACGCACATCGTTCTAGGTAACCACTTTCACTGTCTATGTTTTCCTACGATTAAAGCCCTATTATTTGGGCCAAGAGGTCTACCTCGTTATCGTCATTTATAGAAAACATGTCTATTAAGACGGAAACCGGGGTGGGGGGGGTATTGACTGTATAGTGAGAGGGTACAGGTTACAGTCTTCACTCTTCACTTTTAATCTCCTTTATGAGAAAAAATGCAACGAAAGCATTTTGTGAGTCTGTGGACAGGCCGAGCGTCTTCTGAATCCGGCGTCCATGAGGTGAGTTTTGAGACTTTCAATTCTTTGCTTCATCTACGGCGATGTCCGGCCTATTTCCATGTGAACCGAGTCTGATCGATCTATAAAAACTACTACGTTTTGCGCGTGTTCGACATGAATCAGTATACAGGGTGTCCCAGGTCTATTTGACTAATGCAATAACTTTTTTTCTATTCAATATTTTTAAGTTTTTTTTTTTTGTAATGATTTGTAGAGCCCTGCGCTATAATTTGTATATCTTATACTTTATTTTATTTTTTTACAACAAAAATAAATAATTTAAATTTTGTATTTAATATTTTTCTAATAATCCAAGATAGCTATTTCATAAATAAGTATTTAAAAACCATTTTGGCGTTTAAAACTTTTAATTTGGTTAAGTCGTTAATTTTTAAACAATTTTCAAAGTGTGTTAAAATTCAAATTTATTTCTTGCTAATCACTGTTACTGCTGTAGTCGATTTTCAATTGTTTTCTTCCAAGAAACAATAAATTTGTTATCATTAAAAGGTTGATAATCAATATTAAATACATACACATACTATAATACGTATTTTATCATAATTTAACATAATATGATTATAATTTATAACATGATGTACCTACTATTACTTATTTTAAAATTTAAATCATCATCATTCATCAATATTTTATTGTTCAATCATTTAAATACGTTTAAACAAATTTAGAACATTTTGATTTTGAATTATGAAACAAATGACATGTGGTTTGAATATTAATTATAGTTATTCTGTAAGTCCTTTTTAAATTTAAAGTTAGGTTAAGTTGATATTTTATGGATCAAACACATTTTGCCGTAATCACTATAAACCTTAAGACTTGTCTTCTCATATTTTAAGACAATTCTATTGTATTAAATTTATGAGAAATACCTAGTAATACTATGGAATTATCAGATTGAACATAATTCGTAGAAAATATTTTTGGAAATGCCTTTGAACACAGGTACATATTATCATTAGTTTGCAAGTTAAAATTATTTTATTTTAATATCTTTATAAACTTTTGGTAACTAGATACAAAAAAATCAAAAATTAAACATACATATAATAACATTTTAAATTCTCAACACTTCAAATTACTATTATCAAGAAAAATATTCAAAATTAAATATTATGTAGATTACCTATACACAGTACTACAATTGAAGATTTTAATTTAATTTGAATAGCAAAATAACATTTTTGTTTAAATGTGAGTATCATTTGTATTAAATTAATTTATACTTCAACCTAACCATTTTAATATTAATATTAACATTTATTAATTTATTAATAAAATGAATTAAAATATTCTCACTGTTAACGAAAATATTCTAGGTGGATGTCAACATTAAAAGTATACATATTTGGTGAGAGTTCAAACAATTTCATTTTCAATCACATGCAGTTAGTTGTATAATTAATGCTTTGTACCTTGCTGTTTTAATACTACATTTGTATACTTACAATAGTTACTATTGTAACTAGTTGTATGTACTTATACATAAAACCATCAGAAGTTCAATTGTAACCAGTTCATCTTAAGTATAAAACAACATAAATCAAATGTTTCATTTTATTAAAAAAAAAATGTAAATGGTAAAATTGTAGATCATAAAAAATATTGTTAGCTGTAAGTAGATGAGTAGATATATAATATTAGTGTTTTACATTTAGTCATTTAGTTCATCAGGAACTTTATGTATTCAATATTAACCATATTTATAGCTCTCTGTTTATATAAAAAAAAAAATAATATTAATGTAAGAATTTAATAAGTACCTATAACAACTAACTTAACAGAAAAATAAGGGCATTCTGAAATAGTTTTGATTGGCTTGAAAGTGTGTAGATAAATGTTATGGATAAACACGTTACTACCTATTTCTTTAGTATTTCTCTGAATATTTCATAGTGTGTTAGTATGTTTACATAATTACTAAGAATAAAAAATAACCCATGAAATAATTAAGTTAATGATTTGAAATTGTTAGAATAGGTATTAAATGTCAACTTGTCATGTACTTTTTAAGACTAGGGACTTCAACCTTTGAGAATTTCAGAATAAAAGATAAAATAAATACTAATTTTCCTTAGTTTGTTATTCATTAATAAATAAAACATAAAAAAACATTTTCATACTATAAATTAAAAATATATCTAACATTATCTTGGTTTTAATATAAAATGTAAGTTGTAATTTATTATATCTATTTTTATTTTTACTATAAAAAATTATAGAAAAAATATAGTTGCAACACTTAATTGTTGTTTTATTGCAGATCTCTTTGTATTAGAAAATTAATACAAAGCTTAATTGAAATCCCTTTTAAGATTTATATATTGCCAGAGTTCATGTTAATAACAGATAAAATCAATAATTTTCTACATGGCATAATATGTGACATTTAATATCCTTCTGATGGTTAAATTGTTTGAAACACTTAAGAGTGTATTGTTTTATACATGAATACTCTGCTAGTTGCAAACCGTTGCGTAATATTATAATTATACTTTTAGTTGTTTTGAACATTTAGCCAACAAATTGTTAACTTATATTATAGGTGTCGGTTATTTTTTTTTTCTTCAGCTAGCGTCACTAGTGAAAGAACCTTATACATACATGTATAGCAGAGAATGTTATTGAATGACAATAAGTAAATAGCTGAAAGTAAGTTTTTTACTTAGACTGGAGATATGTAGGTAACAATTAAAAAATAACTCAACATTTTACTTTAATTCTTAATTATTTATATCATCATCAACTTCATCATCAGAAATAATATTTACTGCCAGTGGTATTATCGTTGAATTTTTTTTTGTATTGTACCCAGCAATTAGGAGGGGAAGAATTTTTGTCTACGCCCATCTTGCGGTCATACACACAACATTTAATATAAAATAATCATAATTAATAATATAGAGACTAAATATTTTAGCTACTTCAAATTTTTCTAGTTACTTGATTATCTTTACACCAGTATTTTTGGCGTTTTAGAGCCAAATCTATTTCTTTTTTTTCCTCCAGTGTCACAATAATCAGTTTTTTATGAATGGTGGCTAAGTCTGAATGCTTAGCACACCACCATGATTCACACTAGAAGAATAATTTTATGTAAATAACTTATCATAATTTATGTAAAGAAATATAGGGTTATGTTTACTTTTTTGTCATATATCTCTTTGATATACCTATAATTTTTTATGTCGGTCATCATATTCTCATTCACATTTTTTTCCAATTGAAGTTCTTGCTATACTAATATAATTATAAACAATTTCATAATTAATTCTTTGTTAGTAAATATTTTAATTTTAAGTTCTGTATTTGTATATATTTTTATAATTTGTTATTTATTAAGTTTACTAAAATTAAATAATGTAAATTGTATTTAAAAATGCAGTGTATGATTTTTGAAATATAAAATTCAATATTTTTTATTTTTATCTTTCTTAAATATGCCTACTATTTATAGTAATTTAGAGTACCGTGATATGTTAAAAGTTTTTTATGAAAGTGGAGGAAAAAGTACAGTAAAAGCTTCTCGTTTTGATAATAAATTTTTTATTATCAATAAAATTTCCTATATAATTAATATAACAAATTATGTACCTAAAACCTAATACATACATGTATAATTCAGTTATTATTATACAAATTTTAAATTAAGATATACATTAAAAAATAGTCTTTAGGTTGTTTTCCAAATGGTTTCAAACCAAAAAAAATATATGTTATTGATGAAGAACATACAGTGAATGTCTTGGCAGCTTTCAGCAGTGATCCTCATGCATCTGTCAGGTCGGTAGCTAAAGAAATGGACATCAGTCGTAGCTCTATACATCGTATATTGAAGAAAAATGATTTCCATCCATACAAATTGCATTATGTACAAGGATTGAAACCCTCTGATCCATGGAAGGCTTCAATATATTTCAAAAATTATTTGCCTTCATGACCATAATAATATTTTGAAAAAAATATTATGGACTGATGAAAGGTGTTTTAATAATAATGGTATTGTCAATCGGCATAATTCTCATTACTGGAATGAATCAAATCCATTTTGGACATGTGAGTCCAATGCACAAGTTCGCTGGTCTACCAATGTGTGGTGTGGTATAATAAGTGGTTATTTGATTGGACCTTATTTCTATCATGGCACACTAACTGGCCAACGTTATTTAGACTTTTTGACTAATACACTACCAATGTTATTAGAAAATATTCCATTAAATCTCCGAGTAAACATGTGGATTCAGCAAGACGGTACTCCACCACATAACTCGAATATAGTCCGTGATTATTTAAACACAAATTTTCAATCGAGATGGATAGGAACTAGAGGTCCACTAAATTGGCCACCACGATCTCCAGATCTAACACCGCTCAATTTCTTTTTGTGGGGTTACTTAAAGGACAAAGTATACTCCCAACAGTCAACGTCGTTAGATGATTTAAAACAACGCATAATTGATGTGTGTAACTCTCTTACTTTTGAAATGTTGGAATCCACGACAACTGGAATTCTGGAACGGTATGAAAAATGTATAATGAAACATGGCGCACACTTTGAAAATTATTCATAGTTACTACTTACTAGTTAGGTATATTGTTCCATAATATTTAATTTGTTATATTATTTAATGTTAAGAAATAAAACTGAACTTATAGTTGAAAAATTAAATTTACAGAGTTACATTTTACTATTTCTTATAATTTAGTATCAATTGTTTAGTATCAACATCCATGGTAAACATCACGTGACCATGTTAAATAATGATAAAATACAATAATGTATAATAATATTATGTAATGACTAATGAGTAATGACCTACCTTTTAATGATAACAAATTTATTGTTTCTTGGAAGAAAACAATTGAAAATCGACTACAGCAGTAACAGTGATTAGCAAGAAATAAATTTGAATTTTAACACACTTTGAAAATTGTTTAAAAATTAACGACTTAACCAAATTAAAAGTATTAAACGCCAAAATGGTTTTTAAATACTTATTTATGAAATAGCTATCTTGGATTATTAGAAAAATATTAAATACAAAATTTAAATTATTTATTTTTGTTGTAAAAAAATAAAATAAAGTATAAGATATACAAATTATAGCGCAGGGCTCTACAAATCATTACAAAAAAAAAAATTTTAAAAATATTGAATAGAAAAAAAGTTATTGCATTAGTCAAATAGACCTGGGACACCCTGTATAATATTAAAAAAAAAAACCTTACTGCTTGCTGCAAGTTCGTGTGCCGATTGGTGAACACTTGAAAAGTGTTGATTGGAGTTGTTAATATTCTTCCTCGAGGAGGGTACATCTGACTGGTTCGGTCCGACGTCCACCGACTTTTTCCGTGAACCGCTGAGGCAGTCTTCTGGCAGAGCCTTGAATGTTTGACGATACTGATTGAGATTCAGACACCCCGGTTTCGGCACCAAAATGCACCCCGTTGCGTCCCGGGTGGCTCGTCATTCGTCAGCAACTCAGAGGTAATTCGTCTGAAATTTTATTGAATAATAAACCAAACACTATTATATGGTATTACGTTGTTAATTTTATTATCACCTGTTATGTGCAAAGCTTATGTATTTATGTATAATATGAGAATCGGGACTCCCCCCCCCCACGGTCCACGACTCATGTACACAATATATTATATTGACTCAGATACTCGTGACGCGCCAAATACGAGTGTACGATATATTTAATGTACCTATATTGTAGAGATTTCGTCTTCTACACGTGCAACGTTAATTTTACGTCTCCGTATATCTTTAACTTTAAATATCTTTAACCCTCCGTGGTTTGCCTATAGTTAGTGCTCGCTTATAAGTTATAGTACGTCACACGTAGGGTGTCGTTTCGGACACACAACAGGTGAAATCCGTACATGTGTAACATAGCATATGAGCTACGCATCACGGTTGGTCGTGTACTGTCGTACACGTCATTGCGGCATAATGCGTACAACCGCGACAATAGAATTAATATTCACTTCCGAAAAAAATAAAAACTAGACTCGAAATACTTCGTTGAATATTCAAGAATTTAATTATTTAAAATAGTATTCGGTACACCATGAAAACAGAAAAGTATATTTGAACGCCGGTAATCAAACGTTTTACAGCGTTGACGTCTGACGGCCGCGCGCGGTATTCCCGACGACGATGCATGTTAAATAGTCGTATTTTATGACATCTTATCAAACTCGATAAATGTATTGTTGCTTTTAAAAAATTCGCCAAAAATACTGAATTGATCTTTTTAACGATCGCCGTCATTATTTTCTTATAGCATTACACTATGTTATGGTTACTACTAACTTTATGTAGCATTTTTTTCATTGCCAGAAGAACGACCACTAAAAACGGAAAAAAACCATTAATAAATTGCACGTTCAAATCTAATCGCCAGCTTTGTCTAAAATTCGAAATTCATAATCACACGTTCAAATCTTAATGGGCACCGCATAGACGCAGTACATCAACATTTCAGATTATTACTGTCCAGTTAAAACCCCCCATTCCGGCTCCCACGACGAAATTTCGTCGGGTTTGTTATCCAAAGCATTCGTGAGCAATGCGATTTATTCTAAACACTTCACGTTTGTACCCGAAATGGCGACAATAACGAGGTCATTTCGCTGTACAATATTTTGCTCACGCAACAAAAGTTACTACTTACTAATTTACAGTGGATATACAGACAATATATACGCATTACGACACAGCCATTAACCATTCAACCGTTGATTATGAGCAAAAACTGCAAGTTGATTTATAATCAATGTAAGTAGATACACGTATTTTTTTTTCATTTCAATGAGCAATATCAATGCAAATGTCCAATCGGCTCATTATGCCGAAGAATAAAATTATAGAATTGGAACCAAAGACTAATTTTGTCCACGTTTTATTTTCGTTTTTCGTAAGACAATCGTAAAATTGTAAAAAAAATGTAAATTTCGAACAATGAACAGCGGCTAACAATAGCTAGGGGTAGAGCAGGGCAGCACACAGTCCATCGAAAAAAATCAATAAAAATAAATCTTTTTTATAACCAGACTCACTATTGTTTTCCATTACATGCGCATATTGTATAAACTAAATAATTTGTATAATGTACATATTAATATAAACAGAAGACGATCAAGAACATCATACATCAAAAATATGATTTCTGAAGCGGTACTAGCAAATTATACTAAGCATCGCAGAAGAGGCTGGCTGATAATAGTCATAAGTAGAGAGAATATTAAGAACTGCAAAAACAATACCTTAAGGTTGATTTTTGAATTCCATATGATATGATGATGAAGAAGAAGAACAAGATATTAATATGTTATCAGTTATCACAGTCCACAGACATAAAATACTGTTTAAGAGACTTTAAGAAATTTTACAAGAAAATAGTGAACCATTTAAACAATTTTCAATAATAATAATATTATTGGCAAAACTTATAGGGAAAATGACGAGGTGATAATAATTTACATTATTCATTTGTAAGCTAAAAAAAATATTAAAAATCATCAATCCAATGAAAACTGATAATTTTAATAATAAAACCATCAATGTTTTCAGAAAAAGGAGCCCCAATAACATGGCTATCTTCGAATTTTACAAACATTTTAAAATAAAAAGTTAATTTTTTAACACTTATATTTTATATATTTTACCAAACTATTATCAACAAAATTGCCTTTGACATAGAAAAACAGAATTTGATTATATCTATATTAACACGGGAGATATCGTTCTGTGTAAATACTGGTAAGACACTCTGTATAAATGTGCTAAATGTGCGTTCAAAACTTCAAACACACCTTAAAATATTGTGATATCGGCAGCCGGAGGACTTAACTATGTTTACTAAGATAACTGAACTACGCGTACCCATAATTCGGTGAAACGAATACGCATTATCGTTGAACAAATAAGATTCTCGTCGTTGGTTTATGTTTGTATGATGTCATACTGAGTGTACAATGCAGTGATGTACTTGATTATACGTTCGATCCAAAACACATAGGAGTGGCGGAAAGATTCATTTCTACTATAATAATACGATCATTTCCTATTCATTGATGCTAAACCATCGAATCTGAAACATTTGATTGAAACCGTGCAAAATTTCGGCTTTAGGTTACTGGAGCATTTCAATCAAATCCCCATTCCCCGGCAGATTCAACATTTTCCATGCTCTACCACGATAAGAAGAAAAAAAAACGTCAAGCTTTTACTTTTTAACCACAAGACACGAAGGTTTCATCTACCGTCCGTGGACGATGAAAATATAAATACAATCACCGAACTTGCATAGTTACCAAAAAGTGAAACCTTACACCTATAGCGCTCATACATAAGTAAATTACGATAAAAATACTCGACGACTTCCAAAAATATACCATGTTTTTACCGACGTATTCATGATGGAAGGAGGAGTAGGTGCGGAAGTAGTGAACAACGAAATCAAAGTCATGCTTAAGATATCCGATTCAATATTTACCGCCGAAGCGTTTGCGATCTTCCATGCCATCATAGTAAATATAATATATCATCAAACAAAATAAAATAGCCAAAGCCTTTATACTTAGCGACTCCCTTAGCTCTTTAACCACCATCAAAAATGTTTACCAACCTATAACGACGTATCATCTAGAAAAATTCAATATCAGAAATCATCAGTTCTCCAATGTAATGCTCATACCACTTTCATGATTTGGATCCCAAGTCATATTGGAATAAATTGAAATTAATTAGCAGTTTATATGTGCCAAGTGGCCAAACAAGCTGTATCACTTCGCTCGACTCCCTCCTAATCCATATTCATACACTTCAGGACAGTAATAAAATCATCGTTAACAATCATATGTTAAGCCCATCTGCGGTAAGCCATGCACACTAAGCGCAACGAAATTAAAACTACCATCCTACCATGTCCAACCGGCATATACTTCCCAGGTGACAGGAAGTAATCCTTAAAATGCTTTGAATAGGTCACACTTGGGTGACACACGGACATCACATGACCAGAACTGAACCAGTCCCATATGCATTAAACGCGGAGAAACACTAACGGTTTAGCATCTTATTTGCCACCGCCGAGATACTGCAGGTATCAGTAACCGACAGTCTCCAAGACGCATGGGCCCCGACCCCGCAGTCAGCATTATTGGAAACATTGTAAAATTTCTAGAACTATCGAAATAAATGTTCGACCTCATATATACCCAATACCTATTAAATTATGTAATTTGTTAGATTTTATGTAATATCCCATTCGCTTCGCATTTTTCGAACAGTTTATGTAATAACAGCGTACATTTATACTGTTGCGGATTCAATAAATAAAATAAAACGATTAAAAAAATTACCGTTAAAACGACAGCATAGTTATAAAAATGCGCATTTTCCACTATACATTCAATAAGCTAAGTGTGCAGTGTACAAAATATAAATACACCTTAAAATTGTGCTATCGGAAGCGGGAATAGGTACTTACGATAACAGAAATATGGTAAAACAAACATACTGTTTACATTATCATTAAACAAATAAGACTCTCGTCGTACGTATACGATGCCGTACGAATATGCGATGTACCAATATTAATTGGTAACACGTTCAAGTCTAAACACACGATGCGCCGGACAAATTTTCTGCGTACTTTTCCTTGAGAAAAGGGGAAAATAGGTTTGTACGTATTGGCTTTTCCGATTACACCGTTTTTCATACGATTACAAGAGCACAGTTTATTTATTTACCAAACGTAAGACAGTCAATTACGTCACCGTGATTTTGACTCCAGATGCAGCTGTGCAGCAAGGTTCGTAGTCGTCTTTAATATTCTATAATTTAATCTATACCTGTATACACCACGAACAAAACAGTGTACTAGCGGAATTTCTGAAAGAACAGACATATTTATGTACATTTTATTTGAACACGGTGTGTCTGTGTACATCGCATTGTATGTAGACAATATGTAGTATATAAGTCATAGGCGGTACTAGACTTCAGTTTTAGGATGTGCCCCCAACTTGAATGTAGGTATATAGGAGATTCCTTTTTTTAAGATTGGTTTGATTGTCTAGTTAATGTAAACATGGAAATTTCACAACTTCTAAAATGTAATTTCACTTATTTTTTTTATTTTTTCTAGGCATACATTTAATTAAACACGATAGGTATATGTTTATAATTTAATAATATATTTACAATAATTTTTGTTTGATAAATAAATAAATATTTGGACAAAACATTTTCATTGTTCAGGCTATAGTATATACTATTCCCGTCACTCTTCGTCACTCACCTTATGGTATAAACTTTATAGCCATATAGGTACTACGTGTTTACTAGAATCATTAGAGTAAGGCTGTAAGCTGTTAGACTTTGAGAGTTAGGACTTACTATTAAGTATTAAAAACGAATTTATGCTTGTTAAAGTAAAGAAATAATATGACTTTTCGAATTATTGTCAACTATGAAATAATTATAATTTTTTTTACCTGTAAAGTAGTTAAGTGGTCAACCATCATTACATATAACATAAGAGGTATTAGGTATAATATTTATTGTTGTATGCAAAACCGAGCAAAATAAAGCAATGTGATAAATAATAATTTTGTAGTTAATAGGTAATCAATAATTTTAAATTTGTTGAAAAAATACCACGTATATTGTTTAATATACTGTAAAAGTAAAGTGTTTATATACTTTAAAGTGTGTATAGGTATGAATCGAAATTAAATGCACAAAAAATGTGGTAAATATGATGCAAATATGCAAAGCAAAAGGGTCATAATATACATAAATAATTAAAAAATATGCTCAAATGTGCATCATAAATTTATACTACTAAAAAAAAAAAAAATGGTAATTATTTAACTATATTTTTGTTTTAATCATGTTGCACTATCACAGACAAATTATATTTCTTGATTTATACGATCTATTAAAAATGAACACTGTACTTTTACTATTAAAATCAAAAAAAAATATTTTTTAGTACATTTACGTATTTTTACACAACTTTAACAAATGTATTTTAGATTTTTTTTTGTGTCTGTGTACACGATTTCGATTAGGAGAATTGCTCCGATGTATACAAACATAATACTTTTCTGAAAGGGAATTTCGTGTAGTTGGTATTGTGAGAAGGTTATTTTTTGAATTTCTCATCAGTTTTCCAAGTAATTGAGAAAAACAGAGCAAAACATTGAGAAAAAATTCCACAGAGATCGAGAATCGAACTCTGCACCGTCTAGTATTTTTATCACTACGCATTCTCTTTATTTATTTATCTTTCAATAGTATAAGATATTTGGTTGCTATGGTATAAAAATGAATCATAATGACTCAAAACATACATAAAATATCGATGTATATGTATAATATAAATCCTAATAAGATTTTTATTTTTATTTTAAACACCGGACATAAAGGGTTTTTTTTATACAATCATAAAATCATAAAGCAGTTGAAATATAGATAAAGTATAATAAAAATGATAAATTTATAGATAAAAATGTACAAATGCAATGAGTTATAGAACTATATGAACAAATTATCTAGTCAGAAATAGGAAATAATATTTATCCTTCGTTACCGCCAAGAGCGATACGAAATAATATAAAACAGACTGTATAATCTAAACAAAACTATTCGTACAACGTAGCAATATGTTATAGGCACGTATATTGTTTTGATTATTTTGCTTAAAATCTATTTATCGACGTATAAACAAAGTGTTATTTTGCGAAAAAAATAAGAAACCGTTGAATTATACATGAACAACGTTTTTTTTTTAAATTGGTTGTGACGCGAGGAAAAACATTTTTGGCGTTATTTAGCAGCGTGCACGAGAATGTATGTTTATTTAAAAACAGTAGCTGCGGTAACATCGTTACATTTCATGTCATAATTATTACAAATCAATACAAATAAATTATGCCAGTAGGTACGCTTATTATAATGTATATAAATATACACCATTTATTATTTATATTATAATAAATAATAATGTTATGCTGCATAATACGTGATAACTTTAATAGACCCCAGTTCTTAATATTGTGTGTGGAAAAAATGCTGTTAACATATTTTACATAATTTGTGATGATCACCGTTCGTTTTGCTAAAGTATGTACTATGGCATAGTTAAATGGGTTACGTCAAAGTGCCCAAAATTCGAAAATATTGTAATACTACTCGGACTAAACACACTAGTGGAGGTTAGGTTAGCCTGTCAAGGTTACATTTATGTTCAAACTCGTGTTACATCAAACCATAAAAAGTTAGATTAAGTCCGTAAATAAGTTGTTCTATGATAACAAGCAACGTAACACGTATATTTTATCAATATTATATAATATATTATTGTGTTTTTGAGCGATGTTGAGTAGCCCTCCTCAACTCCCAACCTGGTTCAGTGATTACAACTATAGTTATATGCGTGATAACTGCCGTATGTTAAATAATACGTCTAGGTGTTTACAAAAAAAAAAACTCTTTAACATTTTAATGATCTGTCAGTTTTTAATTAAAAATGAGTTTCGCTGACCTTTATCTCCCACCCTACCGAAAAACATGTCATTACGGAGTACCTATAGTACACGCGGTGTATTTATACAATGATAATCGGTGTGTGACCATGGTGCGGGTAAATAAATGTATACTTTCAAACATAAATTAAAATGCAATGGCTAACGTAAATTATGATTTGCAATCGTATTATATTATGTAGAATATACATATTATATTATAAAATGTACGTCCGTCTAGTCCGCGTGATTATAAAATTATTATTGCAATCGCGTCATTATCGAACCGTGAGTCAGGCCCATCAGTATCAGGCATCCGGTATACATGATTTTTCACGTACATACATTACACATAGTTATAATACGGCTGTACGCCTATACAGTGTACAATATGCATATAACAATTATATGAGATGTAAATTGCGGTAGTTATGCGCATGGCCTTAGTTGTTAGGTGCAGTGAGCATCAGGGTGGCTATATTGCCCCGGATGACAGATTTTAGAAGGGCGGCTGATTTTTTAAATTCAAATATTTTTATTCTAACACGTGTTTGTTTACTTATTTCCCACATTTATTATTAAAATTAAAATATCTTATAGTAATTCCATATTCATGGTTTATTAATAGTTTTAAATAAAAATATATTTGTTTTCAAATTTTTTTTTAATTCGGCCGTTTTTTTTTTTGTCGCCCCAGGGTGGTAAATTTCGAAATACAGCCCTGGCAATGCGTATGTTCATTCAACTGTTGATTAATCTACCGTACAATACATTCTCTGAACATCGACTAATACATAATATTGTAATAGTAGACTACATATTATGCCTGACATCATTACGGGGATACAAAAGTCATATGTATTCATATTACATAATATTATGGCTATTCGACCGAGTTTATTATAAATTATAAATAATAATATAGCTAGAGCTATATTTGGATACAATTTATACTTATAGATGTACCTAAGAAGCAGGTTTCGCATTAGGCATCAGCAGCAATTTTTTCACCTACTATATATTAATATATTTATGTAGACTTTCTATAAACTTTCTACGTGGGTACTAATGTAGTATAACAGAGGTGCCAAACATTTTTCGAGTCAAGGGCCAATGAAGGATTTAAAAAAACTTTCACGTCCCAAAAAAAATTATATTTTCTTAAGATGAAAATAAAGTTAATATATTATAATTTATATAATACGTATATTTTATTGAGTAAAATAGATTTGTTTTTATTATTGTTATTATTTTTAAAGTTTTTACATATTGAAATAGCAAAATATATCGCTAGTTTCAAATTCCAATGTTTAAAATACTAATATCGAATAAGTAATTAATTTTATTATAAATTATAATGAAATGTATCATAATAGTATATACTATAGCGTCGAAACACTCCACTAATTACTATACCTACATAGTGCATAGTATAAACAGTAAACACATCAATTATTTATATTTTATTTAATCTGTAGTGTACACAAATACTTCATTAAAATCAACATTTTATATACTTTCAAATAATGAACTGATTTGAAGTATAAATTTTACAAACTACAATTTTTAGAACATGAAACTAAAAATACGTATATGCAATATAAAGTGAAACACTACAGTAAATAATTTACTATATTAAAATAAATTACAGGTAGTATGAATACAATTTGTTTGCCAAAATGTTCATGATGTTGACTTCACATTATACGAGAATAATTTTTTAAAAACACAAAAGTTGACCGAGAAAATGAGCGTTTGAAGTTAAAAATAAATCACCAGTTAAAATATTCTGCTCGAATGATTTGAAATCGACAGTGACACTACACGTTTTATTGCAATTACTGTATCTAAAGTATTCAAGTATAATTGATACTGTAAACTGAATATTGTAAACTTTTCAAAATAATTAATATTCTTGGTATGCTTTTCATACGTATTTTGATCAGACATATATTATATGGACGTAAGCTCTGAACGATAGTTTAATGCAGCGTTTCTCAGCCTGTGGTACGAGTGGTTGAAAGCTCAAAGGTGGCACAACCACTCAAGAGAAACCGCATAAAGAAAAAACATTTTTTAGTCCATTTTGTGTCAACGTCTCTGTGTGAAAATGCATGATTTCAAATTTATTTTAATAATATTCGTACATATTTAATTTTACTCTTGTTCATTAAATGCTTATATTTTCATAATTATATGTAGTTCCTAATAAAAACTATAGTAAAACGCTCCATACATAACCGATAATGTACACATTTTTTTATATGCAAAAACAGAGTTTACCAAGTCAAGTGGTACGTGAACATTTTCAAAATCTGTAGGTGGTACTTGGACGTTAACAGGTTGAGAACTGCTGGTTTAATGGATGGTTTTTACTTTTTATAATTAGTTCCGCACTTGAAAACATTCGAGACGTCCCATACTAACCACTGGGTCAACACAAACACCTATTAACCGATTAACAACACTGTGCTACAGCCGTTACGGGTACTGCACCGTGGTTGCTGGTCTCGGGCACATATTACCAGGCCCGTACCCAGAAAAAAAACTCGGGGGGTTCATAAAATATTTACAATAATCAATATTACACAATTCATTTTATAACTTGTACTTGAAATTCATTTAAATAAAAAAAAATAGTCCAAATATTAATTATAAGAGTCAGGTTAGGTATCATTCCATGTTAACTTAACATATTTTAGTACAGAATCCCATTTTCGAAGTGATCTGGAAAATTTATATATAACTTTTTCGATGTTTAAATCATAGTTTCTATATATGTTGAGAAGAGCCATTCCAGTTAGTCTAACTTGTCCCATATTATGTTCCTTAAATAGGTTTTGAGCCTCCGTAAAGTCGAGAACGATCGTTAATCTGTGGCTAACATTTTTAAAAGACTGCTTATGTCTGGGAAAAAATCACAAGCAATTTCAGCCAATGTAGTCAATGTTGTGGTTGGGCGATCTTTTTCTGGTACATTTTTCCATTTAGGTACCCATATTTTAAATTCTGCGTCAAAAGTATCATCATGTGGTAAAATATCTTTATAAAAAAGCGCTGCTTCTTGCAAATCTTTCAAATCGGTTTTATTATCTAAAAACTTTGGAATCAATAATTGTAATTTGGACATAACGAGATGGTGATTAGTAAATGTGAAACTTTTAGTTGACAGATTAAATGCTCTGGAAAAGGTAAAAATATGGATCGCTTATAATATTACTCCGTATTATCGGCTGGAATATTATCACGCGTCGGTTTGATATAATTAAATTATATAACTATTAATTTTCGGGGGGAACCTTGCCTGCATATTACACTTGCAAAATCTACACGCCGAATGCACTGAAAATTGTAATCGTTTCAATTAACATAGTGCACCGAACGGAATCATATTATTGGCGCGTTTCCAGCTGACAGACCGTGTGCAGCAGCGGCCTCTGCGAGGAGTTTATTTCAAAGTCGGTGTATTTCCAAGACTATTCGGAAGTCCAAAGCAAATGCTGAGCTCGATAATGAGACCGTGGGCAGCGTGCGGGGGTGACGTATGCGCCCAGTTGAGCGATCTGTTGGATCGACACGATTTTTCCGACGTAAGACACCGTTTACGTTCCCCCAAACCCTACTGCCATCCCCTTTTCACGAACGCGGAAAGCGCGGTCGGCGTTTGGCACGGACGTGCGTTGTTTTTTTTTTTTTTATCGAAAGCCGACCAAAGAACCGTCGATCCTTCGGTACAATATCTTATGCACACAACGCGTCAGCCGAATTCCCCTGCAGGCTGCAGTCGTCACCGGAATATTTATGACCCTCCATCACGGCGTATAAATAAAGCATGTAGACACGACGACGACGAGCTACTAAATTGGGCCGCACCGCTGGTCGTCGGACAACATGTTTATTATCTGTTTACGTTTGGAACGCGGAGAGTGTAATATAATATGTATACATCACATTGTTTCAATAACATAATTGCGTATTAATGGGTAATATATATGGGCGTTTTGCCGTTTTATCGCCAAGTATATCGCGTGCGAGTGTATTTCGATTTTGACAGGCCGCCGCCAGTCACCACCACCGCCAGCACTCAAACAATTTGATAATAATATGATGCGCAGTGGCTTGTGTTGCGGCTGGTTTCCCGTATCGGGGTTATGCGGGCCTACGGTAGAGAATACGCAAACATCGGTGTATAAAATCGGAATCGAAAAAGTTAAAAGACTCGTTGAAAATCGAAACACGTGTGATGCCGTCTGCAATGTTATTGGTCAAATACCGGACGCGGTCACCACACATAACTGACCCGTACCGCACGAGATGATATTATGCCGTATCCGTGTACCACGGCGAGATGAACTTTAATGGTAAAAATTCTACACTTTCGCGACACCGAGCCGGTGTGTCGCGACCAAGTGCGGGTACAAGGGGGCGCTGAGGCATGGGAGATGGTTCCTCCCAAATCTCAAAAAAAAAGCTGGTGCGATTTATTTTAACTTCGATAGAACAAACAAAACTCTAGATTCTTAATGTATTTGCACGTGATTTTACCAGACAATTATATTTATTATATAGTTCTGAAATTATTGATTGTTACTAGTCGCTGCAGTGTTACGATGCAATATACAATACACATTGTTTTGAGGCGTTCTGTTTATAATTCAGTAATTAGTTTTCTATTTGTGTTACATGTTAATATTTAAATTAAGTGTTTTTTCTATGTACTTAGTATTGTTTTAATCGTTTGTCGAAAGTTTATTTACAATGTAAAAAAATATGTATCATTCTACATTAATTCAATCATCTTTCACGTAATATAATATTTTCATAATATAAAATAGTCCCCTTCCCCCAAATAAATATCCTGGATCCGCGCCTGCTTGCGGCGGCTCGTTTGATTATTTGAAATCGCGCGTTGTCCCGTACTTGTTTATCGCGTTGCGTTCGTTCATCGCCGAAACAACGCTTGATAACATTATTGGATCGTCTATAGGTAGGTAGGTAGGTACGTGTCTAGTGTTTCGCGTGGAACAGCGAATATGACATCTGCTTCGTACGGATTCGTATAAAAAAAAATTGCCTTGTGTGCAATTATAATAAGGCGAATAATATTCATACCGGATAGAATTCACGTTTCGTGCAACCACACCACGTGAAACCAGATGGTCGTGTGTTAAATCGTTGGTAAGTATTTTTTTTTTCCAACCGTTTTCATCGGCATACTATATAGTTTAATTTTGAAATGTACGTGGTTTTTTTTTCACCGATATAATATGTAACGATACAATACCTGACACGGCAACCGTGCGTATACATCGTGCGCATAATGACGTAAACCTCTGTACATACGTATCGTTTTTCTGAGCAATTGTGCGTTCTAACCGTTTTATCTTTTTCGTTTAGGAACTAATAAGTCTGCAATCCCCTCCGAGCTCTGTCGTAGACAGGTCACACAAGACTTACGCATTCTTACTTTGGTACTGCGTTCCGCGAACCTAACCACGGTATCCGTATCCATCCGTTCTGCGGTTATACTCGTGCAGAATATACAGTGTGCGTCACTGTCCACATAGTACTATTATATTCATGTAAGAAGCCGCGAACGGGTTGTTAACGTGTTAGCATGTCGCACGTGGAAAGTTCAGACCTCGGCCTGGGAACGGCGTTTCACTTGTATTGACTTGTCAAGAATTAACAATAATACGTTTACAGTACACATTATACTTACGTGAGTACCAATTGGACTTTTTTTCATTAATACTGCCGCCCACTGGGCGGCGGATGATTAATTTGTTTCTCCAATCCAGTGCGATCTCTTAGTATGTAACCGAGAGTGTTTTTTAAGACATCGGATCCCATAGTTGTCCGTTATACCACATAATATGTCGTTTACTAATACTGTTAGACTTTATCACAGCACGTGTGTGCAGATGGGTCAATTTTCCCCGTCTAATATTTTCTTCATTTTCGTCCGTTGAAAATCATCTTAAATCCGATTATTATCACTTGGACTACTGTTTTGTAAAGAAGAAATGAATCGTTACTTATGGTGTACGCGTATAGTATGGCTCAATAAGTTTAAGGATTTGATGGTGGGGTCATTTTCTCTTCGTCTGATCCTTTGTGTATCATTTTTTTCGTAGTTGGCAGTGAAGGCTAAGTGGCAGATAGGGTTTGAGATGAAGTTAGTATTTGACTATTTAAGCAACCATTTGATGATGAAGTTTAACAAAATCTAAATTATTACATAATGTATTGTTTGATATGTTTTCACACAGGCTGCTGCTAGGCCCAGTGCCGGCTGTAGAGACTTGGACGAATAATCAAATATGTGCCCCCCCATATATATACATATTTAGAAGTTATTTTATTTTTAATTCAAATTATATTTAAAAACATATCTTATGCTTATTGTATTACATATGTATAGATTGTATTATTTTCTAAAAAAATTTATAAATAAAAAATAAATAAAATTCACAATTTCATTATAAGTATTAATTAGTTATTTATTTATATTAATTTTAACATTAAAAAAAGAAGATTCTAAACGTTGATGAAGACATATTCCATGCCTTCAATTTTGCAAAATTTTTAATAATTTTAGAGAAATCCATTTTTTGAGCTATTTCATTTTCAACAGAAATAATTGCTAGAGATGTCATCTTTTCGTCTCCCAATATTGAACGCAGATACGTTTTTATTAGTTTTAATTTTGAAAGACTTCTCTCGCCATTAGCAACAGTAACAGGAATTTTTAATAAAATGCTTAAGGATATCCAGATGTTGGGGAATAGATCAGACGTATTCGACTCTAACATATATAACAATACTCCTTTTGGAGAAGATGTGTCTTTTGGTAATAGAGTTCTATTATGTTCTAATTCAAAGCATAAATCCATTCCGTTGATATATTTTTGATCTTAATTTTTAAGTGTATCGATACTATGTTTTACCAAAGAATCATATTCAGGTAAATCAGATATATAAGAATCCTCGTGCATTTTGAGAGCTCTTCCAACTGTTCAAAACGCTGTATCAATTAGATGATAGAAAGAATCTTTTTAACATTCCTCTTCTGGAGTAGGATCATATTTATCTAAGCTTTCATATTGAAATTGTCTTTTAGTTTCTAGTTTTATATCCAGTTTCTCTATAAAATAATTTAGTGATATAAGAAATGCAATGTCATTATACGAGTATCTTAGCCATCGACAAAAATTGTTGTAAACGATAAAAAGATAAGGCCATAGCCCGTAAGTATTAAGTTTTACAGAATAATATGGATATACTACAATTTTGCAAAGAGGGCGGCCTAATCGCTATAGGTTGTAATTTGTATCTATTAGTATCCCGACAACGCGACGAACAGACAATCAATTTCATCAATCTTTGTACGAAACGACAAATCAATTCTAGCAAAAATTACGTGGTTATGGGAAATAACTTAAAAGTTTTAATATTCCATCATTGAAGAGCCCCGGGCGTAGGCCTTGGTGGCCCACCCCTAACACCGGCCCTGGTTAGCCCAACATTACTAATAATTACTAATTACCGATTAGTGTCGACTATCGATCGCGACTCACTCATACAATGCGGGTCAATAAAACTAATCGATACTGATAAAACATAAATAACTTTGTTGCATGGCAAATATTTAACATATTCAGCCGGATTCCTACGACTCGTGTAGTCGACGAATATTCGCTACCCGTGGATACACACCAGTGTACCGTGTCGTGGGAACGGAGTACTTGTACGAATATTCGGTATTCGGTATTTGCTATTCGTTATTCACCTCCTTCACGCGGATAGTCGGCAAAAGCGACACGATTCAAAGAAAACTATATTACCGAAATGTATACGAGTAGGTATACTCGTTGGATCATTCCCACGACGCGACGAATATTTGCCATTTAGTTGTTCATTTTTATCATTACCAGTTAACACTTGTCGGTATTGTGTTATTACTAGGGCTGTGAATTCAATGCACTAAAAAAACTTAAAAAATGCTTTAAAAATGTTAAAAAATGCAATAAACTATTAAAATGCAAAAAATTATAGTATAAAATGCACTTAAAACGTTTTTTAATTTAATTTTTATATTTAAATTGATAATTTTTCTTTACATACATAAAAATGTGTTTATTTAATAAAAAAAAAAAAATAGTAAAAATGTTGATTGAATTTGAATTTTGTATAATGCTATTCACCTGAAACATTTTTTAAATTTTTATTTTATGTGTTTATTTTGTTAAAATAATAAGACAAACTTGAATATATTTATTTGCGGGCACCTTATTCGTCTTTACTATTGAATTAGGCAACAAGTGCTCGTTTGACATTATCAAATAAAAATGAATGCCGATTGTCCGTCAACAAATTTTTGTGTGCTGAAAAACTTCTTTCAATATCTACAGATGTAATAGGAGCATATCGCATTAAAACTATGTCATCAAATCTATCTAATTTTATAGCAATGCTTACTTAATCGAATCATTATCTATACCTAACCCGTATACAGCTTGTGTAAAATATTATTTTATAAAATATAAATTCGACGTATATACAGCCTGTGTAAAACCAAAAAAAGTTTTTCAGAGATGTTAATTAATGGAATTTAATGAAAAATACCAGAAAATGAACTAAAAAAGGAAAATATGACCTGAAAATGAAAAAAAATGACCAAAAAATTAAAAACGTCAAAATTGATTCTAATCCAGAGCTACATTATTCATATTATATTAGTAATTTTAAATTGTAATACTATTATAACGACCGCAAAAAACTTATAATAACATTAGTAACTATAATAAATAATAATAATTGTTTATTTGTTATTTAGATTTCTTGACGATTTTACTTTTATGAATACACTAAACTTATTACCAAGTAAAAAATGACATTGATTTTTATTTTAATTATCATAATTTTTAGGAACCTATCCACAAAATAATCTTTCAGATCAATCAAACTACATATTATCTTATGCAGTAAAATATAATAGATACTTGGTATCACATGCAGAGAGTTATTAAATATTTTTTTTCTTATACGTATTGGTATGAGCTTAGATAGATCTAGATGGGCTAGAATGCTAGATGGTCTCTAATAGAATTAGAAATTACAAAAAATCACCAAATGCTATTTCACGCCCCCCCCCTCTACTCAGTAAAATTTAGTTAATCCTGAAAAATTGGAATAATATTTTTGATTTTGGCTTAAGTTATATTTTCTTAAAGCCTCACACTCATTCTTCATCTATTATATGGTTTAGTAATTAATGCTGTGCAATGCATAATAAAGCGTGTTCATCGAGGCTGGTATGTGACTCAAAGTATAAACATGACCTTAAAAGTGATGTTTAATTTATTTTGATTTTATAATTTTTAATCTCACCGTTTCGTACTTATTTGTCCCGCGATATTTTTTTATTGCACTGCAATATGAATATATAATGATGTCAACAGTTATTCATTGTTCAATCTTCAATTGTTGTGAAATCAATTATTGCCATTATTTGTATTCCAATCGAATAAAAAATAAATTGTATCGTCATCAGAAGCACGTAGGTACCTATATACAGTATTAAACAGCTATATTATTATAATACGTTCACCAAATTGAAAAATATCAAGCAATTAAAATCCCTGCAATATCGTAAAATCAATTTATTTGGCTTTTTCCTCGGAATTTAGAGTAGGTACTCAATTGTAGTTATGCGGTTTTCAATTATATCTGAAATTATAAATATGCAATTTACGTCTGATTTAAACTAAGAATCTACAGCTTCAAACAAAAAAACATAAATTGTGTCTCAATTATTCTTAATTTAATTACACAATAAATTTTATCTATTCTATGATTTATGTAAATGTTATCGTAGAATTTGTAGCTATATAATATCCAACATCCAGCGATGAATATAAATTAAATAACTCGAGTGTATTTTTTAACAAAATCTATTTTTATACGTTATTAGTATTTAGCTATCTACTAATTACCATACAGTCTAATAATTTAATTTGTACTTTTTTTTACGACTTTATTTTTAATTTAGATGACAAAAAAAAAATCTAACATAATTAAACCAAGATAAAGTGTAGCCGCTGGGTTGCTTCTTTTATCACGTGATTCATGTCATATTTAATACTTAATTTAGCTCATATTCTTATTGTAAAAAATTAATTTACAGATTGTATATATACTAATAAAAATAAAAAAAAAAAAACAGTATCGACTATAGGCGAATATGCTGTATATCGATACAGATAACCAATATAATAATTATAAATAGTGCCCGATTGCCCGAATGATAATGATTGATGACTGTTGCATATTTTTTTAGAACTTCATATACGATGCTTTCCTAGCTTAAAATGTGTATCAAAATCTCACACGATTATATAATGACTAATTTCAATTTTACATTTATTTTTATTTTTTAATTGTTCTTTTTTTTGTTTTTGACGGTTTAAGGCGAATTTTGTGATTTTTAGGCATATTTTTGTATTTTTTATTTCTCAAATTCATTTTTTAATGCATTATTAAATCGGATTTCTAGGCCACAAATATCCGGCCCTTAATTATAATCTATGATATTTACCTTTATACTTATTAGTTAATAGTTATTCTTATTACTATACAGACAATTAGCATGGATCACTTTATTGTATTGCATTTGTGGTAAAATTATAGTTGATCAAAAAATTTCAATTTAATATCAACTTTTTTCAATATTTTTAAAGCGTGTTTATACTATGCACATATTAGAATACGACGTAAATTATAGTTGCTATCGTACATCTTTTTAGCCTTTCGGGGCATTTTTGTAATTCGTTTCTTGGGGATAAAATATTAGTATTTTTTTTTGGCAGGTGTTCTCGGATGTAAGACGCGTATGCCGTATATCATCAAAAATGTAGTTGTTATAGGTTTATCTTATACCTTTATAAAACGGTAAAAATACACTGTTGTTACCGTAGAAGAAATAAGTTTTTTTTGCATTTTTAGAAACAGAATATAGATATGCAGACATGCAGTTTTATGTACATATTTAAATCAAAATTAAATACCATGTTTTACAAAGTAACAATTACATGCTCTGAGAAATCATTAAGACACGTTTCAATCTTCAAGTTCTGTTTTTAAAGGCTGAAAATATTTCAGAGCTTTCATAAATCGTTATTTGAATAGTATCTGAACATACGTTTATACTCGTATAGCCGCAGTGTGTACCTACAGTGCGAGCCAAATGTATTTGTCTTCGAGAGTTATGTTTGAATTATCTGCGCAAATAATAATAATAATAATAATTAAATGCGGTTTGCTTTAGTTGATTCGTTGAAAAAAAATTGACGAAAAGCCACCGAAAAAAACTGTCAAAGTCATATTATAATTATTTTTATTTTAATCAACTCATGGCGGCTTATCCTTTTGAGTCTTAGCTTTTGACAGTTAAATCGGTTAGGGTTACGTTTTCAGTGTGTTGGCACTTTTGTTTTTTTTTTGAAGAGGCATGACTTTATCGCAAAAAACCATGGTGGTCATCCATCCGGGAGTTTGAGAGGCCGGACAAAACTAAACCGTAATCCATGTGCCGATTTGCAACTGCAGCTAAACTACTGCGACACAAAATGCCCTCTATAAGTATTATACATCGAATCAGTTCAAACCGAGCAATTGAATGGACACGTTAATAGTGATTAAACATTGGCTAAATAAACAGGACATAAAAATATAATGAATTAACGACTTAAATGTGTGAATAGTTTTGTATATAATTATTTATTACTAATTTACTTTCTTTTTTTAAGAACCCATTCATAAATTATCAAAATCTATATATTCACCATTGCTGTAGTAATAATCATATTTCATTAATATTTAACACCCATTAGGAACTTAATTTGTAACTATTCTAAATTTCTATAGTAGGTACTGCAACTATATAGCACTGCATGTCTACATAATACTTCATTATATGTCTGTTCGTAATTCAATTACGTAATTTGTAACCATAATATTAATTTTTTAGTACATTCATTTAATTGTATTATGTAGTTGTTTATAAATTATAATATAACGTTAGACATGTTACTCTAATAATTTAATTAATTGGCTCAACACTTATAATACATATTGTTAATTGTGTTATGTACCTGTTATATTTTTTAAAATGGCCATTAATGCCATTCTATTGCTTATAAGTAGGTATAGTACCTATCTACCATTATTATTATACGTATTTTATATTATATAACTATTCATACTATAACAACAGAAAAAAAATGGTTGGTGATTTCTAAGAAAAATATAATAGATAATATTATATAACTAAATAAAATAAAACAGGTGAAACTCTTACTTCACAAGTCGAGTGAGACTTCACGGTTGGATGAGATATAGGGATTGGTCTTTTAAACTTAATAGTGAATACCAATAAATTGCTCTCGAAAAAACAATTCTAAGTGAAAGAGGTCCGGCGGTTGGATCAGTTTATACTTCTCTTCTAAAGATGGTCGATATAATAGTAGAACCAAATATCTTAGTAGGGTAGGTTGTAGTTCTCATGTTCTACCTTTTACAAAAAATAAAAACAATGTTTCGAAAATTATGAGATTTTTATTAAATGTTGATATAATATTGATATATCAGTAAAATATGTGTTTTGAGTCGCTACGGTTAATGTTTACAGAAAAAAAAAAGAAAATCTTATGAAAAATCTTGTATCGATGAAAAATAAACAAGTGAATAACGCGTTACGTAAATACTAGATAGAGGGTTCAATTCTAGATTTAGGTTGAAGTATTTTAAATTATTTTCTCTATTTTTCTCAATTATTCGGAAAACGTTTAAGGAGTACAAAAAAATGATCTCCTGAAGGTACCAACTTGAAGAAATTTACTTTCAAAAAATGTAACCAATCATTCCTCGTTTCACTCAGAATCTAAAAGATTATTTAATAAATTAATAAAAATATGTAAAATCAATAAATACGCCAGATAATTAGCGTAAGCAGACTAATTTACCATTAAATAGCAACTTTCTATACATGCACTTAATATTATAAGTGGAGTTGTCAATGTGTATTTTTACATTTACAAACTTATTATAAACTCGTGAGTACAGGCGTCCTGCAAGTTTAGTTTTTGTAATTATAAGTTTCAAACCACATGTGGTGTGTATCGTAGGTACAGTAGACGCATGCCGTGAGCTGTCGGTAAAAAAAATCAAGCAAATAAACAAGTGTTGGCGGGCTGCACATATGGACATATGGTGCCTACGTATTTAATATACAGTTGAAGGGGGTTTGGAATAATAATAATTTGTTCAGCATCTAAATAGTTAAAATTGTAAGTTACATTTGTTTTTTAAATCTCAATGCACGTGAAAGTATTAACTTATATTTTTAGGTAGCAAATAATTGTTGCGCACTTAGTTTTTCTTAATAATAACCACACATATAAGTATATATTATCCTAAGTATTATATTAAGTACCTAAAGTAAAAGTATAAATGTGTAACGTGCTTTGAATATTATGAATAAGTATATTGATGGGTTGGAATAGAATTCATAAATTGGATCTCAGATAGCATACAATTAATATGATTTAAATTTAAAATTCTTTTGCATGTTTTTTTTTTTTTTTTTTTTTTTTTTTTTTTTTTTTTTTTTTTTTTTTATTTTGCCATTATCAGAGACATTACAGCAATACAATTATTATATACAATAAATTTACAAAATATTAACAATTATTAAATCAAATTAAGAAGCCAGCGGAAATTATGAAGGAAATGATGGAGTTGATGATAAGAGTGGAGCGAGAATTAAGGATAAGATTTGAATCGGGAGTGGGATAACCAAGGGTGGATAGGAATGAAAAAAGAAGTTGTCTGCTAGGAGAGAGAGAGGGGCAATGAAAAATGATGTGGTCGAAGTCGCAGACAGACTCATAGAGGTGACGGGTACATAGAGGAGAGGAGTTGAGAGAGAGTTTGAAGGAATGATGAGGGAGTAAATTGTGGCCGATTCGAAGGCGAGAGAATGAAACTATTAAATGTCTGGGAATCTTTAAATTTTTAAACCAGGGAGATTTAGGGATGGTGGGGGCGATATATCTGTGCCAAGCGGCATAATTTGACGGTAAGGAGGTCCATTTATTTTGCCAAGCGTTGTCTAGAATTTTTCGATGAATAGGGAGAAGGTCGGAAGCAGGAATTTTAAAGGTAGATATATTATCATGAAATTTAGTAGAGAAAGCAAGATCATCAGCTCGTTCGTTTCCCGCGATACTCTTTTGCATGTTATTTTCTTCTTATCGTTTAAGACTTCCGCTGATATAGGCTAACCTTGGTCCTCCAAAAACAATATTCAGTGATAAAATTACGGTTGGTTTGTCTAATCGGTAAATAACTGGTATTTTAAAAACTAAATTACATTAAAAATATCCAGATTTTTGGTTATTTCTATGTAATCAAATTGAATTACTCAACTGATAAAAATAATCATTTATAATATGTTCTTTCGCGTTTCAATCTATCAGCACCATACTTGTTTTTGTCGTCGTGTCGTTATTACATTTAATTATTGAAATTATTCTAAAAAAAAATAATTAACTACCTATGATAAAATTTAAACACATCTTGTTACGATGTAAGAACTATTATAAGTAAAATATTGTTTTTTTAAAATAGAGATTATAGCTTGCGTTCAGAAATGTATGGCCAGCACATGTTGTGTACAATCGTATACATATATAGGTTCCTCGAGTTTATTATTATATTAGTATACAATGCACGTTTTTACAAATCCACATAACAGTTTTCATTGGATAGAATTATTGTTGTTTTGAAATTTCAAGAGAATGAGATCATTTTATAATAGGCTTAGATGGTTGTACTTTATATACTTATTTGCATTGGTACAATAGTCGTGACTTGTATATTATATGAGGAATTTCGTTTTCAATTTATCGGCATGGCGAGTGATAGATAAGTGTTTACTTATTAAAAAAAATGTATCATATCTGAAATAAAAGAACTTATAGTTTTTAAAATTTAGTAATATTTTTGTACCCTGCGTACTTTTATGTACACTTCACACGTCCGACACGTATTATTACAACTGTTGTATAATATTAGTTTATAGATAATAAATATTGTTGGTTTAAGGCTTATGAATTATTTTTTCCTTAAAGCAATAGTAATTTTTGACGATTTTTTTAAAATGGTGGTTTTAGTAAAATATATTGTTTATATTAATTACTAAGTTTTCTTCTACTTTTCCGGCTTTTACAATTCAGTCTTCGATGCCATCGTCACTATACCCCCCAATTGTCTAGTCGTGTGTACTTTTTGGAAAATAATTCGAAACTCAACAAATAAAATCAAATCAAATTCAATGATTGAATATGAATACACGCTTGCGATACAATAAAATAACATGTTATGGAGTACCAATTCTTAGTGTACATCGTATTGCGTATAGACGACAAATCGTGTGATTATAATATCAGTTACATTATAGAAAACACGGATAGCACATTTTACTTATGTACTACCCATGTAATATTTATAATACTACTTTCGACGGTAAATTCCATTATTGGTGGTTGGTTAATTGGTTTAGTACTACGGTCGGTGTTGAACATGTAGCCATGTAGGTACATATTAGTAATTACTAATTTTATTATATAAAGTCTACGTAATTAAAGGACCGATGTTTCCAGTAGATGCAGCTTGTGGTATACAGGTAAATTAGCTCTACATAAAAATGCATTAACCCATGTAAGTTATCAAATTAAAATTTTGGCAACCGTAGTGTCGTTACTTTGTCGTACCATTGGATGAAGCCAATAAAGTATAATCACTCCTAAGTCCTACTTCTCTTTTCCGTCTGATCAACAACTTATTACTGTATGACATTTATCAGGGGTTCCAGAGTGTCTATTCAGGTTCATAAAACAATGTATCGTTTGCTGGTTAAGAGAAGACATGTTTTATGTGTAGGTATTATCCGTAAGAAAACACGAATATTTTGAATGTCTATAAATATCACAAAAAAGTCAATATCTTTTGAAAATAATAGTATTTCCATGGAACGGCGAATGGCGGTATTAGTATTCAGTGAAAATTTCAAGTTTCTACGATTATTATCCTTCGAGTTACGATTGATGATAAAAGTAATCGCTTTCTGGTCGAATTCACCAAAAATAAGAACGTATTATAGTAAATCGTAAAACCGATACATTCCTCGTTTCACTCAGAATATAAAAATATATGCTAGCATTTGATGTAAACTCACCTCTTGATACTTAAAAATTAAGTGTCGACAAATCACCGACTACGCGAAAGAACGCAGAACTGTAATCAAGTTCATGGAACACAAATATGAAAACTGCAGATACAACGTTCTTTTATTAATTATATTCAAAATTGATTGTACCTATACAGCACAATATGTTAATTTATTACAGTTGTTTCTCAATCACGTGTTGTTATTACTTAGTGACCAGCGTATATTATTATTGAAACTGCCTATTGTGTTGATGATAATATCATATCGTGGGTGTTTTATTAATTGGTATCGAGTAACTTTTATATACTGCTGTAGTGATTATTTTCTGCACGTAATATCACAGAGGAAGACAACATTTAATTTTACATGTTCCCTCATTGACGCGCGTATATTATTTTCAGTTACTTTTGATCAAAATGAAGGATTATAGAACATTCAACAAAAGTCAAAACGTTTGATCGCCTTAGAACTTTGTCTCGGACTATCATCACACATTCACACTCACGAGTCACGGGCCACGGCTCACTAATCCATTTAAGACAAAAGTTTAATTTTTCTCTTCTCAACTTACTTCCTGTTGTTAACTCTCAGTCGGTACACATATTTATTTAATGTAGCCATAGTTATTGTTACATTTTATTCCATTGCCTTTTGATAGTATAGGCGTCTAAAAATCAAATAAAAATTCGTTACTAGTATGTTTTAATTGATGAACGTTGACGTGAACGTGATACATAAGTAGGTGAAGCCGTAAAGGTGGTACACGTATTTGATTAGTGCCACTAATTTAGTGGGCACTGTACAGATAAGCTCGAGAAAATTCGAACTGTGAACTATCTTGAAACTCGCAACCGAGTAATGTAATCTAATCAAATTCAATTTCTAACATACCATAACGCACATTCGAATTTTAAAAAATCTGTTTGAATTCACCTTAATCTAGGAGCTGAGATTGACTCTCCCAATGTTTCGTTTTCATTTTTGAAAAATCTTTTTTTTCGTGTATATCAAGTACTTAACAGGTCTTAACATAAGTTGTTAAATAATAAATAGTTCTTGGTAGACGAAAAAAACAAAATAAATGCCCTACTTGTATACAATTGTATTTTAAATCGTTTGACTTCTGTTAATTAAACATTATGATATTATTTGAACACTTCAAAGTTCAAATTTTAATGTATTACACAGATGATGTACTCTATAATCTATATTACGTCAACGTTTACCTATAAGTAACAAACGAAAATAGAAGGTACCAACTATCAAGAAATATAAAATAAGTATCTAATATCTGAAAATTTGTCATAAGCTTATAATTTTAAAGACGTGTATTAATAATCACTATTAAATTGCAATGTAACAATATCATTATCAATTATTAATAACAATAATATCTGTTATTACAAGTCTATTATTACAATAATAAGTTTATATGACACTTTGTAAGATAGTAGACACGTCTTGTTTTAGATTGGTTTAATAACCACAGTCATAAACTCTATTAATTGTTGATAAATGTTATTTTTACAATTTCCAATTCGATAAGTAACGCTCGGATTGATGCGCCTATTATTTTTACCGACATCGATATGATCCGAGTTGATCAACCATAATAATAATAATGAGTTGTTTGAATGTCACCTAACTCGATGGAATCCACCAAAACTGTAGGTATTTAAAATCTGACGCTAGATTGTTGTAGTCTTGTATAACTGTTGAAGAAAAAGAAAATCGAGTACATTTATCACAAATATAACTTATACTGAAATCGCACCCGTACTAGGAATCCAATATCATCCTTCATTAATACAATTGTTAGAACAGCCTTATAAGTTAGTAATGGACATATTGTGCTTGGTTCATCGTTCGTAAACGTATTACAAAATGTAGCGATGATAAACGTGCATGGATGCAGCGTTTATTAAGGACATGGTCACTGGCCGCAATCCTACAGACATCATGTAGTGTCACTCAAGTCTCAAGTTCAGCGGGGAGTATTCGTTACGTCATGTAATTATTGTTTTATACAGAAGCACGAAGCGACGTAAAGGCCTTGGCATTACGAATCTTCGAGATATTACAGTGCTTATTTGTTTCTTAATTGAATTGTGAATATCGCTATTCAGTACATTTATATTTTAGCCAACCATCTTAGTCTATACATATGTCATATATATATATATATATATATATTTATTTAAAAAAACTTGTCCTGACTGACAGATTCATCATCGCACAGCTCAATCCTCAAACCACTAGACAGTTCGGGCTGAAATTTGGCATACAGATAGCTATATTGACGTTAGCATCCGTTAAGAAAGGATTTTTCGAAAGTTGCATTTTTAAGGGTCCAAACAGTTATGAACTCTGGGCTGGACGTATACATTTTTCCACCTTTTGGTAACCTAGGAAATAATTATTTTGCTATGTTGGTTTTATTGATAACCGATGAAGTATATGTAAATATACTAGGCATAAGGTTTACACGACGATTGTTCGATTTTTCCAATCTAAAATTTTTTTACATCAAAATAGAAATTGCTCTAAATTCTATTCTAAAATAGTAAAATATCTTCCGGGTTAGACCGGATAATTCAGTATAATATAAATTATAAATTATAAAGTGACAGCTGGTAAAAGCTCGACTTGAAGTTTAGTATTAAAAGACACTAGTTGATTAGTTCGATAAATAATAATCTCTTCAACCTTGCAAGGTAAACCTGGGCTCGTTAGCAGATAGTACATACTATCTAAAGCCGTGGTTTGAAGTCGTTACAGCTATAAGGGTTCTCGGAATCCCGCATAAGTACACCCGTACACGACTCGATAGTTCCTGATATCATTTAATTATTATAAACCATTATTAATTGTTACAAATTATAATTACAATGTATACTGAATACTGATAGTAATATAATATCATTCTACAGACTACAATACTACTCCAAGACGGTAGGGCACGCATAATTTTAGTTCGGTTCGTGTTTTCATCAAATATATTGCAACTATTATATATATATTATGCGCGACCAGAATTTATGTACGAGAACAGGGAGGGGTTGAAAAAGCTTTCATAAAATAACCACTATCGGTTTGTGTTGCCGTGTTGGCGGAGGAGAGCGTGAGCATTCGGAGTCCATTATGTACAACTTTTATTTAACCTTACCATAAATAACTTTGAAAATAGTGCAGACTACAGTTTAGTTATCTTAAGTGATGTCTTAATAATTGAATATCACCCAGAACGTGTACAATAAAAGGGCGTGTACGTGTTACTGGGTATCGTTTATTGGAATCGAAATTGTGAAACTTGTACGGAGGATTCTCTTAAAATACCCGCGCTTCGGAGAGAAAGAGTTATAAGTTATAACCCGTCTACAGCGTCCTTAGTTGTGCTCGCGTCACTGATGATACGATCAAAATTAGTTTTTAATAAGTAAAAAAAAAGAGGAAATTTCTTTTTTTTTTGGGGGTCGTGCCAAGATTGTCATACTAAAACCATTATCCGATTACCACAGATTAGATAAAACATATACATATATAAATATAAAATATTTTAATCTACGTTATCACGCCCCCTCCAATACCTACGTAGTTCCGACTGTACGCGTGTAAATTTCGAGCGAAGTCGGAAGAATAGCAAATAACAACCTGTTGTCACGTCTGGGGCATGAGTACTGCATTGTAAGACTCGCGTGGGGTGCGTCTCCAATATGTTGTCCGCGACCGGTGTCCGTAACGAGTGCGTACGGTCGAACCGAAAAAATAAACGTCTCGCCCCTCGGTAAATATTATTTCGACGATGCCGGAGCCCGGAAGTCGGATGTCGGTCGGCCCGCGGTCGTGCAAGACGGTGGCGGCGGCGCATCGTGCTTGCCGGTTGGTCACACTGGGTGGGTCGAGGTCGGTTGGTGGTAGTGACGCGCGCGCGCGTGATTCGAAAAACGCATCCCGACTCGGCGGCCGCGAAAAAAACGCGAAAACACCGCCACCTGAACGTCGCCACCACTCACCCGCACATGCCGGCGGTGTTACGGTGTTACGGCAAAACCACCGCCGCCGCCACCTTCACCGCGCCGACGCCACGGCCCAGCGTCGCGGCCACTCCCGCCACCGCCGCGCACCGCCCGACGACCGTCGCCGCCGCGATTGCAATTATAATTTTAATTGTTATTTGTAATAATAATAGAACGCGGCATAATAAATCGTGTTCAATCCTCGCACCGACAACCGGACGGAACATGAACCGTCGGAACCCGTGCGGTCGGTTAAAAATAGTCCGAAACGGCGTGCGTTATCAGCGCTATCGAACGCGACTATAATGCGATAATGTCTACAATCTCGCACGGTTCTCACCCGGACCAAACGGCGTCGTTATCGCGACAAAATCAGTTGCATTCGTGCCGCGTGCCAGACCTGCCACTGCCACTGGCCGTCGAACGCCGTCGACCGCGACTACCGCCACCACCGGTCGTATTATCACGCGACGACGACGACGACCGCCACCACCAACAGCACTGTTATAGAGTGTAGACGTGTAGTGTATGAACGGATCAGTGACGTGCGCGGACCGGTGCGAGACGCGAGCAGTTGTCGTGTCTTTTTTTTTTTTTTTAGTGTTCTCCGCCGAGTGACGGGCTACGGCGCTCTCGCCGCGCACGTATCGGTCCGAAGTAACGAATGCCAGTGAGAGAGAGTGGAAAAACGACCGCGTCGCGACGACAAACGGCATAACAACGCCGCCCGCCGGCATTTGGGGCTCGCGATGTCGGTGAGTACCCGTTAGAAGATATTACAATGATCGTCGGACAATAATCTCCCGGACCGTGCGGCGTTATCAAATATCAATATCGCTTTCGCCACGTTCGTCACCCCGATGCACTTTCCTTAATCTACGTACTCCTGCGTCCATCGTTTGTCGTTGATTTTTCACCTAACAACCCGACTAGATCCCCCCTCCCCCTCTCGAGGCTGACCGACCCCCGGCCGATTCATCCTCCCCGTCCGAAAACATGGACTCGGTGGTTTTTTTCACTCTTCTGTTCCCACCGGAATACCGCCGAACGATTTGCACGAGACTCCTGTGGTTTTCACGTCTTACGTCTTCGCGATGTGTTCCGAGACCCGGTGGTCGCGTATCGTCGACCCACGCCGAGAGAGATCTCTGGCGCACTCGATTCGTATTTAACGACTAGCGCGACTTTCATAGTTTCATCCGTCCGTCAAACGAGTAACGACGTCCGTTTTGGTCTGATAAACGAAAGTCGCGCGCGATCCAGTATCGTTTTCACAACGACGGTCGACAAGGCGGGTAGAGGGGTGCCTTTGTGTTCAAAGAGATTCCCATTTAAAAAGTGTTTACCACTCCCGGTTTACGGAACAAAAATTAAAATATCATACGCTTCTCTTACCTATCAGACTTTTGAATTATTTTCATCACGTGAAATTCAATATATAGCTGTAGAAGATGATGGATTTCGTTTCTGACTCACTAATTACAAATTATACAAATTGTACGGTCTGTGATTCATTAATGCCGTCGTGTAAAACTTTGACTCGAAAATCTCAACCGTGTCTTGATAGTTTACAGTAGATTTCTCACCATACGGTCTAATTAAGTAGTGGACGGCTCTTTTCACTGTGAATGAGTTTGTAGGACAAATGCATAGATTAGAAGATTGTTAATATGATTTTATCAAATAGTCAAATAACTGATTTATTTGCCAGTAGCCTTTAATTCACCCATTTCATATTGAGTTGTCATTTACTACCGTACAGAATTTTGAAAATCTTGAAAATTTAACCAGAAACTCATAAATGCAAGTAAACAATAAGTACAGTTGTTACACATTGACCATATTGTTACACATTTATATCACATTGTTTGTGATATAAATGGGTAGAACCTTGCCTAGGGCTATATCTTACATATTTTTGAGTTATTAGTTATAAATCTTGTTTTCCACTACATTTGTATTTTCAAAAGGTATTCAAATGTAAGGAAAATTTCCAATGAAGATTCATAACTTCACTTTTAATGTTTGAGCAAAGCGATGATGTAGTCCAATCATATTAATTTTTCTGCAATCGTTTACCGTGGAAATTTATCAAAAATGTTTAGGTAATATGTAGATTGTGCATAGAATACCAATGCTGACTACTGTTTATCCAAAGTGATAAAGTATGAATGATTTAAAATTGTCAATTGGCGTTAAATAGGTTATTTTAATATACCAATATTTTATACTCTTTATTGGGGTCAAATATGTACAATATGTTCTTCTTATTTTACTTGTGAGTATGTATGTATTTATATATCTAATATAAAGAAATTATTATAAATTCTAATATCCTTGGCTTTTGTCCTTCAAGCATAATAATTATGGGTGTACCCAACCGCTTAGAAAACTAAGTCATCAATATTGCAAGGGACTTTGTAGTCGTTGGCGTCATATAGACGTCATTACAACCCTATTCTTCAGCATAAATTATTGTAGTTAAGTATTAATAGTAATACTTCAATCGATTTTAAAATGTCAGTGTATGAATTGTAAATTGACTATTGCCTTATTTCTCAATCTATGTGTTGACAGGTATGGCAATATGTTAAGTATAAAAACTAAATTTAATTACTAATAACTTACTAGTTTTAAACTTATACCTTTAGCTATAGATTAGGTTTTAAGAATTTTTTAATTTTATTGTATTTTGCGGTCAGTTAAAAATGTAAAAGGTATGAAGTTCTACTTACTACATTTGAAGTTGAATTTTATATAGTAAGTTCAAAATGTTTGTACTATTCAGTCTCATATGATATCTATTTATAAAAAAATAAATTAATTAATTAGTACTTAATGTATTTTTTAGTAAATTTGTATTAAAACTGTTTTATAAAATGTTATATTTAATATTTGTGTACCAGAGTGATTGATATTAAATTTAATAATGATATCACAGAAATCATTGTTTGTAACAAATGTACTGAGTGTCCCATGAAGATATACCCATTATAATATTTTTTGAGCTTATGAAAATAATCAATATAATTTATTTGATTATTTTCTAAAAATGTGAAGATATCTATTTTATAGAGTTTATTCTTTAAAAAATTTTGATTTTTCAACTATTTGTTTTCATTAACCTCATGATTCTTAATATTTTTTTGAATTTACTGAAAAGTGAGTCTTTATTATTCAATATCATAAACGTTTTTCCTAAATGTTCAAACTTGATCCTAATGTTTATATTTGTATTCCATTTAATTAAGTTGTATAAAAAAACAGAATCTTATTATCTTCATTATTTCAGAGGATATCACAATATTGGTGCTTACAGTTTTTGTGGAGCATCCTGTACAATACAAATAACATATTATTATGTACAAAAAAATTTATCTATGATTCTTATATTAACTCATTTATTTATCTTTACTCTATAGATTATAATTTTATTATTTTATAACCAATAAGTCTTACTGATTAACTCTTTAAATATCTTAAAATCCTTACGTATAAATAATTATTTTAATTGTTTTGTTTGAGGTTTTCTGAACCATAATCGTTATTACTTTAAACTTTTAATATTTTGGCAAATTGTTCAATCAAATTAATTTTTTAAAATACTTACACGTGAAAGTTTACTTATCTAGTTTTAATATATTATACATAGTCTACTAACTATGGAGGAAATCTCTTTCTGAGTATTTTTATGAATTAACGGAATTGTATTTATTCAAAGTGTTAAATACTTAAATTATTATATTACTTGTAAAAATATTGATGAATATTTTTTGTTTTATCTCAACAAACTAGTTAAAATATTTTTATTCCATACTTTTTTTTGGGGGGGTTTTGTATTTAATATAAGGACCATATCAGAAATGTAATTTTAATTGACTTAGCTTATACATAAATTTTAATGTTTTTTTTAGTTATTTTAATTTGCTTTTTTATTTAAATGCTTTTAGACATATCATACATTATTATTACTATCAAAGTTCAATGTTTATCAATATTTCTCCAATAATAATTTTAAAAGAATCTCAAATGATAATTATTTTTAATGAGTAATGAAGTAAATTCATAATGGCAATAATTTAAATAATTATTGATTGTTAAATAACTTAAAATCTCCCTTAAAACATGGTACAAAATCTGAAATTATTTTAAAGTATTGACATATTTTGTTATAATATACTATGCAGGTATAAAGTATAAATAGGTAGGTTCAATGAACTAGAACATTATATTAATAAAAAATAAAAATAATAGTCAAGCTAAATTAAGAGTATTAGTTGTGATGAATTAAATTAGGTAGGCTTAAAGTAGGTAGTTGGTGAAAGTAATTTAAAACTAGATATGGAACAGTAGTCATACTGAAAATTATTCAATGACACTAACCATGACATAAATCATGTTCATATACCATCACAAAAAGACAAAAAATAGTGATGTAATCAGTATGAAATGGCATTGTGTGGATTATTGTTTTGCTACTTGTTTCCTAGTCTGGAAAGAGAACATATTTTTGCTGGAATGATGTTATATGAAGTTAAAATCATGACTAATGAAAACACTAACTGAAATTAATTATTAAGTAATTTATTTAACATGCCTGATATAATTTTTCTTTATTTATTTTAACACTTGCACAGCATTTAATCTATGGATATAAAGTGAATTCTTGATTGCATATATGCAGATTAAATCGTTTGTAATTTGTAGGTTAGTGATTGTCAACAATGTCACTGCATATTGATATTTTACATGGCTATTTTATTTAATGTTATCAATTATACTGAATCTACATTTGTATACATACTATTATATCTATATTGATGTCGATTTCTTATGTTTTATTAAATTTCTTGTGAGGGTTGGTTATGTCATATAAATTAGTATTTGGAATCTTCATTTTTTATAAATTACATATACTGGAAAGCAATGACTCTTATCTAACAATCAATTGTAGGTATTTGTATGATATTATAGTAGTTATAATCTAATATAAAAACAATCATAATGAAATTTTATAAAATTAAAATGTTATATTATTGTTACATAAACTTATTAATCACATTTTTAATTATAAATTTATTTATTTTTAGGTTTTATAAATTACCAATACATACAATATCATCATCAATTGTGATTTTTTGAAGAATCTAAACTGAGTAATGTAAGTATATTCCTTATGCTATGAATTATAATGTTAAATGTACTCTATGTAATATATATATAAACAGGGTAGAATTTAATGTGACAACAGTTTTGTCTTAAAAATGTGCAAAATACAGAAAAATGTATAATTTAAGATTTTGAGTGAAACAAGGAATATTTTGGTTTTTTCTGTCTGTGTACACAATTTCTACTAGAAGGATTACTCCGATACACAAAACAGGAACTTTTTTGATAGGAAATTTCGTTTTGTTGGTGTTCTGAGAAGGTAACTTTTTGAATTTCTCAACGGTTTTACGAATAATTGGAAAAACAAATCCGAGAAAATATTGCAACAAACTTCATCCGAGATCGAGAATCGAATCCACCCACCTTACCTCTTTCACTCGGAATGTTTTTTTCGACAGTAATGGTTTCAAGATGAAAATCCCATCTCTGTATGTTACTCTACCATGGAGTCTCACCCGAGTTTCGTCCTTTTTTTTATACAGTTATTTATTATTATATTTTTCATTATCACAAATCTTGATTCTCAGTGTAGCCCACTTAGAAAGTATCACCTATAATTTTATTTTACTATTATTATAACATGAATGATGTGATAATAATATGATCAACACTGATATTTACAGTTTATAATTATTCCTAGTATTAACTATTTGTAGAATTATTATGTAAAGTACATAATTTTCGACTTATGCCAATATTCGAAAATAACAAAACTAGTCTATTTTGGTCCCTAGATTGTGATAAATAATAACCAATTGGTAATAATTTTATTTACGATGAGTTATTTTAAACTTTTACCAACATTGACTGAAATCTCTAGAGTCTAGATGAAATCGATTGAAATATAATAAAATAAAATTGATAAAAAAATAAATTTAAAATCAAAATGTAATTCATTGATGAGAAAACAATATTATGGTAATCCGATTTATATTGTTAATGTTTTATCTTAATGTCCAACAAGAGCGGCGGTCGACGACCGTGGGTATGGCCCGGATAGTCAGTTCGCCTATCGTTGTCATAGTGCGAGTGCGAATTCACTTTGTGTATTATGAATTTTAATATTGGATTCTTCTTTAAAAATAAATAAAGCATAAACAAATAAATATGCCTCTCGTCTTAATACCTTCATCGTGACACCTACGTGGTCAACCGACAAAAAGTATTGTTACTACATAATTACGTTGAGTTATAGTTATAGTTAAGTTAATTTTATTAAAACATTCAATTGTTTTTAATTCGTCAATGTCTTGGCTTTTTGTGGTGGTGAAGAAGGCGATGAGGAACGTCTATATCCTGAGACATGAAGGGGTGATTAAATCGTAATTTTGAGTGGTTAAAACCACAGTGAACGAAGAAGTTAGTTTAGATTTATTCGGTACACGAAATTTTTGTATTGTTATTAGAAGTACAAGATGGTTTGATTTTTGTTGAACAGTGTTGTAAGTGTTGTCGCGAGATAACGGCTATACGCGAGCTGAACGTGAAGTATTGACCAATGGCTGAATTATAATTATTTAATTGAATAATTAACTGAAATACCAATAACCAGTTAGTGTGACTTCTTTCCATTTGCGTGATGGCTAGAGGAAATACTAGCATACTTTTGAAATTAGTTTTATTAAATTAAACTGTAAACGGAGAAAAGCACAAAACGTGTCGAGAAAAACAAATAACAACTACTCAATATTTCATTATCATCGGTTATGACCGAACTTGTTCATTTATTAAAAAAAGTACGAGTTTATCATTTAATATTTTAAAATCTTATTTATTCAATTTTCAGTTACATAATTGCATACTATTTATTTTCTAAGTTTTATAATTATTTTTTATTATTTTTTGGTTAATTTTATTATATTTTAGTTATAACTCAAATCTTATTTATTAATTTGACTTAAAAATATACGTTTTAATAAAATGTATTAGTCGTTATATTAGTAATAAGTAATAACTATATAATATATTATTTTGTGTTTCAGAACAGTTAACAATTAGGAGAAATGCCATGATAGGACGATTATATTCTTTAATTATATCGCTTAGCGGCCTCACATTAATCACATTTTCTCTTTGGTCAGTATGGAGCAAAATTGTCAATGTCAACGAATCACACGCAGGCCATGCCGAATATTATCGTATTCTTACAACGGAAAATGTTACTTCAAAACCATTCGAGCCACACTCTTTATCCGATGCCGATCTTCACTCCCTGATCGATTTGCCATCATTCAATTTCAAAATAAACCAAAAGGTATGCAACAACACCACACACTTGATAATGGCTTTAGTTCATACCGCACCAAGTCATCATGTGAAACGTCAGGCTATAAGAGATACATGGGCAAAGATGATACCAACATTATTTTTCATGGGTCTCCCAGATTCAAATGTTACTCAAAACGAAGTTATTTTAGAAAATCAAATGTACAATGATATTGTACAAGGTGACTTTGTGGATTGTTACCGTAATTTAACTTATAAACATGTGATGGTACTAAAATGGACCTTATACTATTGTCGTTGTGCCAGGTATTTGCTCAAAACTGATGACGATACATTTGTTAATGCACCATATTTATTGGAAATACTCAATCATAGATTATCACCTTTAGGAGCACGTGATTTACTCATGTGCCAACTATCTCTGTCAGCTGTAGTGAAACGTTCATACCGATCAAGATGGAGGGTTTCTTATTCAGAATATCCGAATCGGTGGTATCCAACGTATTGTAATGGATGGGCAATCATTTATTCACCAGATGTCATTTACAAATTATATACGGAAGCACAAGTAACACCGTATTTTTGGATTGATGATGTTCATATAACTGGTACAATTGCCGTTAAACAAAACATCACACCTACGGATTTGGGAGAGTTAGTAGTAGAAGAATCTAATTTATTGAATGATAAAAATATTAGTCACAAGTTTGTATTTTGTTTATTAACTAATGAAGACGAGCTAATGAGAAAATTCTGGAGTATTGTTACTCAACCGGATGATAATAATATGGTTGTTTCACCTTCAATCTTGGGCCTGACGTAAATTTTGGTATCAATTGGACAGCTAATCTAAGTAATAAATGATAAATATTTAGAAGATTGAATACTGAATTGTGATAAAGTAGCCCGTAACAATGTTATTTGTTATTATTATTATTTTTTGTTTGTGAAGTTAGTATTTAAAATAAGGCTGATATTAAAAATGAAAGTTATAAATGAAATGTACATGTATAATTAAATAATGATATAATTATGTTTTAGATATTAAGATAAATTATATTATAGTTTCAAGCGCCACAAATAATCCGTAAGAGATGTTAAATATAAAAATTTCAAGTGATATAAATATGAAGTATGTTTTCTTTAGAAAATTTTAGTACTTATTAAATATTTTAATTTGCATTATATATTACATTATATATAATATATACTATATGTATACAGTTATATATGAGTTCTAATGTGCTAAAATTCTGTGGTTAAAAACTTCAAATTTCTTTTCATTGTTAAGGAAGCACTTGCTTTTAGTCCTGCCCTTAGCCCTCTGCAATAAGAAAATATCAGTCATACCTATGTGTAATAATTATTAATTACTGACAATTGTAATTATTATTAAAATATATTTTTTTCAGTTATTTTCAATGTTTCCTATATTTTCCTAAAAGTTAAAGATGATGCAAGTATCTGAACATTTGAGCTTGGGCTCTTGTAATTACACACCGGTGGTGTACTAAATATTACAAATTGTTTCTCTTACTATTTAAAAATTAAAATCTCTCAAATTTAGAAGAAATTGCTTCTTTATTGTTTAAAAAGTGATTGAGACTGGGTGCCTTATTTGATTAATTTTACTCGAGTACTCATTCTAAATATTGAGTACTTACCATTATCTTAATTAGAAATTTGGTACAGAAATATTAAATTTTTATATCACTTGAAATATTTTAATATTTATTATCTCTATAAATTAATGAACTAAAATATGTGTTATGTAGGTAATTGTTTTAGTGGTTATTTTGTTTCTCATTGTATTTAATAAAAATTAATTTCATTATTTTGATTATCAAATTGTTTGCATTCCAAGATCGAGTTGTCTTAAATTCAAAATTTGTATTTGTTTTGTATTCTTTTATTGGAAACATTTCCAATATTTTTTTTACCAACGATTGTTATTTATAGTGCAAATATTTTTGATACATTTTAAATTATGCAATAAAAAAACAATTAAATATTTACAATAGTAGGAATATTGAAATTTTTTTTATAGTTATATTTATTTTTTGAATATGATTTTTTTGCAATATCATTAAAGGAATATACTCAAGAGTCTTTGATACTGCCTGTTGTAGAACTTTTTAAGGTAAAAAATGTTTTATTCTATAGTTATTTGATCATGCGTTATAAACCATTATTAATATTTTAATTTAATTTTAGATACTTATTTATTTGTATCAAAAATATCGATTTAGTTTTACTTAAAACTGTTGATGTATACCAAATTAATTTTTAATAGCTTAAAAAGCAAGGATTGAAAACTAATTTATTGCATTAAATGTATCTACTGGAAGTACCATTATTTTTTAAAAAAATTGTTCAGTTATAAATAAAGATAAACATTATTTTATTTTTTCAAGCAAATTTTTAATTATGCTTCAATTATTGATTAAAAATATTATAGAATCGTTTGAATTTTGAACTTAATTTTGCACAATGAATAAAAGAAATTAAATTTAATCCATAATTATAGATCAAATGAGTTTGTTGGTTTAGATCAGTGTTTTTCAACATGATAAGACTTTCATAATTTTTGAGAGTTACAACATTTAATGTTTTTGATTTTGCTATACAGAGTAATAATGTGTGGGGCAGGTTCGAAAATATGTTAATTGGTATTTTTATGTGTACATTTCGACAAAATTACTTAGAAATAGTTGACCTTTATTAACAAACATATAAACGTTTAAATAATGAATTAATAAATTACAATTTCTATAATTTCTTTTTTTGTTTATTTTACAGACATTGTTTTCAATTGGTTTTAATCTTTGCTTTTTTGTTATGTACTTGTTCCTAATATGAGTATTAATTTTACAATTTAGCATAATTATATTTTTATGTTTGTGGTTGACATCAAAAGATCTCATGGTTTACTTCTGTGTTCTATTTCAAGTGAAAAGAACTCCCGCAGTGACCAATTTTTCAGTTATATATCAGCTCATCTGATGGTTTAAACATTATTGAGTGTTATTCATCTGCTGTGATATGCTGTACCCACATTGTACAGCAGATCACTGCTGAGGTTCCTCGAAAAAGAATATTTTTAAAATTATTTTACGTTTCTAAGTAAATTATTTACATTTTTTTTTTTATTAAAACATGTTTAGTTAGACATTGCTCAGAAGTTAAGGTTTTACTTTTGGTGGTTTCTGTTAAACTTAATGTTAAATGTAAAAAGAATATGTATTATTTATTAAATTGGTGCATTTAGTTTGTCAAGTTACGAGTTTTACTGGAATATTTTACATGTTAAATAAAACTATAAAAATATAATTTTCTTAATAGATATTTCAATATTTTGTATAAAATTTTTTTCCATTTTAATTTACAAATAATTTTCTGTAAAAAAAACTAGAATACTGTTGCAAGTGGTCATTATTAAATAATTATGATATCTTTTACTATCAAAATGTAAGTTGCTAGTAAAATACATATTTATAAACAAATAATGCAATCTTATTTTTAATTTGTAATTTTAAGTTAATAATTTCAATTTAAAATCAACCATTATAACATATTTTCTATATGCTGTATATTAAGAATCGAAATAATATAATAATTGTAATTAGTTTATAAAATACCAAAAATTGTTAATATAATTTATTAAAATATATAAATTAGGTTTTTCTTATTGAATTGGTGCCAAAATGTAGAACTTAGAGTGTCAAAATAATGCCAGTTATCATTTGTTGCTCAATTATCACAGTAATTATTGTTTAAGTATCTACTATTATTCATATCTTATTCTGTTTGATTTATTTTTTATTTTGTTGTATGAAATATGTATTGGGACATGGGGGCCAACTTGTTATACCACCAATGGATAGTGAATTTTGTTGTAAACAACTGTTATTTGATAGAATTTGGAAAAAAAAATTTTAAATGTAAAGGCACTACCTACAATGATTTGGTGCTCTAAAAGAGATGAACTTTTTACAATTCCGAAAGAAAAATTGAACTTTCTTTATCTTTTTACTAAAGAGTTTAAAGAATAATATCACGTTAGTCATTATGTATATTTTTAAATTTTACTTAATTTAAGCCATGTATATTTTTAATTAAAATACAATCCCTGAAATATGTTATGAATTGAACACCTAATAATACATTTTTTAATCAACAAAAGTGATAATGCGGGCGTTCTTATTTTATGTTTATTTCATAAAAAAAATTTGTTATCATTTTTATGTCTTTGTTTTATAGATTTATGGTTCAATTAAAAATAAAATAATTTTGATTTCATTGTTTGCTTATTTTAAATTATTTCTCATTCAAACAATTGCTACATAACCTATTTGGATTAACTGTGTACATATTACAATTTACAATGTGGTTGAATTGTTGAATAGGTCTACTCATAGAGCCATTGACAACATATCATATCCAACTTACTGTACATAGCCCTCAGTGTGTCCAACATGAAGTGGTTTTTAGGAAATGGATGGGTCAATATGCTCACAACCTTTCAACCTCAAATTTCTCAAAGGGCGTCCTCTGTCATCATCTAATATTCTTCATAGACCACTTCGGTCAATAAATTGACATGCATTGTAATTGATGAACTATGATGTCACAAGAAATGATCATATGCGCAACTAGAGTGGGATTTCCATAGCCCTCCCAAATGAAATAAGTTTCACACTTTTTTTGTTATAGATAATTTTACCTAATCCACGAAATAACTATTTAATTTGAGAATTCAGGTTGTTCAGTGTTGACCTATTATTTTTGTCAATTTGAACCTATAGTGATAGACCATAGAGCAGTGACAGATTGTATCTGTTAGGAAATTGTTCAAAGCTGGTCAGTTTTGTCTTTATGATTTTAGCCCCCCTAAAATGTAAGCTCTAGTTGCATCCGTGGAAATAGCCAATATTACACATTGCACAACGATGATATTAGTGCTATTCAGTTTTTATCGGTACGGCCACCGTGTATACCTAAATATATTGAGCAATTTGTTTTTGCTCTGTGCTATAATCAATTCGTATGTCTTATGCAATCCTTTATCCTTATCGTGTACTATAATATACGTTCACCGGGTGTCGCGCAAAGTGCGTACATTGATAAGTGTTGCCGCCCGATAAAGAAAATGAGAGCCTCGTCGCCGTGGTCGCATTGCACTGTATCTCGGTCACCGGCTATTCCGGTGTACCACAGGACGCCAATTAAACACACACACACACACAAACAAAACACGTAGATTAAGTTAATTTTAATATGGAAGATTGTGAATTATATAATATGTAAACAAAGATGCCACGCCCGTACGTTATTATACTTTTTCTGTCAACAATTTTTCTTGTCGTACGTGAACCATCGTGGTGTAGTGATCGCCGTCCATATAAATCGCAAATTATTGGTGCGCTAATCGCAAATATTTATTAATTGTATATTAAATCGTAAAGTGTTTTTATTGTGCGCCAATCGCCTTTAAAATATATTATATCATTTTTATATCTTTTTTACATCAGTTTTTATTATTTATTATATTTCTTACGTGCGCTAATCGCCGTAAGTGATTTAGTTTTTATTAATTATCATATTCTCACGTGCGCTAATCGCCGTAATTGTTGAATTTTATATATTTTATTTGTATTTCATTATTTATATTGAGTGTGCGCGAGTCGCCACTGTGAGTTTTTTGTGTAATTCTTAGGTATAGGTAGCGGCTGGCCAGTACGCTCCACAAACTGTGAGTTTTATTTATATATTTATTTTTATTGTTAATTTAATTATTGTTGGGCCAGAAGGGCCGTTATATTATACCATTACCTTACCATATTTTAGTTCCTATTTTATATTATAGTTTTAAGTACACACAAAACACAAAACATATATACACACACCTAACACATTCACACCACCACATAGCTCACTAGTAATTGCGCGGCAACCCCAACCATTGCTAGATGAGCTATATACAACACGACACAACACAATTACACATAATTGGTAGGTCGGTGGAACCGACCGCACGCATAAGTCGGTGTCCGAGAACAGTGCAATAATATTTTGCACACTCGGCCCAAACATTTGGTGACCTCGACGTGATTTTTTTATAATTGTGAATTTTAATTATTGTTGTTAGCTATTATTTTGTGTGTAGGTGTTTTGAATTTTAAACTCTTTTTAAACCTTTGTGATTTATATTTCCTTTTTATTATATTATCGTGTGTGTATTCTAATTGAGTTTAGGTGGCCCATACATTTGGTAATCTCGAAGTGATTCAACAATTATCTATAGTAATTTCTTTGTAGCCGTACATTTAATTGTACTGTTTATTATTTGTTGTCTGCACTAAAATTATGACGCTTGACGAATCGACGCTGAAAGTGTTATCGGACCTCAAAAGAAAGCGAGGTGTCGTAAAAGCATCGTTAACACGAATCATAACATTTGTGAACAGATTTGATCCAGGAGAGCAAGCGATTTCGCTACTTGACTTTCGACAAGAGGAACTACCTCAAATAAATCGAAGGTTTGACGCACTTCAATGTGAAATCGAATTACTTGCGGCGGAAGATATAGAAGGCGCTGAACTAGAGAGAGATAGTTTTGAGGTCGATTATTACGGTGTAAGATCCCGAATACAAGAAATAATAAATGCAGAGAGGCCATCTAGTACATCAGGTCAAAACGTATCGTTTGGAAACAGCACAAATAACAGTCGTATGCATCTACCTCCCATACCATTACCCAAGTTCAATGGTAATATTCAAGATTGGCCGTCTTTCTACGATATCTTTAAGGGATTGGTGCACAGCGATGAGTCGATGCCGCCAGCACAAAAGTTTTATTGGTTGAGATCTTGTCTAAGCGACCAAGCGTTAGATTTAATCAAATCAATACCGATTAGTGATGGTAACTACGAAGCAGTAATTCAAAGACTAATACAGCGCTATGATAATAAAAGTCTGATTATACAATCACACATCAGGTCTATCTTGGAGTCCCCAAGAGTAGAAGAAGCCTCGGCGACTTCACTGCGAGGTTTGCATTCACATGTATGTGCACACGTAGCAGCATTACGAGCAATACAGCAACCGGTGGAATACTGGGACGCATGGCTAGTCACGATCATAACAAGCCGTCTTGACAAGAATACTGCACATGGATGGCAACTACACCAAAGAAACACAGAGTTACCAAAGTATGAGCAGCTAGAAGAGTTTTTAGCAGGTCGCTGCATTGCCTTGGAGAGTACGGAAGTGCGTATGCAGAGCGTGAACAAGCCAACGCATGAATCCAAATACAGAGATCCAAGTTCAAGGGGAAATGGACAATCAAGCAATGCAAGGAAAACGCTACTGACAGCCAGCAACAAATCTCAAGGACCATGTCCCTGTTGTACGGAGGGTCACAAATTATTTGCTTGTGAAACTTTCAAGGCTCTCAAAATCAATGCACGACTGGCCTTTGTGAGATCAGAAAAATTATGTTTCAACTGCTTTGCGCCATTTCACAGTGCTGATAACTGTAAATCTATCTACTCGTGCAAGAAGTGTAGCAAAAAGCACAACACGATGTTGCACTTTGAAGATCAACAAGGATGCTCCGTCGAGAAGAAGAGTGAAGGTGACAATAACGTAGCTGAGACAAGCCAACGATCCCCAAAAGTGTTATCAGCTCAGTGCAAAAGTGGACATGTTTTTCTAGCCACTGCGTCTGTTCTTGTTGTCGATAGCCATGGCGAGCAAAAAAAATGTCGAGTTGTATTGGATAGTGGTTCTCAAATTAACTTCGTATCATCAAAATTTGCCAGTCAGTTACAACTTCCCCGTCGGAAAACAATACTGCCTGTAAGTGGTATCGGAGCACGTCAGACCCAATCAGTCTCCAGTATCACGCTGAAGGTAAAATCTCGGGTGAAACCATTTGAAGCTGAGTTAACCTGCCACATACTGCCAACTATAATAGATGATCTACCCTCCTGTCCAAGACCACCAACTGGATGGAACATACCAGAGGATCTAGTCCAGCAGTTGGCTGATCCCCTTTTTGACCATACTGGAGCAATTGATCTACTGATAGGAGGTGGTATTTTCTTCGACCTGCTCGAACCAAACAGAGTTCAGCTCCAGCCAGGAGCAACTTACCTCCAGGACACAAGGCTTGGGTGGGTGGTGACAGGAGAAGTTAAAGCCACTTGCTTGTTGTCGGCAAGGCCTGTCGGTGAGATTTGTGATAATGAATTTAGAGCATTGTGCAACAGTGAGTCAGCAGGGTACAGTTTTGAATCTAAAACGAATAAAAGATGTATAGAGGAGGATAAGGCATTGCAGCATTTTGAAGAAACCGCCAAGCAGGATGAGACTGGTAGATTCATATTGCGGCTTCCTTTTAAGTCAGAGCCGCGTGAGCTCGGACACACATTAGAAATGGCCAGGGCTAGATTTCTAAGTGTCGAGCGAAGACTACAGAGAGATGAGGAGTTGAAATTACAATATATACAATTTATGAATGACTATCTAGAGATGGGACACATGGAAAAAATTCGTGAAGAATCAGATGAACCCAAAGGTGTATTTTACCTTCCACATCACCCAGTTCTAAAGCTGTCAAGCCTTACGACAAAGTTACGCGTCGTTTTTGACGCCTCAGCTAAGAGTTCATCAAATCGATCCTTAAATGATGTCCTTATGTGTGGCCCAACCGTGCAGGACGATCTATGTGCAATTTTGATGCGTTTTCGCAAGCATCAGTTCGTAATGACAGCCGATGTTGAGAAAATGTTCCGACAAATTAAGATAGATACAAGGGATCAAGACTTCCAGAGGATACTCTGGAGACCAGAACCAAGTGGAGCGTTGGAGACCTATCGGCTTACGACTGTGACGTACGGTACCACGCCCGCCTCCTTTATGGCCACAAACTGCCTCGTATCGCTGGCTAAAGGCTCAAGCCATAGTGATCCAGAAGCGTCTGAAATTATACAGCGTGATTTTTATATGGACGACTTGATGTCTGGAGCTGACACTATTGATGAGTGCTTTCGGCTCCAGCAACAGATAAGTAAAATTCTCGCTTCAGCAAGTCTACCATTACGAAAATGGTGCTCAAACTCATCCGAACTTCTACAGCGCATAGGGAAGTCCAGCAATGATCCCCTATTCGCTCTACAGATCGGTACTGAGGATATTATCAAATCGCTTGGTCTCAGCTGGAAACCAGAAGTAGACGAATTCCGTTTTTTCGTGCAACATGAACCTACAAGGGCAAGAAGTACCAAGAGATTGCTTTTATCGGATTTAAACCGAATTTTCGATCCCTTAGGTTTTTTGTCACCGGTACTTATAAAAGGAAAAATTTTCCTACAACAGCTGTGGCAACTCAAAATAGAGTGGGATAAGCCACTTCCAACGGACCTAGCGAACAGATGGGAAAGATTTTACCAGGAGCTCAAGGATTTGAGTTCAATAGCCATTCCAAGGAAATGTATTCCACACATGAGTCGCCAGGTGGAAATTCATGGTTTCTGTGACGCATCTGAGGAAGCATATGGTTCGGCAATGTACATCCGAAGTAAAGACGATATGGGATGCTGGCATTCTCGGCTACTTTGTGCCAAGACACGGGTGGCACCGCTAAAAGGGTCAACAATACCTAGATTAGAACTCAATGGCGCACTGGTTCTAGCCCAATTGGCGAAGAAAACTGCGGAAGCGTGGGGATTAAGGATCAAAGACATACAGTTGTGGACCGACTCAATGGTGGTCCTAGGTTGGATTAAGAGCCAAACATCACGACTCAAAACGTATGTAGCAAATCGAATAAACCAGATTTTGGAAATAACAGGATCTGACCAATGGAGGCATGTACGAACCGAGGAAAATCCGGCTGATATATTATCTCGAGGAGTGACTCCAAGGGAACTTCAAGATAAGGTTCTCTGGTGGAATGGCCCACAGTGGCTTTCGCAGGATTCAGCTACATGGTCAAGAACACCTGTTTTACTACCCAAAGAGGAGACACTGCCTGAGAAAAGATCTATGCGTCTAGCACTCATCGCAGTAGATAGTACAATGGACTTGTTGAACTGCTACTCCAACTGGCGAAAATTAGTCAGAGCAGCAGCCTGGTTGCTAAAATTTATTGAGTTTCGAAGAACAAAAAATGTTAGTAACATAACAAAATACCTTAATGTGGCAGATTTAAAAAGGGCTAAAATCGGATTAATTAAACGAGCACAGTTGGACGAGTTCCGTGATGAGTTGCAGGCATTAAAGAAAGGTAAAGAAATCTCCTCAGGTAGTAAGCTGAAGTGTTTGTACCCAGTACTTCGTAAAGACGATGTGATCTTGGTGGGAGGTAGATTAAATAACGCTGAAATTCCGGAAGAACAAAAACACCCAATTATTTTACCAGCTAATCATAAGATAACCAGATTAATATTTGAAGACGTTCACGAAAGACTACTGCACAGTGGACCACAACTGTTATTAGGAGGTGTCCGACAGCAGTATTGGCCCTTGAAGGGAAGAATTATGGCACGCTCTGTAACAACAAGATGCGTTGCATGCATTCGTGCAAGACCAACATTTGTGCACCCACTGATGGCAGCCTTACCAAGAACAAGAGTAATACCCTCCAGACCATTTACGGTGAGTGGAGTGGATTTTGCTGGTCCACTGGTGGTGCGAAGTGGAGTAAGACGCATTTCTGGTGTAAAGGCGTGGATAGCGGTCTTTATATGTTTCTCCACTAGGGCAATACATTTGGAAGCTGTAGTTGGGTTAACGAGTGGAGCATTCATAGCTACCTTACGGCGATTCATGTCACGTAGAGGGAAATGTTCAAAAATATACAGCGACAACGGAACAAATTTTATTGGAGCTCAAAAAGAGTTGGCATCATATTTAAAAAATTGTGACTCAAATTTAGCTAGCGAAGGAATTGAGTGGAAATTCAACCCTCCGTCTGCACCACATTTCGGGGGACTGTGGGAAAGCGCGGTCAAAAGCACAAAGCACCACTTAAATCGTTCTCTCAAGGACAGTCGTCTTAATTTAGAAGAATTAACTACATTACTATGCCAAATTGAAGCATGTGTCAATTCGAGGCCGATTACTCCACTAAATAGCGATCCCTCTGAACCAGAAGCTCTCACTCCGGGCCACTTTTTGATTGGAGGACCGTTAGTATCACTACCAGAACCGAACGCAGATCATGGAGCCATTGATCACTTAACCCGTTGGAAATACGTTCAGGCATTAATGCAAGGTTTCTGGAATCGCTGGCAAAAAGAGTACTTGCCGCAACTTCAAGTCCGAGGTAGATGGGTTTCCAGAAAACCACCTTTGAAGGTTGGCGATGTGGTCATAGTTAAGGATGAGTTAATGCCACCCACCAGATGGAAGCTTGCTAGAGTGGTCAAAACACATCCAGGATTAGATAGCGTAGTAAGAGTGGTGACAATCAGACTAGCCACAGGAGTTGAGTTAAAGCGACCCACAGTGAAGCTATGCGCCCTCCCAACTGAGGTTGAAACCGATAAAGTTGAAACCCTTGGGCTTCAACGGGGGGAGAATGTTGCCGCCCGATAAAGAAAATGAGAGCCTCGTCGCCGTGGTCGCATTGCACTGTATCTCGGTCACCGGCTATTCCGGTGTACCACAGGACGCCAATTAAACACACACACACACACAAACAAAACACGTAGATTAAGTTAATTTTAATATGGAAGATTGTGAATTATATAATATGTAAACAAAGATGCCACGCCCGTACGTTATTATACTTTTTCTGTCAACAATTTTTCTTGTCGTACGTGAACCATCGTGGTGTAGTGATCGCCGTCCATATAAATCGCAAATTATTGGTGCGCTAATCGCAAATATTTATTAATTGTATATTAAATCGTAAAGTGTTTTTATTGTGCGCCAATCGCCTTTAAAATATATTATATCATTTTTATATCTTTTTTACATCAGTTTTTATTATTTATTATATTTCTTACGTGCGCTAATCGCCGTAAGTGATTTAGTTTTTATTAATTATCATATTCTCACGTGCGCTAATCGCCGTAATTGTTGAATTTTATATATTTTATTTGTATTTCATTATTTATATTGAGTGTGCGCGAGTCGCCACTGTGAGTTTTTTGTGTAATTCTTAGGTATAGGTAGCGGCTGGCCAGTACGCTCCACAAACTGTGAGTTTTATTTATATATTTATTTTTATTGTTAATTTAATTATTGTTGGGCCAGAAGGGCCGTTATATTATACCATTACCTTACCATATTTTAGTTCCTATTTTATATTATAGTTTTAAGTACACACAAAACACAAAACATATATACACACACCTAACACATTCACACCACCACATAGCTCACTAGTAATTGCGCGGCAACCCCAACCATTGCTAGATGAGCTATATACAACACGACACAACACAATTACACATAATTGGTAGGTCGGTGGAACCGACCGCACGCATAAGTCGGTGTCCGAGAACAGTGCAATAATATTTTGCACACTCGGCCCAAACAATAAGTGATAAACAGATAACTATTGTGTGGTATATAAATTGCGCGAGGAATGCTTGAGTGAAATTTTAATAACTATAGGCACCATGAATGTATGGCCAACAGCGCTCGCGATTAACATGCATGCCCAATGTATTTTTGACAAAGGGTTTGGTGTTGAGCAACCTATCATTGTCTAAACATTTAAAATTTTTAAACTTTTTGCTTACATAACTTTAGGTACGACACTCTAATGTGTAAAACCGTTACATGTAGTTTCAAAATCGATACAGAAGTGCTAGTAACAACTAGTAATTACCTACTATTGTTTCCATAACATAGTTGGAAGTAGTAATCTCGAAGATTTCCACTGGCTCATCACCTACTTTCACGTTATGTTATTATTTATTATTGGTTATATTTTTTATTCATTATGCCCCTCACCGTTATACTTGCTCATTATTATTTTTTTTTGCCATTATCAGAGACATTACAGCAATACAATTATTATATACAATAAATTTACAAAATATTTACAATTATTAAATCAAATTAAGAAGCCAGCGGAAATGATGGAGTTGATGATATGAGTAGAGCGAGAATTAAGGATAAGATTTGAATCGGGAGTGGGATAACCTAGGGTGGATAGGAATGAAAAAAGGAGTTGTCTGCTAGGAGAGAGAGAGGGGCAATGGAAAATAATGTGATTGAAGTCGCAGACAGATTCATCGAGGTGCCGGATGCATAGAGGAGATGAGTTGAGAGAAAGTTTGAAGGAATGATGAGGGAGTAAATTGTGACTGATTCGAAGGCGAGAGAATGAAACGATTTGATGTCTAGGAATCTTTAAATCTTTAAACCAGGAAGATTTTGGTATGGTGGGGACGATATGTCTGTGCCAAGCGGCATAATTTGACGGTAAAAAGGACCATTTATTTTGCCAAGCGTTGTGTAAAATTTTGCGGTGAATAGGGAGAAGGTCGGAAGCAGGTATTTCTCATTATTATTATTTAGTATTATTTTCATACTTGACAGTTATTGAAATGTCATTTTTCCCGCGGATGAAAAAAATATGAGCCTACCTGTAGATTAGGTTGTGTATTATTATTATTATTAGGTTTCAGCTTGAAAACTTGGGTTTTTTAAAACAAATATTCTTGGTTGGAAGCAATAAATATCACGTACTTTATAGTTCTTATCAACCACTTGAAAAAGAAATGTAACTCGAGTATCTATCGACCATCTCACATAAATGATACAATGTAGCCCGCCACTAAAAATAATGTACTATTTACACAATCTTAAATAATTATAACATTATCAGCAAACCTTATCCGAAAAATGACTAGGCGATAATAATTTACATTATTCTTTGCAAACTAAAAAAAAAAATATTGAAAATCATGAATCCAATGAAAACTGAAAGTTGAACCGACGAAACGTTTAGAAAAAGGAGCCCTATAAAATGGCTATCTTCGAATTTCACAAAAATTTTAAAATAAAAAGTTTATTTTTCAACTTCTTAAGTAATACACTTTTATTAACCGAACTATTGACAACAACATTGCCTTTGCTCGGGGACGCTCATAAAAAAAAACAGAATATCTCTATTACCTAACACGGGAGATATCGCTTTCTGTAAACTTCGGTGGGACACTCTGTACGGTAAATGTGTGATCTGTTAATAAATGTTTAATGAATATTTGTATTTTTACAACTGTGCTCTATTAGGGGAAGCTTCAGTATAGAAATCAATGAACCAAAAACGAAGATGATGGTATACAGTAAGATGATTTACAGTATAAACATTACACTGCTATAATAGTATTTATGTAAGCGCCAAATTATTTCGTAATCGGGTAATTTTTACGAAAAAATCTCGAATACAAGTATTAAAATTAGGCTCAATGCGCCCTAAGCTCTGAGCCTCTGGTGATCATACAGCTACAGCCTCCTACAGAGGATGTGCAACACGCAAAATATTGAACGAGTCAAAAAAAAAACCCCAACGAGGCAGACCAACAAACACTAGAGCCTCGCACTCGCCGTCACGTTACCAAATCCAACGCGGGTTCATCGTGTGCTACGAGGAACATAACTGCAGCCCAACGAATGGACCAATGTGTCCAACACAATATCCAGTTTCCTGACCAAAACAGAAACTTTATTAAACTTTACTTTTTCTTCTCACCATCCTCATAAATAAACTCGCAATGAATTCAACATAAAATTATCATCATAAACCGATTACCAACATATTATGTATTACCTCGTATATTTAATATAAGTCATTATATTACCCCAATAATTCGTCACGCACCCTAGCTGTTGGATTTTATTTGAACAGTGTATATATAGGTAATCGCAACCAGGTTGGAATCGAAGATTACTATTTACACTCGTGACACTCGACATCTATTACATTGTTAATAATAATTATATTATTTGTTGTCTGTGGTGCGTACAATATAGATCAAGCGCTTGGGCCCGAGCACATATCGAATAACATTGGTAACTGATATGAAAAAAAAAAAGGAAAAAATGAAAAACCATTAATATTTACACCGCGAGCCCACAGTCGATAAAATATTCGTACTGTACCTACCCCTATGGCCTTATATGAGTAATTACTACTTATACGTTAATTCGATATTATTATACGCCACCGCGAGTTCTTTATTGGCCTTCGACGAAATAAGAAAGAATATACAATACCGCCCCGGGTTGTAAAAATATATAACGTGGTCGGGGATATATATATTATATACTTTTCGAATCGATATGCGACCCTCTTTTGTTAAGTTTTTCGTGGTGGTCACCTATAACGTCCATATCATGTGCATACCCATATGGCACTAAGCGCACGGGGTAAAACATAGGTACCTACGTGTGTGTGTACAGGGTGATTCTTTTAACGCCGATCGGACTATAACATGGCGAATAGCAAGGTGAATGCGTGAAAACTATTTCAAGTTTGTGCCTTTGAGGATTAGACAGCATAAGGGTTATGTTTATTCTCAGAGTACCTACAGATATCCGGATTCAAGTATATATTATGTTTTATGTAGGTACTTTGTGAAGAATCACCCTGTATTGAAGGGCCAAATTTCTATGAAAAATCGAGGGGGGGGCTTGAGCCCCCACGAAAAAATACCCGTTTATACAGGTTTAATTATAGATACCAAAAATATTAAAATCGTAAAATCAAATAATTCATCGGTAGTAATCACGAACTTTTATACATAATCCTTCACTATTGTTATAATTTTACGTTCATAATAATTATGCACGGGTGATGCTAGGAAATTCAGCTTGATACCTATAATAATAAAAACATGCACTCTACCAAGTGTTAATTATGATAATTATTTTGGCTTTAAAGACACAGCTGTTAATGTACAGAGAACACTTTCATGTAGAATTATACTTTTTATTTACATCGACAATCTATACATTTTTTATCGACGGAAAAATAAAATAAAATTAAAATATATTTTAAAGTATATTAACATAATGAAATTCTTCGATCACATTGTGCTGCATAAACAGAAATTACTTTATTTCTATACATTTTTTTTTCAATACTTACATATAAGGCCGTAGCCAAGGGGGGGGGGTTCAGGGTTCAAACCACCTCCGAAATTTATTTTTTTAAAATCTTATTATGATTTGTTAAGTTGCACAAACTTCATTTAAATAACAATTTTTATTATTTAAATTATTATATCACAAAATTATATTACAAATCGGAAAACTGTTCCATGTATATACAAGTTATATAGGGTATCACTGTAAATTATGTATTTAATGGATTTTGCAAGAATACTAAAACAACGGTTGGGATTTTAGGAACAACTATTTAGTATTTATTTTCTATTCAGAAAACCATATTTATCAATACGTAAGCACGAAAAAAATCTGTGGGTGCTTATCACCCCTCAAGCTCCCCCTAATTGCGCAAATGCCTGTATCGCTGACGTATAGTGTCTGTACCAGTTTGCTGGAATCCATAGCATTTATTACGGTTCGATCGCATTAAAATTGTTGGAAATTATAGCGGACCGCGTGGTCGTAAGTTTTAAATATTTCAGACGTTATTAATACCCGCTAAGGACAAAAAGGGGGAAAAAATCCACTTGTAGGCGTTGGGCGTTTCGGGTCATCGTGGTGCACGTATTATTATACTATCTACTATAGCATACGTCATAATATATTCGTCCTTTTAGTAATATTTTAATAATAATATAAATTATTATAATAGATACGCGTGTGCGGGAGACGCGTATGTATTTATATATAGATATTATTTCCGCGTCAACGCTGCAATTTCACGTTCGCGTTTCGGATCAATTGCCCGTCGATTACGCCGCCGCCGCACGTTGCCGAGGCGCCAAGGGTCGCTGTGGCGTCGCTGAGTCCCTTCGAGCCAGTCGCCGTGGAAGGACCATCGCTCGCGAGACTCGAGCTTTCCCGGTACAAGAGCAGCCTTCCGCACAGTTTTTGGAATCCCTTCGATCCGGCAACACTGCGCGGGAGCCGCACCGGAGGCACGGCGACTAGCTTCACTAGTGTAGTACGAGCAGCTCGCAGGGCGCGAAGGTTGTCGTCGTCAGCGCCGCGGGAACATGCAGAATGCCGACTCGACCGAAGTCATCGACCTGGCCAATCACGTGGACTCGTCCAGGCCCACCATGGACCAGAGACATCGTATAATCGGAGGTCAGTCGCGTCCCTCGTTATCGCAGAGCTCGGTGCTGAGCGACAAAATATATTGGCCGAGGGCTCGGCGGATCACTTATAATCGCGTGTACCCGATCGGATATTATACATGAACAGTTTCCTCCATTAAGCCGTGCGTTAATTAATGGTCCGATAGAATGAATTTCATCGCGGTTTAAACGAAATCCGGAATATTATTCGTAGACAGTTCATTTTTTAATGGGTTCTTCTAATGCTATAATCTACTGCAGTTAAATATCAGCATTCACGAATCGTTTCAAGTGTGTAATAGATAGAAATCATGTGATGTTTTTCTGTATTTAATATAAACTTATATTCTGCGACCTTATTGTTTTTGTGACTCCAGCGCATAAGATTTTAATTTCTCGTGGTACCTATAAACGCTTAACTTTTTGTACAGAACAAAGTGCGTCGTAGTGCACACGATATTTTAGGCCCCACACAACTTTTTACAGCGTATAGGAAGTCGAGATGTATAGTAAAAACGATTCCGATTCGTATACCCGATCGTGTTACTGCGTAAGCTCTGCGACATTGAGCAAATTATATGGTACGAAATGCGGAGCCCCGCCGAGTCGATAATAGTTTATTATTGACACAACACGAAACCAAACGTATGGGTATTTTTATTATTTTTGTTTATTTTTTTCACGCCTGATGGCAATTTTTTAAGTAATACATATATACGGTGAATGTATACGGTTTGGAAAACGGTTGTGGAATAACATGGGACGAGATACATTGCGACTAGGTGCCTCTGCTGTCCTCATATTTTATCCTGCTTGTAATCGCCGAAGCAGGTTTAACTGATGTTTAATGCATGAAATGAAAAGAAATATTAACACATTGACTAATTTACAAGATCAGAAACGATTTGGGCAGGCCGTAATTACAATATTTTTATTACGGGGGTAGGAGGATATTTAGGGGCCATTCTCATCTATCATTATAATCTTATAACGGCAAATATATGTTAAATATCCATATACATATGTTAACAATATTGTTAACAAAAAAACCACATGTATCATTTGCAATTTAAATTCCTTTACTTAAAAAATTATTTTTAAATAGATAAATTAAAATAAATATTATTAAAAAATATCACCATACCACATGGGTAAAAAAGCTGCATAACGAAAAAAACGCAATTACGTTACCTTAATATAATTTTACTAAGATAACTGACCGTAAATGTTCGCAACCTTTTGTTCGTAAGCGGTGTAGTAAGAGAGTTTGTTAAGAAACTGCGGGAGCGAGCATAGAAATAAATGGACAAAAAAAGCTACAAGGGATTGTTATGATTTTGCACTGATGGCGAATTACGTATACAGTACAGTTATATGTTAATGACCAAATTGTACGATAATGAAATATTTTAACTATTGGACTGCAGAAATTAATCCGTTACGTTCAATAGTGTTACTAGAGTACGCGTTTTAGCGTCAATAGATTTCTCAATATAAAATGTCCAAATACCTAATTACAGCCATTTTGGGGAAGGAATCCTGACCAACAGGACCTTCTTTCATGGCCTTGGTTTTATAGCTAGTTAATATGCATACGCGCAAACGTGGACGTGTGGTAGAAGTATAAATATAAATATACATATTATATATGTGACGAAAATATGTAATTCAAAAACGGTCCGGGTCGACTTCTTTTTTATTAAAAAAACTATAAATTTACAACTTGTACATTTGATGTGGTACTATGCGCGAAATGGATAAAACCTAATAAATCGGACAGGGGAGGGAAGGGAACCCGACTACGGAGGGTAGGTACTTCAGAAGGAGAAAGCAAATAGGAATGAGGGACTCCGGCTACTAGGAACATGTTTTAGGTCAAAGTTATATCAAATTTGTAGTCAATTCAAGCTATATAATAGGTGCGAACCCGAATACCCCGCGATGACGATTTGTTTCGAATCCGTGCAGAATAAATAATAATGTATAATATATAATTTATAGTAGGTTGTTAAATATTCTAATCGTGAACGGACACTCGCCGTTCGAAACTTGTTTAAAACCGAGATGACAGACTTCGTCGAAATGTCGTTGGTGGTTTGATTAGATCGAAGCTATCGATTCTGAGCAACCGTTTAATTGCATAGATAAAAAACGACTGCGCAGTAGAAATGTCAAACGTACGCGCAAAGTATACGATGTAATGGTTAAAAAAAAGAAAATAACTGAAAAAGTTTTACGCGCGATAAAAATAATATGCATATGAATATCCCAGAATATCCAATATAGTCAGCTGGAGAAAAATGGTCACCCGCACTGTCCAAAGTATTGTATTGATCGAAAACTTTGCATCGAACATACAAGTACCACCTATATATAGAGATATTAATACGTGACAAGAAAACATGTTTACTCGCACTCAGCTATATATATATATATATAGCTATATATAGTGTGTTTCGATTTGAAATATATTACATAGACGAACGAATAAACACCTTGTCTCCCGGTCGCCTAAGATTGATAAACGGTCTTTGTTTTTGTGTACGGCTATCGTCACGTGAAAAATTCAAAAAAAAAAAAAAGGTTGTGCGGGAACTATATATTATACGACCACCCTTACGTTTACGACCTTGCCACGGATTGAGACAATATGTCAATATACTTACCAAAAAGGATATTATTGTATTATTATGTTGACGCTCAAAGAAATATAAAAAACCTACAAAAAACGTTAAACCAGTACGACCTGTTACATTGAACTGTGTAAGATAAAAATATTTTTTTAAGTGTTTTTTTTTTAAATTATTTTGACGAAAAGACAAAGAGTTGCGGAAAAAAATTGATATCCAGCTATTTTACCGACCGCGCTTTGTAGTAAGTTGTGCAAGCGCCGCGGTTATCAGTAAGCCGTCAACGGCTAGTGTAGAATGAACGTTCTTCAGCGTTTGATAAGCGATTGTAATGAATACGCGTAATAATTACACGAGTCCTTCTGAAGAGGACAGTGAAACGTTATCGAGAACTTAACGTATGGAAACAAAAGTGAAGTTAAAATTTGCACATTGACGCGTATTGCGAGTAGAAGTTTCGAAGAATTTGTGTACGAATTTAAATTTAGATGTTTGTGTTAGCGTTATTAATAAACGCAAAACACTAGAAATGGAAAAGTAGTTATGTTAATAAGTTGTTTGTGCGTTATGTACGCGAGAAGTCCTACGAGCGGTCGTTAAACGTCTGTGCAACTGCAGTGCTCGAGATAGATTATAGTTGTGCCGCTATTAAAATGTATCATCAAAATATGATTGACGCGCGTGTTGATGTGTTGAAATGCGAGACTCGCCCAAAAATCAGGTCAAATGAACCGTAGTCGGTAGTCTAAAAGAAATATGAACAATATAAATTGATACGTTACGCTTGACCTTCTGAATTTTTATCAATTCTGAAAGCTCTCCATGTTCTATAAAACTATCGCTTTCATACTAAAGTTTTTATGCAAAACATTACTTAAACCCTACATTTAAAGTATTTATTTTTATTTAATTGGGTCAATACAATTATCAATAACACAATAAATTAATATTTTTAATTCTCCATAAACAGACACTGGAAGTTTTGTTAAATTTAACTTTTATCATCCGAAAGGTTGAAGTGTTGTATAAGATTCGCGGTTGACAGTGTTGATAGTGGCTTGGGGCGAAGAGGAGCTTGGATTCTTCAGCGTAAATTTAAAATACCATTAGAGTAGACCCCTCGAAGTATACGCTATTAAATTATGCGATTTTTCCGTTCTAACACTAGATCGAGAAATAGTTAATAATTGTCCTGCATTAGCCAAATGAATAATGAAAACCTGTTGGGTTCGAATAGCCAATAGCTGGAGACACGCAACATACCGTGACATATAAATTTCAGGGTAAACATTGTCGGTGATGTAAATTATTGATATTTGCGAACGCGAAATACCTCATGAGTTATGAGGCGTATAAACTACAAGGTAACACGTTTGCGCGGGGTACCCACCGTGGCCGTATTGATCTCGTCTTGTTAGTTTTAACGTTACGTCCGATCATTTGAACGATCACAATCATTAGCGCGAGTACGAGAGGCTCGATTCATCGTCGCAACGTTCACCAGGACCATTCATCGTCACGGTTGATTTATATACATTCCAGTCGAGGCGTGAACCGTTTATAATTAGCCAGCGATTAATCGCTTCGCCACAAGATGAAAACATGATACCCAGGATCATTTGCGTGGACGATATTATTTTAACGAAGTGACAGGCGCTCGAGCGTCAGTGCGATATGAACATGCATATAGCGTACGCATAAAACGGATACAATATCGTTGCGAGGGTAGGGCGATGTCCAGGGGCGTAGCTAGTAGGTAGGCCTGGTAAGCCCGGGCCTACGCAGATTTTCTCAAAAAAGAAAAAGAATTATACCAACAATGAGAAGAATGAAAACATACCCCAGGTCAACTATAAAAATTCCTATGATTAACGATTTGACGTTAATTTCCATAGAAAGGAAAATAAGTGAGCAATTTATTGATAATCCATCGGCTGTTGTTGATGAGTTTGCTATCATAAAGAAAAGAAGATAGAATTTTGACTTTGAAGATAATATGTTATAAATGGACAATACGTATATGTTGTAAGTTACGAGTGTTGTAAGAAATTATCTTGTATTCTGATAAATAAAAATTGCAAACTTTGCCTTAAGTTATTAATGATTAATAAAAATAATCTTTGATAACTTTGAAATTATAGGAGGCCAATACCGAAATTGGGATTAGTCCCCGCTTCCGTCTAACAGTGGAAAGTTTATGTGGGCCTACCCAAATAAAAATGTATAGCTACGCTCCTGGCAATGTCCGTGTTGAAGTTACGGTGAAAACCTAATCATGCGGAACGCACACTATGATTGGGTGTACACTGTACGTACATAGGATAACAATGAGCTAACGTATGGCGGGGCTTATGCGTACATGCGTTTTTAGAAATTTTGGTACAGTGAACATTTCGCTAGCGATAAGTCCACAGCCACTGCGGGCGATACGGAATAATAAAAAGTTCCGAGCAAGTTTAAACGTGTAACTATACTAAACGAAAAAATGTGTTTATGAAAACAACATTTTTAATTAAGGCTTATTTTTTTTTTTTTTTTTTAGGTAGGCATTATAGTTATTAGTTCCGTTTTTGTCGAAATACAATCTCACATGAAATACATAACCAAAAAACGTTTCGTTTTCCATCCCACGCGCGCTGGCAGTTTTTTAATTTTCATTCGAAATCGATCTACGAGAAACATCTCTTTTTGACAAACATCGTATCCTGTGTGTTTCATCCGACCCGTTCAAAGAAACATTGGAAAACACGTAAACTTCAAAGCGCTCCGACCCACGACCGATTTGTAGGGAAACGTTTTTTCCCGCAAATATACATTAGAAATTACCCCGCCAACGAAAGCGGCGTAGCTAATCGGTAATGAAAAAAAGTAATCGCGTACACAGGAGACGATAACGATACGATATTTTATTAGAACAAGACGACTCGGATCACAACATAATTGATGTTTTTCCAGCGGTGCGAGGGCGAGCGGGGCCCGTCCTCCTCCTCAGCGCCATCCCCCAACGGGCGCCCATGTGTGCAAGGGATGCATTTTCCAAGGACATTTCCATGCATTAATTCCAGCCTTACAGCTAGCGCGCAATGCGTACGGGGCGAAACGTGCTGTTCACATTATCACGCGATGTTGACAGCACACGCGCGCGGTCGCGAAACGGATCAAAGGAACGCAATTCAACGCGATCGTACACATATAATATACACACGCCGACGGAAAATGCGCTGACCTTTAAAACGGCACGGAACGTATAATGGTGTAGTTTAAAACAATATATCGCCTGCGCGCTCGCCGGTTGGATAACACACACAAATTATAGTCCGCGTGAAACTATACCAGTGCCCGAAGCCGGGTCCCGGCCGAACGGGTACAATCAATATCCCAGGTTTCCGATAATCTGCGTGTAATAGAGCGGCGATAGTACTACGTACTGCAGCTGCACTATGCGCGACGACGATTGAACGTTAACCCGGCATCAGTGGCATAATCGGTCTTTTTCACCGAACAATACAAAATTATACATTTTGATCTATTATCCGTCAACTATTTGTACCAGCAATATTTAGCAACGAACTGTTTAACTTTTATATTTAACTAATGACTATTTCGTCTAAAAACATACGAATACGATCGTCGTCCCATGAACTCGTTGCGTATAATAATATATATAATATACATCTATGGGTTTAGCCACATTGCTTATACTCGTAAATGGACAAGTTATAACTGTGTAAACAATATGTTGACGTCGTTACTATCGTTGATAGTATTAAATACACTATACATAATTGAAGATAATTATAAAACCAAGAAAGCAATGTTGAAATCATATGAACGAAAATAGTGGCATCGGTCATTTTGACCGTAATTTTATCAATAAACGGCATAAGTTCATGTTAACGATATAAACTTACATTAAAACACAAGACAACTACTCAGTACTCTTTATGGGTTGAAGAAAAGGTACTGAGTAGAAAAAAGACGGATATGGTTCCAATAATTAATTATTTAAGAAATTAAAAAACTGTCGGTCAAAAAGACCGAAGCCACTCATGCCGGGTTAAGAAAATACAGTGTTATACGGTGGTATAGCGAACGTACACCATTATACAGTTCTATTTTACGAACTTGTCGGTTCTTTGAAAGAAAAATCCGTCGAGCAAAATACAATATATTTTTACTAGAAAAACTCGTCTAACCGTTCGTTTAATTTAACATTGATCGAGGTTTCTCGCAGAACTTTTTTTTTATCAAGCCACCGAGCGGCGTTTTAACTTGAATCTCATTTCTGGTTGACATCTCGTTAATTATATGATTCATAAATGAAATCTGTCCGTGAAGTTCACATTTTGAAATTGATTTTTCAATAGCATTTCCGATGTTTACCTATTTATAGCGAGCAGCATAAATATAACACGTATTAGAAAACGTACTGATTTGCGCACGGAAATAGACAATAGATGATTATGTGTGCGGTTAACATCGCTGTACCTGCGCGGTACTTAATCACAATAATCACCGAACTGTTACGCACATTTTTTTTTTTAAATGAATTTTATGCTGTGTTCTGCAGCGGCACCTATCATGTTATATTGTTTTTTTATTTGTAACATAAAACTTTACGTTGGGTGACAACAACATTTTACAGTTGACACGAATCACACGATTGACTTATCCCGCAGTAACAGAACCTCGGAATTAGTTTTTTTTATTTTTTAATTAATTAAATTCAATCAATTTATCACGTTACGCGTGCTATATACCTACTATATAACATTGACGTTTCCGTTGCCATAGCAACACAATACTATGTTATAATTATTTTACTCGAATGGTTTTTAAAGCATTTTTATAGGTTTTTGCTGCGGTACATACTGCTACAACGTTTATTTTTAGTACGTTAGTGAAACGTTTCAAGTGTTTATTAAAGGTTGGACGGGTCGATTATTTCGATTAATTTTCGACAACTGAAAAGAATCTATTTCGTTTATTGTATTTACGACATGGCAGGTTAACGTGAACACATCGAAAGGTTTGCTAAAGAAAAAAAAAATTGTAGCTCCAACGTGTTGGGATGATATTATTCTGTTTGAATATATTTTACACTTGTCGTGACACGAATTACTGCGAGGAAAAACAATATATTATTTTAACGACTTGAATTTAATAATTTCTTGTGTTTCTAGTTATGAGTTCATAGCTTAAAGACATACCTACGCAATATTGCATTTATACGTACATTTTACAACGTATCCGTTCATAATAACTTTTTGTGTCTAAAGTTACGAGTTTATTACTTAAGAGTACCTACCTACGCAATATTGCATTTATATTTCATACGCACATTTTAAAATGATTGACGTTTGACAGTTGTATAATATAGATGACGCCGTATAAATATTTGATGTCTTGATGGTGAAAAATCTAATACTGCCGCCCTGACCCTTCGACTGTATTATAAGCGTTACAAAAAAAAACCCGAGTGAGTGCACCCTAAGTGGCGGCCCTGTTCAAACAATGTGCACGTGTTTTAATTTCGAAATTGAATTATTTTTCTGTTATTCCAAGCATAATCGATCCAATTACTTTTGTGGTTTTCCTTATATTTTAGTTTCCACCGGTAGCAGCTCGAAACACATTTTCTTTTGTTAACGCGCATTTGTGCAACTTCAACGCGTGCAGCACGTTCTGTACACTACGGCGCGAATGGACGGTACTCAAAGAGACTTCGATAAATTATTTATAACCGCAAGGGCGTAAGATAATGTATTGTATACGTCTACAGTGGGAAATGGAAAACAACAATTTTCACACGCGACCGATTCCGTCGATATCAAGGACTGATCGAAGACTGTTTTCTCTCCCGAAGAACATAACAATGTTTATAAACTTTAATCATAATACGTACGTACACCGATGAATTAAATATTCGCATTTTTTTTTCAGCCGAAGATAGCGCGCCCACCGATCCAGGCGTATGCGGTAAATTTTTGACTGGATGTGCTTGGGCGCTCGTCGTCGTGACGTTTCCGTTTTCATTGTTCGTCTGCTTCAAAGTTAGCTACAAATTGTTAACAGTACCTTTTAGCCATGGGCGCCCGTAGGAAATGTTTAAGGGGGCGGGGAAAGGGCAAACATTTTTTTAAAGCGTTATTTAAGTAAGTCAAGGGTACCTATTGGTGTTTGGATTGAAAAAATATAATAGTAAATAAAATGTATCAAAATAACTGTACATTTTTTTGCTTCAGACACTATAGTTATTAGTAATAATAATGATGATCAACATTAAGTTAAAAGTTCATATTATTTTTCCATGCTAGCTCCCAGAGCTCCCTATATTGCTCCCCCCCCTCTTAATGGGCACCCATGCCTACTGTATTCCTTCCACTGCAGCTCACCCCCGTGGACTACAGTATTACTATCGTTTTGTTTCACGTGTGTATATACAGGTGGTTCAAGAGTACGAGAGGGCCGTGATATTCCGCTTGGGACGTTTGGTGTCTGGTGGTGCCAAAGGGCCCGGTGAGTAAACGCAGTGTTGCGCTCAAACGCTTATTCGAAGAATATTGCAATATATACATTTTACGAAATGTATTTCTTCTCCTATAGGTATATTCTTCATCTTACCTTGCATCGACAATTACGCACGTGTTGACTTGAGAACGCGCACATACGACGTGCCACCGCAAGAGGTATAATTTATACTTATTTGTACAGTAAAAAAGTGTACATATGTTTTTTTACACGATAAAATTTTAATTTTAAAAATAAACACTGCAAACCGAGGACAGCACATTTCGTTCGACCCAATTTTTACTCTTTTCTTTTTTTAGTGCGCATTCCAAATTTCCAAACAAGAATAGCTTTGAGATACAAACTCAGTACATAGTAAAGCGAAGTTGTTAATTTAGTATTTTCAATGTGAACTTATTCGTTCATCAACTACGGAAAGGTGGGTTCCAGTATTCAATTGAACCAATTAAATATATTAAAAACCGCGGAAACGTAATATATAAATGATTCATCATTTTAACCGCGAACTATGTGAAGGATGCTAATATTTAATGGGAATTTTCTCGACCCTCAGGTAGTTATTAATATCGAATATGTCTCGTAGTAGAATTGTTGGACTTTGATCTTCTCTTTTTTTTGAAAGAGAAAAACTTTTTCCCGGTTATATCGGATATTTTTTTAAACTTTACGTAATGTTAGAAAATATCAACATTTGAAACTAATAAGACTTTAATTTACGCAGCTTCTACGATTTGAATTCCGAAAATCGAAGTCCTATGCGACTTGTAAATAGTCTTGTAAACATTACGAAATCGAAGTTTTTCCCGTGAGACAGTTTTTTTTTGTACTGAAATTGGATATGTTTCTATACGCTTAAGGAAAAATATTAGGCCTCGCTGCAAAGATTTATTATTAATTATCTAACCTGGTGGAGCGGATCATCGTGGAGGGGTGGGTTGTCGGACGGCGATACGAAAAAAGTACACCTACAGTCGATTTGCATACGTTATTATTATTATTTGTACGTAACTATGTGCGACACAAAAATCCTCGTGCGTGTGCGTGCTTAAAAATGCGGTATCTAAAAACGGTAAACGGGGGATCTACGTTAATACGTAACGGAAACACGTCGTACACGTTTTGTATACACAACTACACCAGGATAAAGGTACCTGCCGCAACGAACCAAAAAACGTGAAAAACATGGAATACAGTCGTGCGGATAATTGATGTGTTGGATAATTGACCTGCGGACAATCATTGTTATAATAATATTCAACGTATTGTGTGCGTACCAACAAAACGCGTGATTGTTCCAATGTCGCGGCGAAATAATGGAATTTTTTTCGCTGAAATGTTCCTATATAAATCCCAATACTCTCCTGCCTGGATGTTTCACGTCACATTTTTTTTTCATTCACGGCGTGATGGGGTGCGAAACCCAATAAATAATACACCTATATCTGAATTGCGCGGAGACTTTCAGCGAGCGCCTATAGATAGTTCTAGGATTTAATTAATATATTCGTGCGGAATTTCCTCAACTGTATCTCAATTTTCTTTGTTTTTAACACGTTAGGACATAATCCTTTTATTGAATTCATGTTCGCTACCTCGTCTTTTGTGGGCCATGTAATATGTACTGCGATCATTATTATTATTACGTTTGTGTTTGTTTTTCGTATGATATATTTACATTCATAACGCAATAAAAATATAACTCGTATTTGCCTCATGGAAGTAAACATAAAACGCGAGCTAGTAAAACACGGTTCGTAATATAAAATTGACAAAAGTACGGTAGTCTGTCGTATCTATATATATAATTTATAATAATAATGACTTTTTCGCTTTTTGGCCTTGAGAAAAATACAAACAGATAAATTCGCAGCTCGTATACAATACTGAATACACAATATACGTACATACTTACATCCGGAGAATTTGGATGGTTTTATTCGACTTTTCGTTTCTCAAGTAAATATTAACATCCAAAATCGATCAACTGTTCATACACATAAACTCGACGAATACATGAAAAAAGCAGCTGCTATAGTAAGCACTTTTACCCTTTTTAAGCGCGGTTAGAAATGCTACTTCAGTCATAATTATATGAAATCTTAACATCGCATCCATGAAAGTATCTTAGGTAAATCGAACGTCAAGTATACATTAAATGTGCATAAATTAAAATGATTTTTTCGTTTTAATATTTATTTATTTTTTGACTAGATACGTTTCTAACATTATACATCATAATTTATAGTAATGTTAACTGTCAGTACGTTTCATAAATGTACAAAATATAACAATTAGGGGTAGGATTTAAATATACCCTTTCAAAAAATGAATTTCTGACCTAAAAACTGTAAACATTTTCATAAAAATGTTCCCTCGTAACATATTACAATTATAATAAGAAATTTTTACTACCAATTTCTGAATCGTTTTATTTAAAAACCAGATTACCTAATGTTGATTTATTACAAAATATGTATCTATTTATATTTATAATTTCAATTGCTGTCGTAATATCAATATAAATAGGTTAAAAATGACCCTAAACGTCAAAAACGTAACAAAAAAGCAAAAATGATAACAAAAAAAAGTTAGTTTTTAGAAAAGAGTGCACGTACTTCAAACACATTTGAACCTTAGTATCGTGTCAAGTGATTCAGAAAAAAATGAGAATGAAGATTTCTCTCGAGATAAAATGTACGTGCACCACCCATGTCTTGATGTCTGACAAACGTGCGTGGTGTATTTATCGACACGGGTGCAGAGCTTCATTTTCGTTCATCTCCTCTGTCCGAGCGGAATAACAATTAATGTACTCCTATCCGTATCGGACGCGGGTACATAATATTTACTGCGAGTGCGTTTTAATATACGTCAAATAGTCAGCGGCAGTCGCCGTTTTTCGCGCTAATCGAACATCGATCCGAACTGTTTTTTTTTTTTTTTTTAATCCGAGACCAATATTTTTCGTCGCCAACAACAGGTGTTGACCAAAGACAGCGTGACGGTTTCCGTGGACGCCGTGGTCTATTACCGTGTGTGCAACGCTACGATATCGGTGGCGAACGTGGCGAACGCTCATCAGTCCACCCGGTTACTGGCTCAAACCACGCTTAGGAACGTCCTGGGCACTAGACCGTTGCACGAGATCCTCAGCGACCGCGACGCCATATCGAAAACCATGCAGGTGTCGTTGGACGAGGCCACCGAGTCGTGGGGTATCAAAGTTGAACGGGTTGAAATGTGAGTTTACGCGGATTTTCGTCTGCTGTACAATATGCTTGTTATGGTCGGTCAGCACTCAGTGGGCGTGGTCTTAGTTCGTAAATCAGGGCCGTATCGAGGTTGTGTGGCGCCCTTGGCAAATTGTCGAATATTCGAATCGTTTTTAAAACATTTAGTTGGCAGAAGTGACTCGGTAATTTTTGGTCCTACAATTTGCTCCCCTCAAGGCAGGTGAATGTTTTCTCCGTTCACCGGCTGTTCAAAAAAAAAAAATTACCACATTTATAACATAACGAGTCCTATATGATGATCTGTATTCATGTTAGATCATGACATATGGGGCAAATGTAAACTGGGCCCGCGGTTACCTTTTTGTTGTAAACTCGGCCCGGAAATTTTAGGTGGTAAAATAGGTAGATTGTAAACTCGGCCCGGAAATTTTAGGTAATAAAATAGGTAGATTGTAATCTCGGCCCGGACATTTAAGATAATAAAAAAGGTCGGTTGTAAGCTCGTCCCGATAATTTTTGTATCTTGTGATGAACAATTTGTTGTTAAAAATTAAAAAACTAATAGCCTAAACGCACAATTTAAATTTCAAAATACAAAAACTAAAAAAAAAAAAAAATCTTAAAAAAAACACTTTAAAAATATAAAAATAAGGAAATATCGGTGAGTGGATACGTCAAAAATATGGCTATTTACTTAAAAAATTAAATTAATATTATAATCTTACATAATTACACAACAATTTTATAATTGTATCCTTTTTTATACATACGATTTTTTATAAATGCATTTTATTTATAATTTTTGTTCTGAATACTCAAATAAAATCCAATACTTAAACATTTTATTTACATTTTTTTACACACTTTTACATTAATATAACGAATTTCATTCTACATAATGAAGGGATAATGAGGATAATGAGTATCGCCTCCTCGTGGTGTCCTCTGGGTCTGGGTAATGCTAAATGGTTCTCAAATATCATAAGAATATTTTTATTTGGGTCGAGCTTACACGATAATCATTTTTACCTGAAAAAACCCTTGGCCGAGTTACACCTAAATAATTTTTACCTGAAAAAGACCCGGGCCGAGTTTACAATAGACCTTTTGAACATTTTTTTTCTTCGAGCCGAGTTTACAATCGCCCGACATATGCAATGCATTTTACCATAATATGACGCTACAACATTTAGTGTCTGGTCTAAAGTCGAGTTAATAACTCATAGTAGGCATATGTTTTATTTCATATCGTACTTATACTGTAACGATTATATCACGGGTTTTAAAAAATGAAAATGTATCCCGGTTTTTTTTTAACTGTCACTTAATTGATAAATCAAAATACTGTCAAAACAATTTCCCCCATAATTTTCATTTATACGTTGCAAATAGAGTATACTACCCACCTAATAATCATCATCCATGAAGATGATTCAAAATCATACGTATCGGTACAGCCAATAGTTACGAGAACCAAACTATACCATACGTCCGGTATACGGGATTTTATACCAGTGCCGTATGTACAGGACACGTTGTTCACTATTTATGCGTCCGTGATTTACTATTACAGTAAGGACGTGCGGCTGCCGGTGCAGTTGCAGAGGGCTATGGCAGCGGAAGCCGAGGCAGCGCGAGAAGCTCGAGCGAAAGTCATAGCGGCCGAAGGTGAACAGAAAGCATCGCGAGCTCTCCGGGAAGCTTCAGAAGTTATAAGCGATTCCCCGGCTGCTCTGCAACTCAGATATCTACAGGTAACCGCACAATCGAATAAATAGCTGGTTTCAGTTATAATCGGTTCAGAGCTGAGTGTGATTTAAACCATATTTCACGTAGCCGAGGGCAATGAATAAAAAATTACAATTTTTATCTCCTTAAAAAAAGAGGATATTTACTGTATTTAGTATAAACACATTTTCAACTTAACCTTTTTTTCTGACACTATCGTGAAATTTTAAATTATAGTTATACTGCTTAAGTAGGTTTATCGAGCGGGTTAAAAACCTATTATAAAATCTGAGTTGGTTAAAAACAATAATCTGAAACTATGTTTATACCACTAAGATCCTAAATAGCGATATCTCCCATGTTAATAGAGTTGATCAAATTATGTTTTTTTTTATGATAGCCTCTGCAGAGCAAAGGCAATTTTTTCAACAATAATTTGATAAATAAAACTGTGTTATTATAGAAGTTAAAAAATTAACTTTTTACTTTATAACTTTTAAACATTTCAAAGACAGCTATTGATAGGGCTAATTTTGCTGAAAATGTTGACGCCTTAACTTAATAAAGGTTATTACTAGGGAACGGATTTGAATGCAAATTGCATTTTTTTCTGAATGTCCGAAAACATTGGTTTCCAAGCAAAAAGTTCATTTCATACATCAAGGAATTAAAAAATGTAACTTTTATTTTGCATTTTTTTGCATTTTTTGCATTTTTAAGACTTTATTACATTTTTAGAGCATTTTTTGACATTTTTAGTGCATTTTTATGGTTTTTAAGTCATTTTTTCAACATCTTTTCAATATTCATATTAAAAAAAATAAAAATACCTAAATATGTTTTATGTTACGAAATTTCCAAATTATTGTTGACACGTGTAGACACAAAATATACGAGTATACGTCATACAAGTTACAACAGATTATTACCCGCATTAAGGTAAAGATAAGATAAGCTATTTATCTAAATTGTACAGAAGATAATTGAGAGTTAATATATTAAAGTTTTATTGTATTTAAATATTTTTTATCAGATTTTTCGTAGTAATATGTTTTTTTTATAAGTTTTAAATTCAAAATTGTGTTTTTATTGAATATAAATACATTTTTAAAGTTTTTTAGGGCATTTTATTAGTGCATTTTTTTGATGTTAAAGCATTTTTTAAGGCATTAAATCGTATTTTATTAAGGCATTTTTCTTGTTTTTTAGAGCATTTAAATCCGTTCCCTAGTTATTAACTTCTCGATTTTTAATAATTTTTTTAGTTAACAAGAAAAAAGTGTAGGTTTTACGCAATTTTAAATAATAATAATGTTACCAGCAACCCTAATCGGAAAAATTACAATGTAATAATGATTTACATTATTTCTTTGTAAACTAAAAAAAAAATATTAAAAATCATGAATCCAATGAAAACTGAAAGTTGAACCGTCTAAATTTTCAGAAAAAAAAGTCCTATATAAAATGGCTATCTTCGAATTTCACAAAAATTATAAAATAAAAAGTTAATTTTTTAACTTCTTCGATAATAGACTTATATTTACCAAACTATTGTCAGCAAATTTGCTTTAGCTCAGGAATACTCATAAAAAAAAAAACGATTTGATTATTTCTTTTAACACGGGAGATATCGCTCTGTATAAATCTCGGTGGGACACTGTACGTAATCGTTATATTAAAATATCAAGTCAGCTGTTTCAAAAGCTATATTAAAGCATACTTATTCATAAATCAGTTAGTTTACCTAATATTGTTTAATGTGAAATATAATTTGTGTTTTAATCAAAATAATGTATCTGGCATTGGGGTTAGGTGTAGATGTGTTTGTATATATACGATCAGGGGATCTGGTCTTCGATATAGTGGCATGTGGAAATGGCAAACGGTGGTTGAAAGCGTTCTTGACTCGACCGTGATGAAACGTGATCAACAAGATTTTATGTACTCTGGAAGCACCACTGCAGTACACGTCGTATAATATACTTCATTATCGGAATAAATTGAAAACTGAACAATCTCGAATCAGTTTTTCCTTGTCTCCGTTTTAACTTTTATTTTTCGTCTCTGTTGCTGTATTATATTTCCAGCCGTCCTTGACATACTAAAGTTCGAGTGCTGAAGAGCACATTATACAGGGCGCAGCTCATATTATGTACCCATAGTGAAATAAAATACCGACGGTGTGTAAATCAATAATTATACCATAGAAAGTGAGAAAGTGTGACAATTGTGTTGTGGATCTACGACTATGATGTATCCCTGTATTTAAGTGTTATTTTATACGAGCAAATATATAAATAATATTTCATAATACTACATAGTGTATATTTTCCTTTCAGACTTTGAACACAATATCGGCTGAGAAAAACTCTACCATAGTGTTTCCATTGCCAATCGACATTATTTCATTTTTCACGAGACCGCGGGAACCACGGGAACCACGAGAACAACGAGAACCAGCAAAAGATTTGTCAAGTCAAAGCAGTTAGATAAAAAATAAAACGCACGTTATATAGGTACACATGAAATGAACCATTGAGAATCAATGAAGTATTTCATGTAAATTATACAGTATACAACATATAATAAACTTATTTACTTATTATTATATTTGTCTAAAATTCGTATTTATATGAACGCATACTGTGCATAACAAGATAATATAGATGTATCGTCATAAGTTTTCATCCGATAAGTCATTATCATGCAGCAAACCATAAATTATTGTATTTTGTTAAACTATTTAAATACATGTATTTTTAATTCATAGGTATTATAACCGTTGTGGGGCAAAAACTAATATTTTAAAATATTTCAGAATTTTATTTTATGTGAAAGATTTACTGGATTTTTAAATTGAGCTATTTTTATTTTTTAATCATGTAATTTAAATATGTCTGACAATTATAACAATAACATTCAATCTATTTTTTGTTTTACATAAATTATGAAATGAGCCAATTACGATAATTATTATAATTAAAATACGAGTACGTAGTGTTGAACATTTCAAACTACGAAATCAACTATAATTGTGTCCATAAAAAAAAAAAAAAAAATGCTTGGGTCTTAAGAACTAATATTCGTATAATTTGCATATTATACATTTTACATACGTTTGGTGAATTGGATCTTGTTGGGCATAAAAATGTTTATGTTTTAAATCTTGCACGAAGTGACTTATTTTCATTTTGATGGTTTTACAAATGTGTATTTTTCATTCCAAAATAGTTAAACGGCTGTTGTGATGTTCCTACTGACGGCATAATACAATAAGCTCAAATCGCATTCGATGAATTGCAATCGATATACAACCTTAAAACTAAAGTCAAACAAAATTAAAAGATCCAAAAACGTTGAATACTCGAAAATTATCACCCCATGCATGGTGTTAAATTGCATACCCAGACGCCGTCAAATGTAAACTTAATATACCAGGTATTACATTATTAAAAAACGAAGGATTCATAATATAATTTATTAAGGATACGTAGAAATAACAAGAAAAGTTCACCAGGATATTATATACTATATATATACTATTTTGTTGGATCTCGATTTAACGTTGATATAAAACTTCAAACAGGCTTGTCTTCAGATCAATCCCATTAGGAGGGCGAAGAAAAATGTAGTATTTGGTCAGTCAATTTATAACAAAATAACATTAGGGCTAAAGATGATTATTATTATTAGTTAGTAGATCATCAATGTATTGATGAATGCTAAAAATAAACAACTAAAAGAATGGATGACCAAGGGTTTATTGATTTCTGCCCGTCATAAACAGTCTCTATCTATGAAATGTAAAAAACACCATAATTATATAAAGTTAAACTTGCATTTTAAGAAATTAGAAAATAATTACACAAAAACTATAAGGCTAGCAAAACAAAAATTTAATGAACAAAAATTTAAAAATGTAAATTCGAATGCGAAATTAACCTGGAAACTAATAAATCAAATTACCGGATCTAAATGTACAAATGATAATGAAATTATCAAAATAAAACATGATCATGAAATACTTACTAAAAATGATCCCATAACAACGTCAAATACATTTAATAATTTTTTCATAAATATTGCAAATAATATAACAAATAATTCACCAAATTTAAAAAAATACAATTAAATTAAAAATATTTCTTTTGATGATATATTTTCTAAAACAATGGAATCTTCAGATATTCTTAATATTATAAACAGTTTTAAAGATGACACGGCGGCGGGTCTGGATGGAGTAACCGTTGAAATCCTAAAAAACATAAGTAAATACATAGTGAATCCTCTTGTTTTTATATATAATTTAAGTCTCAAGCAATGTATTTTCCCTAATTGAAAATAGCGGATAATAAACTTATATTTAAAAGTGGAGATAAAACAAATATGAACAAACTATAGTCCTATATCAATGTTAAGCAATTATTCTAAAATTTTTGAAAAAATTATAAAAGCAGGACTAATATATTTTTTAGAAAAAAATCAACTCTTATCTAAGAACCAATATGGCTTTAGACCGGGGTTAAGTACAGAAAATGCCCTCTATAAAGTAACTCAGTTTTTGTACAGTGAATTAGATAATGGTAAAAAGTCAATGGGAATCTTTTTAGATATAGCTAAGGCTTTTGATACTGTGAATCACGATATTCTATTGAATTATACTGCCCAGCTTTGGAATAAATAGTTGTAGTCTAAACTGGATCAAAAGCTATTTAATTAATAGAAAACAAACAGTTACAATTAATAGAGTTAATGGTAACATGCTTGAAATTAAATATGGAGTACCTCAGGGTAGTGTTTTGGGCCCTTTTTTATTTATTTTATATATTAATGAAATTTGTGCTGCTAACATTGTAGGTTCATTAGTAACATTTGCGGATGATACCTGTTTGCTTTTCTCAAACTCTTTTTACACAAATAAGCATCGGAGTTACCTATCTTTAAATAATTACGTTCTTTATTTATCATTATATAGTTTGATGCAAATTGTTTACATTTTTACAATTGATGGCTTATGTAGTTATATGTTCTCGTATACGTATACAGAATAATATTTTTAGATGAGCTCAACTCCTTTATTGGCAATAAAAATGCTTTAAATTGAAATATTTTTTCAATATTCAAGGTACCATAAAAGCTATGTTTTTCACTTTTTTTCATGCCATCCAAGTGTGTCCTGTAACTATACATACTTTGATTTTTTCAAATGGGAACACCGTATTTTTAGGCAAAATATTATTCAATACTTTTTCTGGAATTATTGATGTATTATAGTCAAAATTCGGACCAATACTTTAAGGGTTCTTCAAATTTAAAATTGAATACGAAAAGTGTGAAGTTCGTGTAATCTTGAATAAGTGGCAATTAGCATTAACTTGCAATTACAAATCATATTACAATGCTATTTTCCTCAAAAGTACCCTCGGGTTGATAGGGTTGCCGTTCGAAGCAGTTCGCATCCTGCATTATAGCCATTCGCTGTCTAGCACACTGTCCAGATTCTTCAGCTGTAAAGGAACTTTTTACGTTTTTACCATAACCCCCAAGCAGAGCAAAATTTTTTATGGTCCACTGATGAATGTTTTAACTATTTTTGAAGATCACTGTGAAAAACCGGTAGGAGTTCCGGAAAACATAAATTCAATACCTTTATCCTCTATGTTTTGTTTTATTTTTTGAATAAAATTATAAATTATTATTATTTGTGTTATAATATTTTTGTATTTTTTCACTTATGTATTTTTCATGAATACTATAATACCTGAGTTGGAATACTGTAAAGTTGGATAATAATAATACACGCCGATAAACCGACATTATATTATAGTTATTGTATTCAACACTATGTTACATACAATTTTAAGTTTTACACACATATTCATATCGGAGCCGGTGGTTAATTTTTTTTTTGAAGATGGGTAGCTGTAAATTAACCATATCGTTGGGCATCAAGTTAAATATCTGTGTTCCCAAAAAATAGTAAGCTTTTCGGCAACTAGTTTTAGAAATGAATTACAGTATAATATACGATGAATGGAATAAAAATTAACAACTTTTCCTGGATAGCGTTGAATGACTAAAGTGGAAGATAAAGTGAAAAACCCAATACATCTTATCGACGCTTTTGTATTGTTGTTGACGCATATTTGCGTTAAAACATACGTCATTATAACTTGTCATATTCAGTCACAGTACTTTCAAAACAATGCAAATGTTTAGATGAAACGATAATAATAATAATAATAATAAAAAAAGTGGTTTCAATAATATATTAGTATATTACTATGTCTGTGTTGTAGATATGAGCATAGTAATCGTAAAATATATCAATTTAATAACTACTACTCTATATAATTATCTTCATCCGTACTTCAATCATATAGTATACTTTGCATTCATATACTGTACAAACTATACAAAAACGCATTACAATGCAACAATTTGTCTCCTCTCCGAGTTCAAATGAATCGTATTACCAGAACCGTACGCGTAATATTATAATTTGGAAACCAAAGAACAGATATACTTTCAGATTTCGAGTCAAGTTAGTTAAACGGCAAACCAATTTTGACCGCGTTTAACTCGGGTGTTTGTTGTGAATGTGTATGGATATTGGGAGATCATAATATTTTGTCGGATCAATGATCATACACTGAATACGGATTTATAAGTATAACAATAAATTAGGATGCCAAAAGTTTTTATAAAAGATTCTACAACTGCCTAGGTGCCCAAATGGCAAAAATACACTAATCCAAAACTTGGCCAAATAGTTCCTGATTATCCTCCAATACGCTTGAAAGAAGATAACTTTGAATGAAAAAAATATTTTTTTTTTCTTTTCCCAAATTAGAAACTTTAAAAATGTTTTTTTCATGTTGTATGTCGTGTTGCTTTTAGCTTATAATATAATTTTTGTGTTAAGCGATATGGACTGCAGTATACCACAATTGAAAAAAAAAAAAACAGTAAAATGCATTCCTGGTTTCACTCAGGATCTAAAAATATATTATTATGTGCTATAAATATGTAGGCATTATTCTTATCGCGTTTAATATTATTAGATTATATTATTGCCGTGAACTTTGGTATCGGTAACGAGACTATATAAAATAACACAGGTATGCGGTCAGTATTTGGAAAAAAAAAGTTTATTCGAAGGAGTAAAAATATAAATATTAAAATTAACAACAGTGTATCATTATAATAATATATAGTTCACACAAATATAAATCGGATGAAAATGCTTGGAGCGCACATTTTTTTCTCTTTATAAATATAATAATATAACAAGGTTTTCATATTTAATAATAATAATTATGTTACCTACTTAACTATCTATACATACAAAGTTTTGGACTCGATTTTATACTTTAAATCTTAGTGGTCGGTAAAAAAAGATTATCATATTTACAATAATTATCACTATGCAGTCCATCGGAAAACGCATCGTAAGATCTAACGTATTACATAATAATATAAAATTTCGTTAATGTACTACTATTTACACGTGTGTACATACGCCATTCCCACCGCGGTCGGAAATCATCGACTGACTCGTCCCCGTCATGCCGTCCGCAGCGGGGTGTACTTGACACGGTTCTGGTCCGTGGGCGCGGGCACGTTCGTGTAGTGCGGCATGCTGTCGAATAGCTGTTGCACCTTGTCCTCGACCTCGTCGAAGCGTCGCGCTCCTGCCTCCGACCCTGCGGCTCCCGCTCCTGCTCCTGAAGCGGCTCCCATCCCCGCCCCGGTGAAGCTGAACAACCCCGCCACGGGGGGTTCGACGGGCTCGTCCGCGTTCGTTTCGCGTTTGTCGTCACCGCCGTCCCCGGGGCCGTCGGACGTGGGCGAGGGTAGCGTGGCCAGCGAGCACGCGATCCCGGCCATACACCGGAAGGTGGACGCGCCGAGCGCTTGGGACGAGTGGTGCGGTTGCATTTCCGTTTCCTCCATGATTGTCTCGGCCGCCGTGGTCAAGCCCAGCGGCGAGTAGACGACGTTTCCGTACTCGTGGCCCGCGAAGTCTGCCGGCGTTTTGCTCTGGAAGAACGTCGAGAACGAGGGCTGCGTGTCGAAGTACGACGAGGACGACTTGGACAGCTGTAACGGAAGTGGTCAGTTATTACGTCCGGTGTATAATGAATATTACAAAATATAAACAATATTTTAAAGCCTAATTGCGAAAATCGTCATCGTATCGATCAACACAGTGAAAACTCTGTTACCCAAGTAAAGTCCTCTTCCACGAGTACGATGAGGATGTTAAAATGTTAAAACGACTTTGTGTCGTGCAAAATTGACGAGTTTAATCGTTTTATTTCGTTCGCTTTTTGTGTTAGATGTTTTTCGATAGCCCTTCTCACACCCAACCTATTCTAACCGTTGACAAACAGTTTCCGTATCTCCGTGAGCGCACGATCGAGTGGTCACTTCACCGTACGTAAACGTTTTGCGTCCCAACGCGGAAAACGGTGCAAAACGTGTGAGAGTTCACAGACAAGAAATACGATTTTTAATAAAACAAACGAAATAATCGGCCTGTATTGTTGATTGCAAATTATGTATAATATTTGCGTTTGAATTACCTTGCCGTCACTCGAGTTTTCCATATGAAACGTATTGTTGTCGTTCGCGCTGTTTGTGCTCGCGGTACTGGATTGGCCGCAAGAAGTTGAACCTGCGGTAATACGTTCGGTGTTAAAAATATCGAAATTCGTGAACTGTTAAATGTCATTGCACAACTTACTGCTAGAGCTTTGCAAACTAATACTGCTCGATGGTCTTAAAGATTGCTGTTCCGAGTTCATGCTTCTTGTCAAATTTTCATGAGAATTTCCGGATTCTGTAAAATATGGTTTCAGTTAAAAAAGTGTGATTCAATATTATTTTAAACAGTCCATAGCATCAAAAGTGTGTGTTTATTTATTGATTTCCACAAAATGCAAAACCGTTATTTTTCAGTGTATAAATCAGTAGGTATTTAGTTCAATACGCGATTAAACGAAAAGCAATATTCCTTACGTTTCGATTTGTTTTTGCCGAAGAATTTTCTAATGCGTTCGAACGGAGTGGGTCGTTTTAAAGTGTCTTTCATGCGCTGTTGTATTTGATCGTATTCAGCTCTCATTTGATCGAGCTGATCCTGTTTAACATTTCAAACATATAATTAAAAAAACCCGTTAAATTATACCTATCACCCGTATGAGCTTTAAATTATTGCTTGCCTGTTTCTCTTTGAATGATTGTTTCACGTCGTGGCGGTTTTTCCACATTTCGACAATACTTTCCACCTCGTTGATGGTTAATACTTCATTTTTGAAATCGTTTATGATCTCCAACAGCTCATCTTGGGGCGCATTAGCCAACGCCTGATTACTACCTGCTCGTGCAAAGTGTTCAATAACGCGATAATTAATAGAAATCGGTGAATAGTCATGAATGGTCCACAAAACAGAAAGTTACGTACCACGAGAGCTGTGAATTGATAAATCAGTAGGTCTGTGAATCATTTTGTTGCCATTGATAGAGTCTGCGGGGGACATGTTTCCTCGCAAATGATTGGTGGAACCGAATGAACCAACGTCTGAAAAAAAATATAAACGCAATGTCAATCACTACAGAACAGGCTGGCTCGTGGACAGCAGGCGGATGGACTTCGCGGTGGAATAACTTACTGGAATTCATTTCCAAGTAACCGCCATGCGGTTCGTCCTTGTCGACGGGTGAAGAGGGCATAGTCGGTGGAGTGCCTGAGTACCAGTTGCTCCCTGGGCTATAAGGTCTACCATTGGTAGGTACCTGGTAGTTGGTCGAAAAAATAGATTGCGGTGGTGGCGGCACTTGGTAGTTGAACATTGCCATGTTGGTAGGCGAAGACCTCACGTTCGTGTAGTTGTGTATGTTCGTATCTGGTTCCACGGGCCTGGGCGTGGGTGGCACCAAATAGTTTTCGTCCAACGACCGGCGTATGAGGTAATTGGCGTCCTGCGATCGAGGTATCAGATAATTGGCGTCCGGTAGACGCGGTATCGGGCCCGGCGATTGTGGCATTCCGTAACTGGTACCCGGCTCGTCGTTGCAGGGTTGCTGTGATGCTAGCTCCTGGGGCTGTTGTGGCTCCTCGAACTCCTGGGGTTGCTCGGATTTGTGCGAGTGCTGAGACGGCAGGGATTGTTGTAGCTGCTGGGACTGATGGGACTGATGGTGTCCATCTGATATTCCTTTAAGTATGCTGTACATGCTAGTCAGTTCGGTCATTTGCATATGGCCTTTCAGTGCTTGTGCCAGTTTTTGGTGATTAGATGCCTCTGCCACGTCGACGGGTGTCATCTGTGATACGTTGCGAATCTGACATGCCTGTTCGCCGCCCGGGCTCTCCAATAAATGCCACATTAGTTTCTCCAGACCGAATTTCGCAGCAAAGTGAAGCATTGTCGGATACTCTTCGTGGCCTAAAACGTGATCAACAGTTTTTGAAATTAGAAACACTATATCGCAACAGTGTATATTATATGTTATGTTTGTCACAAGTTATGAAAAACTATTCATCATCATAAGGTTTTATCAAACTCACTGTATTGTGATCGAGGCCCTACACTCTGAAGGAGATGAAAATTAGGAGGAACGTTCTTCATATAAGCCGAGGCCAAGAACGAGTCCAATTGTTCTCTATCGGAAGGATGCAAGCCGAACGTCTACAAAAAGATACACACGTTTAATTAGATATCTCATCAGTATGAAATTATGTTATTATGAAAAAAAAAAATAACTTCTTCTCACTTGACACAAAAAATTCAATGGATTGTCCAGTGAACGTAACAGTTGATCCAATTCTCTCATGCGGCTTTCGCATTTTACTGTACGTCGACCCAACAGTTGGCCATTTTTCTCAACGATTATGTTGACTAAAACTGACACTTGCAAACAACTCACTAAAACAAAGCGAGGAGAAATATTATTATTATTTTTAGCAAACACACGTTACAGTAATGTTCTAAGACGGAATAATTGGAGAAGACGCCAAAATAATTTTCCGACTTGGAATGATTTTAGCTTTATGTCAATCTTAGTACAAATTATATATAAATGCATATGTATACTAACATGGCATTTTAAATTGTAATGTATATGGATTTCTTTTCGTCACATTTGTTACTTCTATTCTGTGTCCGTTTTTATCCACGGTGATAACAACGCTGTCTTCTGGTGTTAACGGTTCGGCTAACAAGACGATGAGTTTGTTTTGGCCCTGTAAAAGTTCATTGAAAGTTAAATTATATGTATATATTATTTAGAATAGCGAATAACACTCTTAATACGTCGTTACCACGAGCAGTGGTTCTCACGAGAGGACGGAACCCGCGCTTCCCCGCTAGTGTAAAACCATGTGAAAAACGGTAACGTTCTCTCGTGGAAGTAAGTCTGACTTACGATTTTTATTTTTTTAGGAGTTATGGAGAATTTCGTATCCTCTTCGGTTATGCTCAACGATCGTGGAGCATGTGTAACATTGTTGAGGATATCCATGGACACTCCATAGAAATCACCAACAGATTCTCGATCTTGATCCTTGACAACCATTTTCCTCCATTCGTCGTAATCGACTAGTACTGAAATCGTTAAATACAGTCGTTATATTGCTCGCAAACGTATGATATTATCATTCGCATTATCGTTGCAATTTTAACACGCACATCTTGTTCGTAAATCTTTAATTTAATTAATGCAAACAATAGCGTATCCAAATGTATACAGTTTATACAATTATTATTCTAACACACTAACCAGTCTTGTGTTGATCAGTGAGGTCGTTTTCTGTAACACCGACCAATAAGGCCAGCATGCGATTGGTTTGCAACAACGCACACAAAGATTCGGAACGACCAGAATGTGCGAGCACTCGTTCTAAAAATACTGGACAAACCAGTACGATCTGTAACCGGGCTTGGCTGCACCGTTCCTGACGAGGTGCTGACATCACACCGGATAACACATCTTCTAATCTCACTCTTTGGATCCTGTATAGAATAAAATAATATATTACCCGTCTATTTAAAGATTTTTCGACTAAAAATATTTTAACACATTCCGAAACCAACTGCTGCATAATATATAGGTGGTAGTATTTTTATGGAACGTACTTTTTTGTACGGTCGAGTTACAAAACCGATTGTGAAACGTCCAAAATTACATGCCATAGTTCTGAGTATTATATATTTTCTGCTTTAGTGTCTAGGCTCAATGTTCAAAGTATTTAGGTGTTTCGCAAAAAAAAAAAATAATTATATATTGATCATCATAATATAATCGTGTATGCTATTGGTTTGTATTATAACATTATAGATATTTACTTTTATGAGCTCATCTTGTACGCAGAAATGTTTAAGAGTACATTTTGTATGTGATAAATTTAACCATTACAATTTTTATATTTTTCGATCAAGAAAAACGAACTATAAACAAATATGTAAGTAATATGCCTAGACCGGCTAGACCTTTATTGATTTTATGTTGATTTATGTGAAAAAATAATATTATTAATAATTACTCACGTTTGGTAAACGCTTGTATAAAATATACTAAACTAAACCACAGGGCCATTAAAATATTAAAATGAGTAATGGTACAGTTTAATCTGACAGAAAACTACCTGTTATACTATTGGCTATTATACTTTGACCATTGGACAGATTCCAAAAAAAATGACTAACAGTGTATGTCTTAAAGAGTTCATAATAAAGCATGCTTAATTCTAGGAATTACAACTTTTAAAATACCTATTAAAATATTATAATATAATAAAGTATTAGTCACTTAATGTTTCTAAAAATACATTTACAATGGACATCTGTGTGCTTTTTAATACTAGGTACTATATTTACCCACGATAAAAGTACCGTAACGTGTTCATTTTTAGAAATTTTAGCTCCGTGCAAAATAACTATATTTACAGCGTTCTACCAAGACATGAGATTGATATGAGTACGTTACCATCAAAATATCAAGGAACTGGCGCACTGTAGTAAAACGAGCAGCAATCAGAGTTATGTTTTGAATCATTAATTTCAAATTTTTACAAATAATATAATAAGAACACGTTAGTTCTAGTGACTACATTTGTGAGGTCTGACGGTATTTTGGAGAGAATCATTACCGAGAAAAAAGTAATTTTTGATTACAATCAATCAGTTATAAGAATAAGAAGTACAACATTTGAAGAGGTTTACATCATTCAAGTACAAAAATATATCAAACCGTTATAATAAATAATCATTTGATAAAAAGAGCAAAGTAAAAATATGATTAGGACGAGTGCTAATTGGTGATACTCTAGAATGCTAAGAACAAAAAAAATGAATACTCATTTTTTATAAACAGTAGTATAATTATAGTCTTATGTAATGAAATAATGAAATCAACGTATGTATAGTACATACTATATACAAGCATTTAACATGTCATATTTTTTATCTACTGTTTATAATATTATATAATACTTATATGCATGCATTCTATATATGAGTGCTATAGATAATCAATGGAATTATACAATTATTCAACGTGTTATTCCAAAGAAATATTGTAATTGTTAATTGCAAACGATTAAGTAATTAAATATTGATACGGAAGTTATTACTAAAGTATTGATGGGTCATCTGGAGCCATTTATAGTAATAAAAAATAAAATCTAAATTAAAACTGATCGTCAATTACTATATACGGCATACGCTATTAAATACTTATCAAATATGTAATTTTTTTTTCATGCACTACAATTTAGTCTTAATGTTACTTATATAGCGTACGCACCATAACGCGTTTATATATTCATACCTGTATTGTGCTTTGTTTTCTTTTTGATTGAAGTGCTGAAAACATTGAATGAGAAAATTAATCCACATCATGGCGGCTTCGCTGTCGCCGCTAGAGATGATGACGATGTCCGGACTGTCGGACTTCATACCTGCGGAACACGAAGCAATCAGTCGTTGTAACAATACATATTTACACTATACCCTGTAAAGTCTACGAGTGACAAGCGATATACGTATGCGTTGTGTATGTGTGTGTGCTGTGTGCACTTGTTGCGTTTTACCCCGAATCCGTTATCTCACCTTGTGCAGTGCATACTTGTTTTCTCACTACGCTTGCGTATAATACATTATTTATCGTATAATATAAAATATTATCGTAAGCCTTTTTTTTTTTTTATTTTTCATTATTTATGGGACAGGAGTTTCCTTCCTGTTAGCGTTCCGAACAATATGACCATACGCATAACGTATGCACAACACGCGTCGCCCTGACCAATTAAGTGCGTCTGCTTGTACGCACGCTGTATACTCGCGGCCCCGTAATACGCGATCTGCATTCGGCACTCGTATTATGATTATACACCCGGTAAATCGTCCGACGTAATATTATATGGCTGTGGCAGAGACGAAAGAGACACGCAGACGTATGGAATAGGAGAGAGAGAGAGTGATAGACAGAGGAGGAGCACGTGGATTGACCGCGAGAAGGCGAGGGTAGGTGGTGAAAAGGATGTGGCGCCATCGTCCGTTGCGAGACGCTTCGAGCGGACATATTGCATGGTAATGGTCTGTTTATAATATATTCGTACGGAATATTGCACCGACGTGACGGAGTGACGATTATTGTGTTCACGCGAAAATTGATAAATGTGATTTTAAGACCCAGCACGTGGTCGACACTTGCAATCGGTTATTGTACCTGTGCGTACGACTTTTGTTTCGAAGTGTAATAATTATAATACGTCGAGTTCAGTCAACATTATTCATATCGGTAATTTAGAACCGACAGTATACCTTTTTTTTTTGTTCTCCCGTAGGACGACCGTATGTTTTTTCAAAATATGTTTGACGCGTAAAAGAAATCGAACGGAACCCGCTTATCACATTAATATACTAAGAATACGGCACCATCCGGCCTGCAATAATCACCACCCAGTGACTATACGAATTGTAAATTTTTTTTTTTTATAAAAGTGCAAATTCGTTTTAAATAAGAATTTGACAATCAATTTTATAACACTTAAAAGATCTAAATGTGTACGCAAACGTTTAATAAATTAAAACTATTCGCAAAGGACGAAGATATATGCAGACGAACGTATTTTATAACTAAAGATTTTTAAATTAAACAAAGGTGGTTAAAAAAAATCTATGATCTATCAATACGATAAATCTGTTGCGGGTAAGCCAAGCGGTAATCGCACCAATGCTATTGTAAAATTCGAACTTATTCATTAATAACAGATTTCGAGGTCTTTAGATCATTCGATGATATTTGTACAATAGAAAAATTAATACGTATAGTAAAAATATAAGTTGACGCTTGACAGTTTTCTCGTAAATTATACAGTTCGGCACAATGTAATCCTGCATCATCAACACAACCGATTCGAAAATGAAAGTCCAAAAGAAACTAGATGTATTTAAAGTAAAAAAAAATTCAGTATCCATCTCAAATTGCTCAACAAGTTTTCTTTACTGTCCAAGAGTAACGAGCAAAAGAAGAAAATACACATGGCTGTAAGACCAATAATAGTTCCTTCGAGAAGCTGGATAAGGTCATTGTTATGAATCGACATAAACATACGAACGCTATTAACCACTGGACAGTTTTAACTATCCGCAAAACTGGGATAGTCACTCGATTTCAGATTACTCGGTTAACATTTGAGTTGAAAGTTACACTCAAATTCTGTACTTTTATTTTGTTTTTTAAATTTCCCAGTACACCCGAAGCAAAATATTATCCTGTATAGATCCTGTTACCGATCGCTACGTTTTAGTCTCGTATGCGGTTTCCTAAGAATTACATTTTACGATCGATCGAAAACCATCGCAAGCCGACGAGAGAGTGAAAAAAGACAGTTGAAAGTTTCCGAAGTAGATCCTCGTGTTCGTAACTTTCTCGAAAATCGGTGGTTGCGCCCAGCTTGTAGGAAAATTATCTGTAATACACGTGCACCGATACGGTGTACAGTGTACACGTTTCGTTTTTTGTTTACGAAAAATCCTGAGACGGAAAAACCTCTTATGTAAATAGAGACGTGTAAAAAAAAACTCACTCGTGTAGATATCCTGTACGACCATTTTTTCTCTTTTTCTTTTCTTTCAAAATTAATAATATTACAACGACGCACGCAGGTCCGTTCGGCGCACAGGTGCGATCAAATGGTAATAACAACCGTCTGGAGTGCCGCGGCCTATGGTAGCGAGTCGCACATGAAAAACAATTTGACGAAAACGCATTCGGACCGGAGAAACTGGCGGACGACGTGCGAGCGGGTGCACACTGCGCTGCCGAATATCGCGACGGACGCGAACAGACACATCGCAGGCCACACAACGGCCGTTACACTGACGTCGTTTTTGAACCGCGCGCAGACGTGATAATATAAACAGTTTATTTTTTTCTGTACGCACTCGCGCAATATAATAATATGCATTTACTCTCTGCCCCCCCCCCGCCGCGTGCCACTGCTACCACCACTACGTCATATTATTATTATTATTATGTACACACGCACACGGTTTTCGCTTATCGGACCCAGGCATCACGCGCGCGCAGGACCCAGCTCTATCGCGCACACGCCTCCTTCGCACGTATTTATTTTTATTTTGTATTGTCATTCGACGCGTCCGTCCACGGAGTATATAACGTAGGGCAACTTAGACACCTATCTAACTCTATATATATATATATATATGTGTGTGTGTACGTACACGTTTATACCTACGTAACTGCGCGGACGGATTTGATCGGCGTACGTCATACGTCATGATGGTGCGCGTGACCGTACGACATCGGCTTACGAAATGAACCAGTTCCTCACCCTGCGTGGGCGCCGGCCACGGGTTCGGAAGTGCCGGTAGATTTCGACTTTTTTAATCTAAAATCAATCTCAAACCGTATTGTTTGAATCCGATTTCGTGGAGTTAGTGTCCTCCGAATTCCAAGGGGTATAAGAAAAATTACACATTTTCCTGGTTGCCAGGTTTTCACCCCACTGAGCAGAGAAATCGGGCGTCCTGTACGATTCAAAGTCCCGGTGCGCGTATACTATGGTATATTTATTTTGATTTTATTTGTATTTACATCGTAAACGCCGAACGGTTATTGGTTATGACAAAAAGTTAGAAATTAATTAACATCGGTAAATGTCGGTTTCGACGAAGGACCTTTGCGACTGTAATGAGACTTTCTTCTGGTGATTCACTGCAGCGACCTGAATAATTTATCGCTATAAGAGCGATGTTCTACAGCTGAAACCACCGACTACGTTCAAGATCATTATTCCTTTCAGTGCGTATCGCCTAAGACATATAATTAGACTGCTGCGGATGTTTATAGAAGAAAAAGGTTATGGTGCGTGATTGTGTCGAAAGTGTGGTTCTATGAAATAAAATCAATATTCATTGTAATTTCGATGGACCCGACGACATGGTTCTAGGAATATCCGTAGCGCAATATTCAAATTGAGTCGAATGCTGAGTAACGATGAGTTCTGACTTCTTGGACGGTTTTTAACGGAATTTTTTCGAAATAGTTTTTGTAGGTTACAAGGGAAGTATAAAGTTTCTTATAGAAATAAAATAAAAGCTTGTGGCAATTAGAGGTAACAGTGTAAAACGTTCTTTATTTGGTTAGTTGTATTGAAATGTATGATTATTTTTAACGTTATTGCCAAACAATTGAGTTTTTATTATTTTTTTATCGTCTTTAATAAAACCCCAAGTTTTTTCAAAAATAAATAATAAGAATACATTTTTAAAAATAACTTTATTGCGTGCAAGAAGTTTAAAGTATTTTTAAACTATCGACTGAGACATAAATCCAATACGAGTGGTACGGACATTATTTTATGCCTTTCTGAATTAATAGCTTCAACATGATTCCTGCATACTTTTAAATTTACTTTTCAAACCTAAAGTTGTACAAGCGATTATTGTGACGGGGTTAGAACCGGTAGAGCTTGTATAAATTACAATATATGTTATTAGTGGGCGCACCACGAGTAATCATTTTTGTTCGAAAAATTAAATAGAAATACATTTTTTTTTTTGTACTATCGTCAGTAGTATACGAAGTTCGTGAAAAACTTTCTCGATACGTACGGCTGCGTCGTGCCTTTAAATGCATAATATAGGCACCAAACGCATACACAGCTACAATTCCATTCAACTCGACCGTGCTTGCAATACAACCGACTGCCGACGCCGCCCATTAGGTGTGCGATTTATTCGGAGAAATACGAAAAAAACAGTGTGAAATTCCTAGCCGGAAGTCTAGTCGATAAGCAACGGTAGACGACTTGATGAACTTTAGTACGAAGACATTGGATCTCGGATCGACCAATTATAACGCACATAATATTATTATTAGTATTGTGTTGCGTGCCACGTGCACGGCGTATAATGCGCGCGTTCCTGTACTTACTATTGTAATCCAAACCGTCATTACCATATTATCGATATTGTGTATGGAAATATTATAATAACGTTATTCGGTATCGTACAGTGCACGTGTGGAGCTATAAGGAGTTATAATCGTACGGATTATTTTCATAATTAGTTTGCCGGAGACGCGATGCGTACACAAGACGTACACGAGGGTGGGCTAGGGGAGGGCCGGGGGATTTATTATTCTAGCGTGCGCGTCCAGAAAAACCATCTGTACACTGTCTTGGGCCGTTGAAGCATTACGAATAATAATATATATATATAATACGTACGTACAAGACCAGTAGCGAATTGGCAATGCACGTCATGGCACACGTGTTGACAATAGAATTATAATACGAAAAGTTTCTACATTTAAGGCATATGACGATATAATATAAGTACGCGTGGATAGATATATATTTTGTAGTGAGGATTTTTAAGCGGATGACCCGCGACGAAAAAATTAATTGACGTTTTCGCAGTGACAACGTGATCGGGCGTTGTGCCGGTGGGGGGAGGGGGGGAAGAATAATTTATATTCATGTCAACCGAACGCGTTATTTTGGTTATACGGTCGGTTTGTGACTATACGCGTATACCTTTATAAATATATACTCGTCCTTTTTCACGCGTGTTTATTTCGTACGCAACGTCTATACATGATGGTGGTTATTATAGTTAACGCGTCTGAAGGACGCGCGTACAGGTATGCGCAGTAATTAACGTTTTAGAGATATAAATCGATATTCAACTTGGGTCACTGATAATTAACCGTTTACACGGTTAAACGTGGTGTAGCTTATACACATATAATCGTGGATGGCCGAAGAACGTATTGGGCTTTAGTAGAATGTGGCTTGGCGAATCGTATACGATTTTATAACCTTTCTAATCGATTAAAAAAAATGTGATTACAATCATAACCCGTAGTAGTACAATAAAGTACACTTTTAAAAGACTTTACCATTTTACCCTCCTCCTTCCCATCAAGAATATATTATCAAAAAATACGTGGCATGAATCACAGGGACAGAGATGAATTGCAGGCGAGAAGATCGAACTTAGCTTTAGAGTTAGCCGCTCTCTTCCGACTTTATTTATCTTATCCAATGTACTAATTTATTCACTATAATTCGAACGTGTTTGTACGAACTCTAGGAGAAAAATAATGGAAATATATAATCAATTATTGAAAGATGAAACTGTTAATTAATTAATTATTACAAAACGTGACACCAATAATAATTATTAATATGTATTTACAGTTTGGCGACATACGAGTTTTACTGTCTGTCATTAAATTGTACAACATGTTATACCTATTTGTTTCCATTGGAAAAATGCACGAATAACACGCACAGTGGGTCACTGTGTTGTATTGTTTTTCTATATGGTTAAGCAAGGAAATTCGGTCGCATGTAGCATTAAATGCATTCCCTATGAGTCTTATAAATTTTCCTGACGGATTAGTTCACTGACGGTTTTAACTGATACGTCAATCGTTAACGGAAACGATGAATGTGTTGATAAAATATAAACTGGACTTGCGCAATTCGTGTGTTTTTATCAATTTGCCAAACATTCGTAAAAACGAATTTAAATTGAATTGTATATTTTGGCTTTTTAAACTTTTAAAAATCTTTACCTTTAGAGAAAAAACGTGTTCATAAATTCAAACTTGGGTACACTCAGCACAGTCCACGTATAATATGAACTTTGGAAAACATTGATTAAATAAAAATTTCTGACTAATGTTGTAGCAATTAATAACACTTTACGCGCGTAGGTAGAAGTACACATTCATTTTTATCAAAATCAACAATGACATATTAGGAAAAACCAAAACAACATAATATGACGGAATTATCGCGCATCATTGTCATATTTATCTCGGCATTTTGCTATACGAATAACCGAAATCCACTGAGTATGGATAGTTTCAGACGTTATCCTTAAGTGTAACAGTGCGAGAGTATCGGTATTTTAGCGTCTCCGCGTCAACTATTTGCAATAAATGTCCAATTTCCATATTACTTGTGATCGCGACAAATGTGATTAAATTCGATTAAAATAGTGACGACATTCGTCGTTCCATGAGCAAGGTTATGTGATGCTATTAAGAAATTAATCGATCATTCGCGAGAGACATGAAAATTTAAAAATCCAAAAATGATTTAATACGCTTTTGAAAACATGTACGAAATGTGGTTCTACACAGTCAGGAGATTAAATCCGAGAACATTTTTTTCGCAATCTCATTGATTGCCGTTTGCATAATATTCGTAAGCCGATAATTTTTATTTCTTTACAAAGTTTTTCGATTATTTGTACGGGTTTATGCAGTTTGTGTTCGAAACCACAAACCAACTTCTACATCGCTAATAGATCGATTTTCATACTACATCTAATCAAAATAAATCCATCGACATAACGTAAATATAGTTCACATCAAACTGATAGTAATGATTAAAAATTATTTTCTCATGGCCATTTAATTGACTCGAAACATGCGATGAAATGCGGAAACATCTTCAATTCGTCACTGCATAAACGCTCTCTAAATCCGCAGAGTGGTTCATACGTATTGCAAAGTGCTAATTACGGATAAATAAAAATATATTTTGTTAATATTATACATAGGTAGTTAGAAGTTGAAGCCAATCGATATCCAAGACCAATTAGTGTTGTCGTGCATGAGTATAATTTATTCAGCATTATTCACTTTCTGTTTATAGTATTTTAAGCAGTGTTAGGTTCCTAATCCCTAGAAGCCCAATCAATTGCATAACCATTTCGTTAAACAAATATTTTCTGGCTTAATAAATAATTTAGTAAATAATAATTATAAACAGACACCTTTGTATTATTTTATTTTTCTATATTCAATTTGTATCTCAATTCTACACATCATTGTTATAATTTGGTTCACTTTGCGCACCAAGGAATCGATGGAAAACAGCGTATCGTGCAGCAAAGCCTCCTAAGCAAATTTCGTTATTCGAATGAATTTCATTAACTGAATTTCGTTATTAGTCATCTATGTTTTTATTTAATTTACATGATAATAAATAATAAATAAGCTTTCGTGATAAATGTTTAGTTAAAACGGATAAAGAATTAGTCATCTTAAGATTAAATAATACTTAATTATCCTTAACATTCAATTGAACTAAAGGCGTATAGTTTTAGATAAATCCAAAACGACGTCTACAAATTATTGTACTGAACAGTTGAAAATGTAATACAGTGATTTGGTATAATTATAAATAATTTTTCAATTATAATTTCATGTTCATTAATATTAAAATATTGATTTTAAACAACTGAATTTATGAAGGTAATTGACGTATTGTTGATGACTTTCGCTGCGACAACGATGCGAGTACAAACATTAAATAATTTTAAACAATATATTTTAATATTTATTCATGAATAACAACAGAATACATTTTTCATTCCCTATTTTCATTTTTTTACGGTAAGTTCCAATGAATTTGACTATGTCTATTTTTAAATTAAAATTGATTTTAATGGGGTTTAAATGGTTAAAATTTCAAAGTGAGAAAGTATAATTGATGACGAATGCAAGTCGGTTGTTTTTTAAATTCTTATCCTACCAATACACCGATCGATACGTTAGAAATAGAAAACGTCTAAATCAGCTCTATGTTGCTCGGGTGATGGACCGAGACAGAAATCTACCGCTTCCGCAATTCCTTAAAGTAGAATTAATTACAAAAACCGTTATTACTTTGAAATCGTTGGCAAACAATTTTAACTATTACAATTAAAAATTACAATATGAGTTGTAATATGACAAGATCTTATATAAACATAGCATACTGTAAGTTATAAGTCAATAAATGTTAAATATTATTGCTAAATTGAGTAAGATGTTATAACTTGAATCGAAAACAGCCGATAACTGAATTTGTTTTTAAGCGCTGGAGTCTTCAAATATTTTTTAATGTATTGATATAAAGCAAATGGACATTGATTATTATATCATACATTTCTATAATCCTATTATTCATCGAGTATATAGTATTATAGCAATAAAGGTGATTTGTAGTATTAGCTTCCATCCTATGAATAATGATATATTTATAGTTAAATGAAATTAAAAAAAAATAAAAATTCGTTTTGAAATAAATACTTTAAAACTTATTTCAACAGTCATGATCTTTAATTTAGTCATTTTTGACTTAGAAGGACGCAGACGTATTTTAGCTGAACATTTATGAAATTTTAACTGTAAATCGCGTGTATAAATACTGCTACTACTATTGATTTGAAAGTGCTACTAATTGAGTAGTTACAGTACAATATCATTTAGCATGTATACATATGGTACGACAATGGATCGAAGTTATCAGGCACAACCTGACCTCTGAGAAATAATTATCAATGCTTGATTTTTATTACTTACTTATTTTACTATATGACAAAATATTATAAAGTATTAAACAATTAAACTTATTACAGAACATATTACTACTTTTATTGATCGGCAATTAATTAATAATTATACAAAATAGTAATCACTTTTAATACTTAGCAGAATGACGACACTATAATTTTTAATATTTTATACGTTTTATTTTTAAAATATAAAATCAACGTAAATATTTTTAAAGACTATTGAAGACTATTGAAGACTTGAAGACTATTTTACGGAAAACTATGATCAAACGGAGACTAAAGGTAGATTAGTCATTATATTGATTTATTATTATATAATACTTATATATTTTACAAAAATTTAGCAAATTAAGTGGAAATTAATTATCATAAGTATAAAAAATCCTTATTAAAAATCCATTATATTTTTAGAAACCGTATATAGGATTAACTGAGTTCATTCTTAACTCTATGGGCATTTGCATTCATTCAGACTAAATTATAAGTAATAATACATCTAAGTAAAATTATTGAAATTGTTTAAAGTGGAATTTGAAATGTTCATCAGAGCTTATCAAAATTATATTCAAAGTAATTAAACCATTAGTATAAAGGATGTAACACATCGATTGACATCCTCTATCTATGTACTCGTAACATCGAATTCACGTCCTGTTCATCAAATATAACTTTAGATATACTCTTAGGTCAATCTTCACATTTCAGTACCTGTATGGATATGACAACTATAAAATGTAATGAAGGGAAAATCTTTGGTTTGTTGATATTTTAATGTTAAAGTAAAGCGAAGATATTTAGAATAGCTTGTGCGTAAAAGTGTTCTACAAGAATAAACATTAAGTTGCGCAACTAAATTATACAGTCTATATCGACGCGATGGTAGAGCGGTTTTGTAAATTTTATTAGAATTAAATTTACTCAATGCTTCACAGTTGAGACGTCCACGACTTATACACGCCTAACACAACTTAACAGCTACAAAACAGAGATTCAACATTATATAATGTCCATGCATTTTTTGATTATCCTAATATTTATTTAAAATGTGAATACATTATTTATCACGCGAATTGACGTAAAATGTCTTATCATAATTAAGATGACATTTCGAAATTATTTATAATCGAGTACAAAACTATTAATCATAAATATACTATTAGACGAAAATCAGTGACAATATTATGTATAGTTTGACCATTACGATCAGAGTGTCTTACGATTGCATGTAAACAAAATACAGGTCATTGTGCACATTTTATCAGTTCTAACTGTTAATGATGCTTCTTTGGCGCCATCGTCGAACATTTAGCCGTTTACATATTATTTGTTCTAAAATATGATGCAATTAATAAAACACAGGACGATTACTTCAATACGTGTTTGCTATTATTTATTTGAATTACTAATAAACGCGTGTTTACAATTCAAGGTACCATACTGACGATTTCGGCTAAATGGCCTTGTATTCGGAATGTAATTTTCGGAGCAAAACTTGGGAGTCCAACGAATACTTTTTGTGAAACGCTCAAATCTCCCGGCGTAGAATTTATTTTAATTTTAAATTGCTACACTCGATTTCGATACGATGATATAGGAGTATAGGACCCGGTCATAGTGTTAAAGACGTTATCTAGGCCTATTATTCAGGTTGTTTTCGATGTTTTTCGTATCGAAGTAGTCTTTGCAAATCGACCGACGAAAAGAAACACATCGAACTCTCCTTTGACAATTATTTGTCTGTTTCATCTAGCAGTAAAATTACGTTTTAGGTTAAAATTCTAACTTAATGAGCATCGTTTCGGTTCCGCCTGGGAAAACGGTGGTCGAGTGGATTTCCCTATAGATAATGATATAGTCTGTGTTAACTCGGTTCTAGTTTCGGCAAAACTACATGACGTGTTGTCGCATGTTATTATTGTTTGACGCAACAAAAAAGTAACATTTTTTAAACGGCTGTTCAAAATTCGTGTTTTCAGTAATAAAATGCCGCGGCCGAAACAATTAGCGTCAAAAGGTGAACGCGAAGATTAATAACAACAACATGTATAAATAATAATAATAATAATAATAATAGAAGTAATTCATTGAAACCGATCGGGAAACGCACATCGTATCGTCGGACGCCGTGGAAGCACGCAATTCCCGGAAGGCGCACACGTGTCGTATGTGTTGCGTATCGGAAGGCGGGCGCATAAAGTGTTGTAGCTTACGATCAAGACCGCCGCGGCGGCGTGCGCATATGGTAAAAAATATTAACCATTATTATTATTATTATTACGTTATTTTTTTCATTTTTAACACCGTGAACGCACACTTTTCGTCAACCCCTTTTCGTCTCTGTTTTTTTTTCCCCGTCTCTGTATATTTCTTTTCTTTCGTTTATTTATACAAGCGTTTAGCGTAGTACATACATTTCCATATATATATACGTATAATGTATACACGTAGTTCCATCTGCAGGTACGGAAATAAACACATCCTGGACGAGGCGGGGAACACGTGCTACGAGAGTGGTGGACCGACGTACTATTTTAAGCCGTACGCCTCCCTTTCCCGTGTCGCCCACGCACGCTCAGGCACCGCGGGTATTACGGGCGGCTGCTGTTTTGTTTAGCCGAGGCAGTTCGCGTTTTTTACCCACTCTTCGCGCACGGGGACCCTGCAGGAGCTGCCGCGACGGGTCTACGCGCGCCCATCAAACCGTCGTCGGCGGACATGATAGCGTCATTCGCCGCCCGGCGCGGTGACGCGAGCCTACCCAAGATCGGATTCGGCGAGTTCGAATCCAACCACCCTTATTGCTGCTCGCGTTAGAGAAATCGACGGATCCGTAACGTTTCGCGTGCCTCGGTGAACCCGACGTGTGTGTTCATCGCTGTGCTTTCGGGCTTTCGACTTTTTGTGAGCCCTCGGCGATCGTAGACGTGAAAAAAAAAAAAACCCCCGTTGACTCACATCGTCGCCGTTTTTTCCATGTGAACACGTCACGGTGTAGTATTAAATCTTTTCCTCGGTGGTCGGAACGTTTGCTCGCCGATTTTCTCCATATATCTCGTCATCAGCGGCTGAATTTCTCTATTACGCCTATGACCCCGCAGCTCTTCACGTCCGTTCAAACTTTACACATTTTCGACGTTTACAAGTGTTGAATGTAAGCGCGTTACGACCGATAAACGTATCTCCGAACTGCTACCTAACCTACCTATTACGCTTCGCCGTCCGATGACGAAACGCGTACAATGCTATAATGAGTTTGATCATGAAAACGTGCTAGTGGTTACTGCGCGATCGCTCGATTTTCGCTTGAGAACTTTGGCACTACCCTTTTACGGTCTCATTCGATCCTCGCTTTGTTCAACGTCATCCGGTTGATTTGTACTAACATTTAACTCCGATCTTCGCCACACAATATTCGTACCTCGTCCCTCCGCAAGTAGATTTCCAATAATTATAGTAGTCTTGAACTATTTGTACCGTTCGAGTTAAACACTGAACAATATTTTATAGAAACTGTTTATTATTTTTTTATAATATTCGTCTATGTTGTATTCGTAATCGTCATGTTTATATTGCTCTTTGGCACTTCGTGTAATCTCCGCATATTGTTCAAAACTATTCTATTTCAAGAATAAATGTTTTTTTTTTCATTCGATGACCTGCACGTATTTCTCTTGCACTAGCGTTATTGCTTATTAATATTTTTGATACATAAAACAACTACAGTTGAATTTACTGTAAATTAATTGATAACAATTTATCTTATATTTGTGTAAAGACAATAAAGCAATAACACAAAAATGGGAAAATGTAGCTCAGCCGTAGAGAATATTAGCCCACTCACGAATTTTTTCACACACCTTCTCCAACTTAAAAATCCAAAGCTTCACATTTCAATGGCGAAAACGTAAATTATGAATTTAAAATATTTGTCTCAGATATCCAAAAGTGTGTGACTAATGAGTAATGATACAAGTATGAATGGACCATAATCAAATGTTCTTTTTATTTAACGGTTCGACTTTATACCTACGCATAGGTTATGTGAAATATGATGGCAACTACACACTTCGATCGATGTTTGTTTCTATTTTAAATATTCATAGTATTGATAAACATTAAACATATAATATTAACTAATTATCAGTAAATATATTTATTGAAAGTATAATACATACTTTGTTACTATAGTATGTTGATTAAGTATTTGGTGTCATATAAATTCAGTATGGTAAGATTACTTCATTCGCGATTGCTTATTTTTTTATATTACATATAATCAGTTACTACGGGGTCCTTAATGTTACTCATTATATTTTACTCGTGATACGAGTAATTACCGATCGGAGATATGACGTCATAACCACCAAATCATTGCTTGTTATCTATGAACGTGATATTATGATGGAAAAACTTAAAAAATGTACGTGTGCAAACGAGGTGAATATGAAAGACCGTAGGTGAAATTACGGAGGTGCAGAAAGGTGTACCCTTTTAAACATTGTAAACTCAGTAAAATATATATTATGTAATTAACACAGACACACAGGATGAAAATAATCAAACCCAATGTATTATTCAGTCAAGAGTCTATAACTGAGAATTCGTTTAAAAAATTACAAGACATATAATATGCTCCATTGGTCATGATTAATTTCACTAAAAAATAATTAATTCGACGTGTGTTTTAATAAATGTCGTATATTTCTATTTTCGTACCAACTTGTACCAGCATGATTTATTATTTTAACTAATTGACATTTTGAAATTGGTCTACACGCATTAAATATTACATGTTATATTATTAATCTTGCGTTAAAATAATATATGCCCGTTGTTGAGATGAAAACTGTTTTAAAAGTTAATATCGATTAACGATTAATGAATAAAACGTGCGAGTACTGGCAATAGAGATTGGCAATAAAATTATTACAACTATACTACTGTTATAATTGTACGTCGTATGAAATATCAAAAAGAAAATACTACAATGTAAATATGAATTTGTAGTCTCCTACTCTAAAAATAAAATGTTGTAATCCACGTTTGCTACTCAATTAGTTTGACCTCATTTCGCGGTAATATTGGACTTAACAGTTTTTTTTTTTCTTAAATTTCTAAAACGCAGTAAACGCACGTTTGATATCGCATTGCGCACCGTGACTGCTTTAGTCGAGAACTAACGCTCAAAACAATGCATGGTATGTTTAAAAATTGCAAAGTAATTGAATATTTAATTGACCGTGCACGTACAACTTTACTATAATGTTTACGATTTACATTATGTACCTGTATAGTGTATGGTGTATATTTGTAATGTTATCAACACATTTGGACCATTTAGTATGAGCTTGTACAACCGTCGTGTCCCGGGGTTATCCGTTGAAATGGAATTACATCAAACGCGCGTGATTACCGTTTAAACCGTGTGTACAATAGGAGGTATAACAGACGATGCGTAGGAATAATTTAATAAAGTCCGTTGTGTAAATACAATATCACAAACTACGCAGAGCTCTCGCGTTGGCTCTAAACATTATTATTGCAACATTCTAATATAGAACCTATTCTACGTAACATATTATTAGTTATTACGTGTCTAATAAAAATATTATAACTACAACATTTGCACGCGCGTATTTTATAAAATCCTTTGTTGTACATATTTATATTTTTTTCTACTTTTAACGATAATATTTCATAGCGCGTGGTAACGTATCGTAAAATTGTTGTTGAAATTAATGTTTTATAATAGGTACTACTATTTTGTACCCAATACCTATTACTACGCGTGAAAAACGGTTTGATGAATAGTAAACATCCGCCAAGATCAAACACGGTACGAATAATATCAAATGCAAATCGATATTGTATCATATATAGCTCCTATAGTATAGATAAAAACTCCTTTAATATATAAAAACAACAAACTGACATTGTTGTAGTGTCAAATATTATAATATCTGAATGACGTATAGGACTACATTAATTCTCGATTAATCGCAAAAATTGTACTATTTATACTGTTTTCGTTTTAGAAACAAGTAGTGAATAAATCAGAAATAAATAAAACATGTTAATCAGTCCCATAGAAATCGATTTTCATGCGTAATAAGACAATGTGACATAATTACATATTGTTCATTTTAATAATTTGTGGTCATCCAAGAGAAATGCCTTAAATAATAATTTAAAGTCAAAATCTTAATTCGTCGCACAGGCACGAGCATAATAGTAAAAATGATAGTTACCTTTAGGGTCGCCAACAGACGAGAGCCTAGCTCGAGAAGACTTTGCCATGCAGTCACTTAGTGGACGTCTGCTGGAGTAATTTCCAAACGAGCTTATGGAGTGTCTACGACCGCTTTGGAGTGGAGACTTCAGGTTACTGTATCGTACGTCACCACTGCTACTAAAGAATACGTCACCGTCGGGTTGTAGGTTGCAGTGTACTAGATCGTGTTGCAGCGAATCCTAGTACAAATTTATTCATATGTTATAAGCAATTTCAAAATGTAGCTGATATGTTTTCAAATTGATATCGTATGTCAATACGATTATTATTTTTATAATTATTAATATTTTTATGTTAATACGATTATTAGTTAGATTTGCTAGACTTTTAGTTAGTTGGATATCGCAAAACGTGCAGTATATTATAATGTAAGAAGTATTGCGAGTAGACATTCACAAACATGTGTATATCATGATTTTTATCTGCAGTTAGAGAAAACTCTTCTTTGTTTTGGGCGTGGAACTTAACTTAACTTAAATAACTGTTTGATAATATTAAACACTCGTAAGTTGCGGTGAATGAGACTTTTGAATGAGCTTTTAATTTGTTATGTATTTAACAAAAACAAAGCAACATTCGGGGGTTGGGTTGACTGAGTCAATAAAATAAGTGAATAATATATAATAACTAATAAAATAGTTACATTTTTCTTATTGATTTAAAATCGTTGTACTATTGGTTTTGAAAAACGATTCTGAGCGAAAAAGACATTTTTATACAATGATTATAATGAAAAACTTGAGAATTGTCTTTTAATTCATTATATAGCCTTAGTATTAAAGTTAAAAGTTTAATGGACTTTCAACCACAAAATTGTTGCAGATTTTCTCAATTTTTATCGAGTTTTGTTCAAATTTTAAATTCAAACGCTTGTAAAAAAAGCGACAAAAGCTGGTATTCGATATTAAGCTTCACAAGCAAGATAATCGTATCAGGAACTTTTTAATACATTTTGAAGATTTTTGGTTCAACTAAAATTATATTATGGACATTTTACGAAAATCGTGAAAACAGATTCAAAAAAATTAAAATAAAAAACCAAATGGTAAGACTTATACACGCATTCCTTAATTCACCCAGATTCTAAAAAAATAAAAACACTGTCAATTCAGTAAATTAAGTATAATTTATTTTACTTCGATTATCATATAATAATAAAGTGTCATCATAAAAATATCGATTTTGAATGCTTGCATTTATTTAGCAAAAATAATTATTCAATGCGAGTTTGAACTTTTATTTATAAACAAATATTTGTTTTAATGTGTCAATTTCATTTTATCAACCTTAGCCTTGAAACGAATAAACAAGTGCCAAATAATTCGTCTACCTGTCAGCTTAAACCAATAGCAAAAATAAGCGTTTGCCAAAGACGTTTTCCCCTTACCAGCCGGCAGCCAGACTATTGTTTTATGTATTATGTTTCAGATAACGCAATACAAGGGATTTTCAGTTGTATATAACTACCCCATTGTGAAACCCTGTTATTTTTGGATTAGAGTTAATGTGTTTGTACAGTTGTGTAATAAAAACTATTTGTCGTTCTTTTATGACTTTTCGAAACAAGAAGTACCTCATACGTCTGTATACTTATCGTCGAGGTGTATTTAAAATCGTACTGTTTATTGTAAATTATAGCCCTGCAACGCTAAATTATATACACTTATAATTAAAATCAACGTACTATGCGAGTAAATAATAATTTATTACGGTTAGGAGCTGTCGCCACTGACGACAAAATTAGGTTTGTCTAAAATTAAATATATTATTATGTTATAGACGCGGGTATTTTTTTAGATGTTATTACTACTTCCTCAATTTCTTTATTAGAGTAGCTTAAGTTTCAGCCCCTCTCTCCCCCCAATATCAAACCCTATTTTCGCCTATACATATATAGTTAAATTTACAATGGAGTAATTTGTAGGTATAATCACTCGTAACCCGGCTATACCGCACCCCATTTGTCCAAGAATGTGATCAGTCTTTTAAGTTGTGTTTTATATTATTGATAACACCTAGTAAAACGTGTTGTTTTACTTCCAAATAGATTCCAAATAGAAGATTATCAAATTTTAATTCTAAATTCAATTAAAATGTCTTTTAATCTTACCTACGTGATATATTGCTTATATTATTATTATTTCGTATTTTTTATTTTATTATTTTTGTATTATAGAAGTATTACTAATAATCAATATTGTTTCAAGAAAATGCGACGTTTGGTGCGGGTCGTGAGAGAATAAAGATATTCCCACTAAAATTGTGCATTGCATGACAATGTACCTAGTCGGAATTATTTATAACTCTTTGAATTGTAGTATAATTTAATGGAAGGTTTGTTGTTAAAAATGGTAATATTTTACATGCAATATATTGTGTTGGAAAAATTTAATCTACTCATAATGTCTAGACTCTATACAGTACCTATATAATAGTTGGTTTATTGTATTTCTTCGGAAATGAATTATAAAAAAGGAAAAAAATATTATATACAACTGTCGATCGGCACCTAATCAATTATTCGAATTACTGTTTCTTTTTTCGCCGGTTTGCTTAAAACGTTATAATATGTTAGTTTACCGAGACTACAACCAACAGAGAAAGATATTTTTATTTTTATTGAATTTCTTGATTTCGCACGGCATACAGATAACGATTTTGGTCCGCTGAATGAATTTCAGTTCGTTTTATTTTATAAAACAATCTTGTATACAAATTAAGATCAAATAAAGTTTCGAATTTCGATGAACATAAGGCAAAAGTGTATTGTTAAGGCCAAACTTTAGCTGTCTATTTTTTTTTCTCTTAACAATATTATATTTTTTGATGACCTATTTTGGACGAACATATTAGCCTTGATTGATCGAATTGGATTCTATAGACAGCGGTTTGTGTGAGCTGCGAAAATTAAATTGAAACCTTATACTCGTAAATAGGAAAAAAAATGGCAGATAATTGCACATTGATGAATACTATAAGTCTATGACTATAAACTCTATGGCGTCAACAATATATTTTATAACTTTATTTATTTTAATTTAATTCTTTGAATACATATTTATTTTTTTTAAATCATCCATTTATTTTGCGATAACAGAGTACATTATAAATTGTATTTAGCAACATTAAAACGGCTAATAAAATACAATCATCTATAATCATCACTGGACCATTACATACATAACTTTAACTGTAACGTACTGGGACCATAAGATGTTAATTGTTAGTCGTACTAACAGATATTTAGTGTATGGCGGTGTCGTTATAAATAATAAACTAATTTATATTTTTAAGTTTATATAAGCTTATAGGTACATTTTTATGACTAAAATATGCAATATGCATTGATAAAACCTGTTGTAGCAGTTAGAAAATTAACAAAAAATATGTAACTTATTATCGATAACATTCGATTTCATGTCGGTGTCAGATTAGGTGAGGTATCATGATTGTTCTATATCATAGGTTAAAAGGTCTTTGTAGGCCCATGTTATCGACAAACGGAGGCAGATAGCTTAAATAAATTTTACTGAGAAAATGTTTAAAAAGCTCCATTGTCGAGATTATTTGGTAACCAAAGGGGCCTCGTAACACAAAGATCGCTTGGATTGCGGTTTAAACACTGCAATATTACCGATTCGACCATCAAGCTTGTTGATATTTAAAACAATTATAGGTATTCGCTTAAAATCTTTTTGAAATGACAATATTCAGAACGTAATATAATTCATTCGCTCGTTGAATATTTCAGTGTTCAGCGTATGATTGGTATTTTTTATTTAACGGACAATCAGTCCAACGTACAAACCAATTATAAAATATTTTAATAATTATTTCAAACGTATAGCAATATGATTTTTAAATCTAATAACACGCTGTCATATTATATGTAAGTATATCTATGTATTTAAGTAGGTGTATATTTTTAACGTAAATATAAAGTATATATTATACTGAATGAACTATTGATAGCAATTAAACAATCTTATGCTTCCCTGAAGGAACTCAATGTTTAGAGGTTCAAATCGTCTTTTGTTGTAACATTTTTGATCATTTTTAATACATATATATTATAACGGTCATTTAATTAAAAAAAAAATACAATATGTTCACGAGACTTGGTAAGTGTATATGAATACCAAGATAAGCATTTATATTTAAATTATACTTTTGTGTTCATAGGTCGGATAAGTAACACACTAACACCTATACGGCTATACTTATATGTTACCTATTCTATGTGTTATCGTTGAATTAATTTATGGACATTTTTATAAACTAAAAACTGATTTCGGCCCAAAAGTTATTGGTGTTCAATCAATGGCACCAACTAGTTTTTAAATATGATTTAAAGTTTAAACTATATAGTATTGTAATTAATAAAATTCATACACAATATAATATCAAAGGTACAATTGACAAAATGTTGGAAAACAAGAACCACTGAGAAAATCACGATTTCTTAATTCTATAAATATCTTATATTATGATAATGTTTAAATTTAAATTAAAGTCGAAACAAAATTAGAACACCCTAACTAAATAATTAGTCTATTTTGAATTATTATTTTACATTATATAAGCAAATATTCCAATCTTATTGCATGTCAACTTAAGTCAATGTACAGAATAAATGATAAAACAAAATAAATCACTTAAAAATATAAAAATAATTTACCTTGTGGCCAGAGCTGGTGTGTTTGGTGTGCTTAACTGAAGGTGCTACGTCTGCAGGTCTAGGCTGTCCCATCACCAATAGCCTGGTCTCTTCGACGTTGGCACTAAAGGACCTCGTTAAGCACTTGTTGCCGCTCCTATCTGCCTTTCTGGTCCTGCCCATCGACCCCGTCTCCGTCTTATTCCAACCCATCCTCTGTCGGTCCACCAGCGGCACGACCCTTCGTAGCCCTTGATTCACCGCGAAGTAAGAAGGGTTGTCTACAATGATAAACAGTTATAAGGTTATCTTTTTTCTCTAAGCCGCACTATACAATACTCGTTGATTATTTTCCACACGCCCTTTTTGGGGATTGTATTTTTTATTTTTTCGGTACACGTTTATAATACTAATTTTTTGTGATCATGCACATATGCACGTATCATAGGTACCTATATTATACGTACATTATAAATACATTTTATATTTTTATATTTTCTTCGTAAACAATAGTGCGTATGTATAAGCGCAGACGTTGTCCAGATTGAATCTTTTTCTTTGGGGTTATCATTTTTCGGTAGGCTGGTAACCGTCCGTGTGCACGCTGTTCGTAAACGATTTACACATGGCAACAGTCGGCGGCCGTGTGCACTCCTCCCCCCCTCCTCCTCCACCTATCGGTTTGGGTCATAAAAGACCGACCTTCTGGGCCCTATTGTACAAACACGCGGTCGTGTCTTTTGACTCGCCGCCGTCGTCACAGACAGGAAACCGGACCCCGTAGCCAGACATCTTGACGGAATATTTAGGTGAAATACGAATATCAGGAAATAATAATCCGTTGAACGCGGTGAATATCCTTATACGTTTTTCTGAAATCGACGAACTCGTAAGACATTACTATAGTGTACACGCTATCCGGTTTTAAACGTTATAATAATACGAATATTATCCTTGTGATCGATAAAATATATATACCTAAGTGTATAGTTATATTCTATATTATAATATGTGTATTTGTAAGTTTTCTAACTTAAACGCGTGACGAGCGTTTAAATTTAATAGACGGCGTGCAGAGTTGCGAAATAAATACATTTTGTTATTTAAACACAATATTTTTAACGACTTAAGAGAAAAAGGGTTTTGAACATGTTTTTATTGTTCTAAGCAGTTTTTCTGAATTTTTACTTTGTTTGGAATATTTTTCAGTTTCGTTTATTATATTTTATTTATTGTCAATATAGAAAAAAAAAAATGAATGATCAGTTAAACATTTTTAATCCTAACCTATCATGCAAATTTAAATGTGAGTAGACATTTTGTTATTTCGTTATTAATATTTTTGATCTAATTTTGACTAAATATTAATTATTTTGTTGGTTTTGAAAGGCTTAATGGTATAAGGCAGAGGTCGGCAAGTAATTTCTATTGAATTCCTTAAGATTAAAATAATAAATAAATTATGTCAAGTGAAAAAAATCTTTGTCATATCTTTATATTTATAAAATAGCAGTATGAAAATAGAAAAAATTGATCTAGTTATTACAATTAATTTATAATAAAAAATTACAATATCAGGTAAATAATAATAATATCGTATAATAATAATAATAATTTTACCAAGTAATTTAATGCAAAAAATCGCATTTCTTTTCCTTGGCCAGTTTTTTTAAATTGGGAATTTGCGGAGAACAGCTTATTCGCAATGTGCCTTCAAGGTTTCGAGAGTCTGTTAATTTTGTCCGATACTTTTTTTCAAAAAATTAATTCTTAAAAATGATGCCTCACAAATTTATGTCGAACCAAACATCGTATAACATAATCAAGTACAATGTGTAGCGGGGTCCAGAGTTTTGCCTTCCATGGTCCACCAGTTGCCGACCGCTGGTATAATAAGGACTTTGATTATATTCAACGTATGGATTTATCGTGTCAATGACATAAAGTATACCTGATATAGTCATTAACTTATAAACATTATTATCAGTAAATAAATAACTATTTAGAAGAATTATTTTTAGGTTTTTTCATTTGCTTTTACATTCAAAACGCTCATTATACATTATCAACGAAGGCAACCAATTAAAATGTATTTCTTTTGCAGTACATTTATAAGTATTTCAATTCTATCCTACAATAATAATAATAATAAAAATATACGTTACACATTACAACCCGAACTGCGTGTGATCATATTTTTTTTTTAATATTATATTTTATCCATACGAACACTTGTTGCGATTGAAATAACAGTATGTTATAACATTTTGTGACAACAATAGCTGCAGGGATGTCGAACTACAGAATATCTCGTGGATGTCCCTCGTCGTGTCATCCGCATCGAATTTCATGACCGCGACCGCGGTACGTGTATGTACATAACCCGTACACGAAAATAATAATATTATAATACAAATGGCTTATGGTAAAATATGTGTCCGCTGTACATGTTTTATTATTGATGTGCGGACGAACCCGATGGCTCCTGTGGCAGGACAGCGGATGTAAAGCGACGAGATCTGTTATTGCTGCACCGGACTCTCGGGTGATTAAAAATGTAACCGTGCGCGTTTTGAAAAGAAAACGTTTTAGAAATATATTATTATAATATCATGTGTACACATAAGACCCAATGTAATCGATTAAGTATTTCTAGTCACGGGGATGTTTTATATGCAGGAAGGGCGATTTAATGGGCATTGTGTGTGCGCGCGCGTGCGCGTGTGCGCGCGAACAGTGTGGTCCTCTTGTTTACTATGCACGCGAGTGCATATGATGAGTATAGTATAATTTATTGAATATTATATATAGTATATCGTAGGTATACGTTAAGACCGCTTCGATCGCTTACCCATGGCCGTATCCATTGTGCCGCCAATATACTTTGGAAATCTATGAACAAAAAAAATAAATACATTTATAAATACGTGTATACTATTATATTGTATTGAAAATGACGGTCAAATAAAATACAATATTTACAATTATTACATATTATTATATTGTAATGCACATTCGAACAATCGCTTTCGATCGGGTAAGATTTCGTTTTCTCATGTACACATATATTATTCCACACCTACACAAATCAACATGTTTAATGTTTCGCTATCGTTTTATTCTCGTCTGCAAACGAGTGAAACTCTAAAAAAAAATCAATTCATCAATAACGTCAATAATATTCCAAGTCTATACCATCATTTTTTAAAAATCTACAGTTACTTAAAATTAAATTTTATAAAATTTATAAAATCAAATAAAAAATCTTTTGTTACATAAAATTAAAAAAAAAGAATGTTCTAACTGATCAAACAGAAAAAAATTCACCAAAAAATTCTAGGATTATTGCCGCAGATATTACCGCATTACTGAACTTGAGAGAAATCAATGTGGAGGACGAGTTTAATAATTGCTTATTGGAAAACAATTACGTCCGTGTATGAAAACTTTAGGACAATATAAAGCCATTATATCCATGAAAAATGTACTAATTTATTGAATTAACCGATACGTTGTGCGTTTACTTCGGGTTAAAATAGTTTTTAATTACTGTAATATAATATAACTCTATGCGAGAAATCGATATTACATCATAAATGTAATTCCATTTAAAAAAAAAACTAAAAGGTTTCATTGTTATGCGTACTATATAATATAAATACAGGGAAATGTTTCGTAAAACTAATTTAAGTAAGTGTATGTTGGACATGTCATCATTTTCTGCGTGGAGTTCTCCAGCACGGTTAACCGAAAAATTAAAATATATTACACAAATCACTCGATAAAATTAGAAATTCGTCTACAATTCTACAATGAACGTATATGTGCACCATAGAACCAGACGTGTACAGTTACTGCAGAACACAATTATTTATTATTTGCTCGTATTTACTTGTTACTTTCTATCGTAATAAATGTTTATGATTATAATTATATAATGTACAGTACCACGGTAGTAATAAGGGACTAAAATACGTAGTAACTATACAAACATGCTTAACAAAAAAAAAAAATGTGGAATATATATTTTAGTATATTCTTGATTAAAATTTGGTAGTTTATAAGTGCTTAAGCCATTTTAAATTAAAAAAAAAAAAATTATAATAATCATAATAAATGGAGCCAATGAAACTTGACTTTTAAAAATTAATAACCGATTCAATCAGATAATTTAGTATAATATTATGATATAACATTATGATATTGTGTACTATATAATATCATTATTTAGTATTATAATTTATGGTAGTACTAATAATAAAACTTCAGTAAGATGAAATATTATGTAAATGTTGATTAAAACGATATTAAGAATGTTTATAAGTGCACATTATTTTATATCCTCGACCGTTGCCAGAAAACTAATGGATAATGTTCGGTCATGTGTTCGAATTCGAGGAATTCAGGCTCAATGGATTACGTATTAGAACACATGTGCATACCTTATCATAAACTGTTATTGTATTCGAGCTATATTCGATCGATCTATGAACATCATTAGATCTTGAATGATTGATATATTTTTTTTTTTATCAAGAGTTTGAAACAGATATTTTGAATAAAGTTTAAATGACCTTTAATCGATTACGTTTTTACATACCTATGGCTGTAACGGAAATATTATATTTATTAGATTGAAGTTTTTTATATAGGTATATAGGTATATATGTGTATATATGTATATTCTATAGTATATTAAAGTATACAAAACATTTTATACTGAACAAATATTATTTTGATTTCAGCCACTTAAATATGCAAAACGTTCAGTTTATAATTATCCTTCCTGAGTGTAATTTATACATTTAAAAAGAACGTGAACCAAAATAATTTAGTTCATTACTCTATTGGGTTAATATTATACCTATCAATTGAAACGTTCGATTGTTTTATAGAAAAAGGATTTCAAGTACTAATATATATTTCGTATATACGTAACGAACTATGATATTGTATGTAATATGAATCGGAATAAAATATTTTAATTTCAATAATTATTGCATTGATTGTAAAATTAAGGTTACTATGTGTATAAAATTGCTATAATTAATGGTTATAATGTCATTTTAAAGAAATCATAAATATTGTACGTCTTTATCTACTTTTTTTTATTACATTCAAGTGAGTCGTAATATTATTTCCGCCAAAACCTCGAAAAAATAATTTGATTGCTTCTCATAAGTAAACCAGTTTTAAGTGTTTATTATTGGGCTACTAAATAATTATACCCTGCAGCACGGCGTTCTTATTGCATTAAAAAATTATGATAACGTTTAATATCTCCTAAATTAAAACGAAAATATTTGTATTTATTTAATTATGTGCGTTGCGTATTCATGCGTTATCAAATGATTTCCATATAAACATTTAGGTGCGTACACTCCAACGTATTATACGTGTACCGTAGTAACATACGATGATGTGGTGGTAATTACGAAAGACTTTATTCTATTTCACTTACGCGCGATGTTCATTTACTGTCAGCAATACAGTACTGCAACAGAAATATGGACCATTTATTAATGATACGAGCCAGCGTTCTATAATCGTAATTAAAACACAAAAGAAAAACTTACACTCCGTTGTGCAGTAGTCATACGAGTTATACGACTGGACGACGACTATTCTAGTAACTGTGTATATATATATATATATATATATATATATATATATATATATATATATATATTGTTTTTTATCGACATTATACGGGTTGAGAGGTCACGCCAAACAAATCATATACTCAGATAAACAAACAAGTTGCAGTACATCAAAGCGTCTAGAGATGTATGTATAACGAGTAACGATTGGTGATATAATATGTTCTAATACATTATGACGGACTCGCGTACTGTACTCGCGCGTTCGCGGTATGTGTAATACACGAAACAATGACAATTTTCCCTAAGGCGAAACGTATCGACGATATCGGAACCACGCAATACGTATGTTCTCCATTCGTATTTCACCCCAAAACTGGATTCGTCGACGCGTGTTTGTCCTCGGCGCGGACGTGCTTCGCCGGCGAGATGTGGTATTCTATTCGAATAGCGAATTTTACTCGATAACATTACAGCGTTCCGTCGTGCGACCAAACGCATTTAATCCGACGTGTGCGATATGCCGTTTCGCCGGCGCACAAGACGGTCGTTTTGAGAATCCCGTCGATCGATCACCGTAGCAAAGAATGGGTACGATACACGAGGGACACTGCCACGCCACACCGTCATCTGGCGACCTGGCTTTTGAACGTTGTCAATCACGTTTCGGAAGACGAGGGGCCCTTCTCAGACGACTACTTCACAATTGAAAGACAATCGAACGCGGGATGTGGCGGGAGGGACCGTCGCGCGCCGCAGGGTCACGAAACGTGGTGCGCGCGACATTCGTCGTTCGGCCGCGGAGGACCGCGGTTTTGGGCGCACTGGCCGGCACCAGACGTGTCCTGCAGGATGTGGTTCATTAGTCCAACGGACGGAGGAGAATAGAGAATGAAAAAAAGAAAAATTGGAACACGCGATTACCGCGGCCAGATTTAATTACTGGCAATTATCAAAAATCACCCGCGAAGTACGCGGCGCGCAGACCATAATACGGAACTATTGTTTTCCGGAAACTTCCGCGACTCCTCCGCCCCGTCGCATACACGCGTGATTAAGTTTGACAACCGCGTCCCGTTAACAATCCGCAGTCCGTACAATATATGTATGTATCGTTGCATATTCGAATACTATATTACGTTGGGTCAAAGGTGCGGGCGTGTTTGGATAACCATATATTAGGTACATTATTGTAGGTATACATCGGTACACGGTGTAAAGGATAAAAGCTCAAAGGCGGCACAACTGTTGTGTATACGTATATATATATATTTATATATTATTTATATACATACGTTACGCTTTTTCAATTTAAATAGTACGCTAATAGGAAACAAAAAACTATCTATTAATTACGAGCAAAAAAGAAACACGTGCATATACTCGTATTAGTAGCCGACGTAAACCTATACACCTAACGTAATATACCATAAAAATAATACATGATACGATTGTGAGGTATATTTTTTACGGCGAATAGACAAATTATGTATTTATAGCAGTGTGATTGCATTATACTCTCGTGTACATCGAATTTGCACATGAGAAAATAATATAACATTACTTGGTTACACACTATAATACCATAATATCAGAAATAATAATCGTACAGACCATAATATTAAAGTTAAATGTTATATTCTGTGAAAAAGCGAAACGGCAATATTGAAAACATTATACCTGGGAGTCCTGAAGCGTTTTTGGCGATTTCGTCAAACGAATCGGACAGAACACATCTCGCGCACAGCACCGTTCTATAACGATATATGTATTTACATTAACTCCGTCCACGCCGTTCGATGATGGTAAAAAAAATCAAAAAAAAAAAAAAATAATAATGATAACGATACTATTGATAGCAATACTTTATAAACGCGTGCGCTGATGTTACAATAATATTATGTACACCGCGAGACCGCCGAACTCGGTTGTGCAGCGCGCAGTGTGTATGCGTGTACGAAATGAATAATAAAACGGACGGAAAACAAATCACGTCCTACGCCCCCGACAGTTGGCGTCGACTACTGTATGCGTTCACATGTTATATTCGGTTGAGGATGTTTAACACGCACACGCGCGCGCACAGACGGCGCACACGCTCGCACGCACATAACACACACGCCGCCCATTGTATACGGCGGCGGCGGCGGCGAGATGTGTGGCGGCAAGGCATTTTTACGCGATACACCATCGAAAACGCTATCTACGTGTAAAATAAAAAAATAATAGTAAAAACTTCATATCGCTCTCCGTCCAACCCGTATATCGTGTCGCGTACAATATTAAAAATGACAATTAATTCGAGAAAGAACTAAAAATCGATGCTAACGTGTTGTTTTCTTTTTTTTATGTTGCGCACCTTCGTTTGTTTAATTTTTTTTTCATCAAACCTTAAACGTTTTTACGGTTGAATAAACTGCGGTGGTTCTCGACCCGCGGCGGTATACATAGGTACGCACCGTACCGCAAGCAAATTATACATATTTCACGATCGTACGTATCATTTTAACAGTGTACCGTGTTATTGAATGATATCTGCTTAAATTGCTTAAAAGATAATTAATCGCACGTATACAATTAATTTAACGTTATGAGGTATATTATAATTCTTGTTCGCGCTCGGCCGTGCAACATAATAATACCATGTGATTAAATGGTCGGCGCTTTATCGTTTTAAAAAAAAAAAAATTTAACAAATACGTTTTATAGCCTGCAGTGCCGGACTTAAGTCTTGGCAGGCCTGGGCGGCGGGTGCAACTGTACTGATCGAAGGCCCCTTTGAAGACAAATTACGTATCTTGATCTTAATATAAAATATTTCTTCAGCACACGAAAAACAAAATATTAATAGTACACACATGTTAAAAATAAATCAATGTCCAATGAACAATCTTATAATTTTGTTTGTCATGCGTAACATTTGTTGAATCCATATTATAAAATAATCATAATGTATCGTTATATGCAATTTGGAGATTCAGGAGACTCGCACTCCCACTAAATCCGTCACTGCTTACATAGCCATCAAAATTGTTTTGGATTCAATTGCAATCCTGAATTAATAAGTCTTTAACTGGAAATTCTAATTTATTTCCAATACTTCTTTAGGATACACTATTCTAAAACTCTACTTCATCGTGTACATTTTTTAATAGCCCAATGTACACTCGTTTGGAAATTATTCCTACAATCCTACGTCACTGCAGTTGTATGTTAGTAGAGAATAAAACATATTATATTTCAAACACTAATTAAAACATGTTTCACACGAATGCAATTTTACTCGTTTAATTTTCACTTTTTAAGTAAGTAGGTAGTTTTGAATTGGGAAAAAATAAAAAGTTATCCATACGATTTCATGACGTCGTAGTGTTATTTTTTTAGTATATATATATAATCATGTATGATATTTTATGTACTTCACGCAAGTTTTTGATCGGACAATACACGCGTCATTACTAAGTATATTATGTATTACGTTATCGATCAAAGGTACTATAGATATTATACAAAATAAAACTATTAAGCCGGGCTGGCGCATATTATTATTATTATCACCCAGCGATAAAATATTTTAAACGTTATAAATTATAATATTATGTTTGTAAACAATAACAATATGATAAATTTATTGATTATTCAGAATTTTGAAATGTTATTTCTACTATTTACGAGCACCCGCAGTTAATATATGCGTTTATTATTTATATGCGTTTAAGATTTCACTATAATAACTAATTAAAACATTTTTTCTTGTGAAAACGACCAGGCACCAGCCATGTATTGAGATATATATTATATATTTATATATTATAAGAGTATGACGTAATAAATTATAGTAATATTCAACAATCGACGTATTAATTTCTCTGCGAGAGAGCGCAAGTTTACTCACGGACGAGAATGACTGCACGAGTATATGGGAGCCAATTGTTGTCCCAGGGGGGGGGGCACACTTTTATCCTTTGAAGACAGAAAATTTGAACGCACGGAGCATTTATAATATTTTCACGGGGATAAAACACCGGCAGAAAAGGAAAAATGATAATTTTCATAAAAATCTACAACGTTCAAATATACATACGCAGTAGTCTGTATTATAAAATATAACATTGGCCAACGAGTAATTGATGTAAGATAAATTGACTGTAAGTTGGTTTATCACATAACACTTATAGAGTAAAGGTTCCAACCGTGGTGCATAAAAAGGGAGAAAGAAGGCCAATCAATGTGTATGAAAAACAACAATATACTTTAATTGTAAATATTAATTTTAAAATTTGTACCTTCTTTTAAGCATCAAAGTAGACGCAAATATGGTGGGCTCTAAGGACTTGGCTCATTGAAAACTGCAGATACTATATAGCCTCGCTCAAAAAAAAAATCAATTTAACCCAATAAACTCCCCTTCACTTACATTTTAATCACTATTAATACCTATGCTAATAATGTCATTATATATAATATTAAAAACCATTACGTATAGGTTAACATTTATAAAAAAGAACATTTGACACAACAACAATAAATCCTGGTTTAAATTTGAATTTAGGTATTTTTGAACTCTTAGAATTTAGATTGAGAACTTTGGCTAATGAATAATGTACACTTTATTCCGAAAATATATAGACGCATGTAGTTTTTTCAATATTCATTTAATATCTAAAAATCTAAACGTAGAGTAGAAGTTAAAATTAAATTTACAATGAATAAATATAAAGAAAACCTCACGAAAGTCGCTCTTCAGAGGACCAGATTAAAAGAGCATCCAAGCGGAAAAGTGACTTGTGCGCCAAATGAAATGGAGAAGAAATAGAAAAGCGATGATCCTTGCTTTTTATTTTTTGTACCTACTCGATGACGTTTTCACATTTTCATTGCATTTTTATAAAAAATACATCTATATTTTAGGATTCCGGAAGGACAACGGCATATTACTGTGTAATTACCATAACAACTTAAATAATTGTTGCACGCGTGCGAGATTGATTCCCTTGAAGACGTAGAGTTCGCGTCGCAGAGTTATACCGACGTGTACATTTAATTCATTTGATCACGGTCTAAACGTTCTCACTTAGAGCATTTAAACTGTTTACATCGTATATGTGTATATAAACCTGAGATTGTCCATGGACGACAATCGTTTAAATTGCTTGACAATTTTGAACATCTAGTCATATAGGTAACAGCTGGGGCGACAGCACGCATTCAATTATTATTATTCATATTATACTGATCATAGATACGACTCGCTGTTATAGACGAGAATTATAATTTGACAAATTCCTAGGTACGTATGATGGTTATACAGTCACGATGTAATTACTTGATAGCCAGCAATAGTTGCTAATTGCTTTAAGTTATTGCTATTAGAATATAGGATATACAATAAATACATCATTGAGTACATGGTGGGAAGCTTACATTATTTTACATAACATACGTAATCAGTAGATTACGATGCAAATAATTATTGTTGATTTAAGTCAATAAAAATATCATCATTATACCTTACATCAGAATAGGCGTTATTATAGTTAACAATATTTTTGTTCTGCTTACAATCTATAAAATATTTGCATTTTGTTAACCGTATTATTCTTGGTTGAAACTTTTATTGTTATTTTGTAATTAGAAATTTTCTTGAAATCTTACAAATAAAAACTAGAATAATTAACTATTATCATTTACCGTGCAAAAAATATGGAGAAGTAAATGGATACGAAATCGTTCAATAGAATAAAATGCACGAGGAAACAATTAAAGGGCAAGTATATAAAATCGAATACATGCCAATGCGCAAATTAATTGAACATCATTAACTACGAAAACAAACAGATCAACCACTATAATCATCATTATAATAATCGAACGAATTACTGCATACGTGCTAAAATTGGTTTGGCTAAATTGAGATATGAATGCATTTCCCCTATCGAAATGTACAATTAATTATAAAATATTACATTATTCATTTCAATGTCAAGCTGACAATTTTATTTTGTCGATTAAAAAGTCAACCAGTGAAATGTTGACTAGTTTCATACATCTTACTATAAACGCTTCCGTTGTCGACTAATGAATCATCCAAATCCACTCATTTCTGCCCTGAACTCAAATACCATTCCCGGAAACCCTCTGAGAAGGCTAAAAAGGCGCTGGTGCCGCGACTTGGCACTGTAAAAATAATAAAAAAAAAACAATCAAAAAAAAAAAAAATTCATAATTAGCTCATATCTGAGTGTTACTGCTGGGTAACTTCTCTTTTCTCGTCTTTCATGTCATTGTTATTCTTCTCGCACTTATGCTTATTGTAGAAATATTTGCAGATTGTATAAAATTCTAATAAATGTTAAAAAAAAAGTTTCATACATACAATATACATAGGATAGTGAAATACTGACTGTTGACAGATTTTCCATTGCGTGCTACTAAACAGCAATAGATGCACCGCGTAAAATATAATATTATAAATATGAATACATTAATGAATAATTGATAATTTTAACAATTTTTCTTTCAGACAACATTCTTATTATTATAAAATAATAGTGGATTCAAAGAGAAATTTTTCGACAAGATAATATGTTCTTTACTACAACACTATACGTAGTGACTACAGTGATAATGGTAGGTAGTACAACTATACGAGCACGTGCTATATATAAATATATTTATATATACTGCACACAATGTTATTGTAATCTTTCACAAATATCTTCGGAATGTGTCAACTGCAGTTAGTTAAAATTCAGTGCGAGAATTCATCGCGTGTGTACTATTTAATGAACTGCGTCGTTTGGATTTTCAGATTGTTTCCGCGACAGTGCCGCAATGCCGTTAACGTTGAGGTGTAAATTATTATTATACTCGTATAATTTTTTGATTAAATCAATTAACGTATGCGGTTGAACAAAAATACTTCGAGTGCGCGTAATGTGATCAATTTAGATTCTGAAAACGTGCAGTTATCACTGTTGTAGCGTAGGTACTTGTGGCGGTATAACATAAATCTGAATAGTGCACAGCCGCCGATAGGCGATATTAAATACTTAAGGACAAGAAAAATGTCATAATAAATGGTAAAACTAATGATAAAAAACCATGAAGCGCACGTGATAAATATGACAATATTAATTCACGGTCGGAAGTTCCTGGGATGTAAAAACTAAAATGGCACACGGTCCCTGTATATCGTATAGCTATTAAATCCGAGTACGAATAATTGTATTAGATAAAATAAAAAGAAATACAATAATATGTTTTCTGCGTGCGAATAAAAGTGTTAACATATTAACCAATTTTTACCTACGCGGCGATACGAGAGGTTTAATGATTTTATTTATTGTTCATGTTGCAGTTCTCTCTTTGTGTCGGCGAATCAACCCGATTATAAAACATCATAGTATGAAGACCAACACCTAGGCAGTAGTGTAATATGCGGGTGTTCTTTGAGTTCAATATGTTTAAAACAAACGAGGTATTTTTGTCGTTGTATATGTAATTATTAATCGAAATAATTGTAATAATACGCGTTACAGTGTTGGTTATAGATGTTGTTGAACTGCGAATTATTACTTTTTTAAATACAAGCAACTTCAATTTTACAATAACCATTCTGGATCAACAAGTGCACCTACCCAAGAATTTTCACGGATTATGGACGTAATGGAAAATATTTCAAGTATGTAACGCGAGTACAACAATTAAACGGACATGATCGACGGTAACAAGTTGACAGTCTCCACATCGTAATAAATAATAATATACAATAATTTGCGTGTTCGCGATAAGGTCATGCGACGATTAATTTTTCCATCGACTGCCTCTGTAATTCGAACCAATAATAAAACCAATAACGATAACAATATTATTAATTCTCGTGGCCAACGACGAATTCGACGATGAAAATAATTTGGACGATCGAATATGGAGTGTACCGCTGAAGTAATTAAACCTTTTAAAGTTATAATTTACTTATAAAGAAAAATAAATGCGCCATCACTTAAAAATATCAACGTAGGTTTGTTTATTTTTTCATAGACGAGGGGTTGCACGGGAATAATGGGATACCTACCCCTTAGGGTCGGCCACCTTTTACACTACGCACTGGTGGTCAGTAAATAATATGTATAGTAGCATTGTTGACTCAAATCGTAAGTAGGTTTACTTTTACTGTACATCACATGCGGTCGTCGTAGATTACCATGTTATGTTAACGGTTAAGGTAAACGCGCGCGTACACAACAACTTATCAGTTATACATTTACTACCCCAATACATATGGTAATCGAACTATTCGAGAACACGCAGTAAAAGTATGAATGGTTAACCAACTTGGATGTCCGATTACAAGTTATCATTTTTTTTTTTTTAACACACTAGAGAATTTTGAAATGCCACGGGAGGCACTTTATGTATCGAATCGTTGGCCGGATAAACGCTATCGTTTCTTGTCACTACGCAGGGCCGAATCGGGTATAGTCTCGACCCTTCGAGAAATATTTTTCTAGCCGCCCATAATTGGCTACATTGTATAGTAGCCCATGTTTAAATACTTATGGTGACCTTTGCGGGGGGCGTTAGCTCAGAGCTCTCCTTAGCCGTACAGTGCGGACGGTTAGTCTATAATCGGTGCGCGATTGTGTGAATCGGGAAAGACTTTTTTCTCCTACCAGCCGAACCCTTTAGCGGCCTTTCGAGATTTTTTCGAATGCTCGACTGACCTATCAGCACCTGGTACTTCAACGAGGCCGACACCACTGCCAGTCGAGCGCACTTAATATCTGAAATTGGAATACTTCTCGTGAAAATATTCTTAATAGTAATAATAATTCTTGTATACCATACACGTACATGGTTATTTTAACCGTGATTTCGAACAGTGTGTTTACTTTTCCTTTCATCTACGTCGACGTTTTTTTTTTTTACGTTTACGTAAAACATTTCATCGAATCACATACTTTTATGTTTTTTTTTCGTGCGTAGAAAACGAAGAGAAACTCGCTTGCGCGGGCGACTATCTACAATGCGCACGTAGTTAAATGTGGCCGAGGATATTTATAGTCTAGTCGAAGGGGTTGACGCGTCCACTGTAAGGATGTATAGAATATAATAATAATAATAATAATAATAATAATAATAATAATAATAATAATAATAATAATAATAACAATAATAATAATAATAATAATAATAATAATAATAATAATAATAATAATAATAATGATAATAATAATAATAATAATAATAATATATTACGTGCGTTACGGTCTGTGCGCCGAGTGATGACGATTGCGCTGAAAAGTAGAGAACTAATACCGTGTAGCGCAGTATACGCGCGCGAGTTCAGAAGCTCGTAATAAAATTGTGTTTATTTTTTATTTTTATACGACCTACGGTGCGAGTGGAAAACGATTACTTCGCGTGACAGATCCGACCGTTATACTATTTAGATTTTAGGTTGTCGAACCGCGGAACAAGTAGGTATGTACTCGTGTTGTAATATAGCCCACCGCGGGAGGGGAGGGCGAGGAGGAGTGCTCGCAATATATATTTTTAATGGCACGAGGCTCGGCTACAGGGGAGACGTACAGCGGTTTATCCGTTAGCAGAATAGCATAACGTTTCGAGTTTATGACGTGTACCGCAGTAACAACGTTATACAACTACTATAAGTATACTTCCGATGTTATAGCGATCGGTATAGGTTTTCAAAAGACTAACGCTTACTATGGTGTGATACGAAATGCACTGCAGGCGCGTATACGAGTATAAAACACTACAATTTCGGGAGGGTTTTAAGGTTTTCGAGGGCTACACAATGACAACAATCGGGACGAAAACTACAGATTGTCGAGTGTGGATAAAAAAATAAAAATATACAAATTCTTACCTAAATCTCAGGGGCGGTTTGGACTCTTAAAACCACCATTGTAAACGCGTCTGCCAATAAGCACCGCGAATGTGTTCTTTACTTGCCACCTATCGAATCTTACCAAGCGAAAAACACGTTCAAAAGTTGGATGAAATGAGTGTACTCTCCGGTCACTCCGCCAACGTGTAAAATTCCATATACCACATGGTATGTACCTAAATGCGTAACCCCGTGCCGTCGGCCAATCGGAGGCGATTGTTTTACACGACCGCGACATGACGTAGTGCGAAAAATAACCCGACTTTACACTACACGAGTATCGTTCCGAACAGGTCACAGACACGCGTGGGCAACCGTATCCACGGCGCGGTGGACGTTGAGATCGATAAAAAATAAAAAAAAAACTTATAACGCTCACAAATACTTATTATTGCTTATACGTACTCGACAACTATACTGTAACCGCTTTAACTCCACATTTGTTGTAATGTATTTATATAATAATTGTTTGTAAAAACGATCATTTTTCGGAACAAAAAAAAATAGGTAGATACTATGGATAGTAGATGGGATCAGTACATTTTCCCGACAATCTCAAATTATATTATAAATAAATATGTGTCAAAAATTATTCAAAATTTCAATAAAATATTATACTATACCTATTACGTTATTTACAAATGAATGTTAAATTTAAAATTATTTAACTAAAAATAATTTATACTAAATGTAACCTATAACAGACTGTGCTGTACTGAAGACTAAACTATCAAACGTCGCGTCAAGAACGTTGTTGTATCTGTCTATCTATTTGGAACTGAAAATCTTATCGCGAATAGCAGCATAGATCAGAGGTATGAAAACTGTGCGTCGCGACTCCCAGGGTCGTCGCGGGAGTTGTCGAAGGGAGCCGTGTCATATAATTCAAAACTAATAAATATTTTTACAAAAGTTTGAATACCTCTGGCATAGATCGTCACCGACTATAATATATGTAAATTGTACACAATAACATTTTATTTATATATTTTATTACTTTCTGTAGAATCTTAAGGCGGCCGCACACGAGCAACTTTTTGTTCCGCAACTGTTTTGTCTTTTCCACAAATTCGACAAAGTCAAATGTAGTCCCGCACACAGAGCAACGCAACAGCGACGCAACTTTTCAATTGCTCGACCCGCCGACAGAAGGGCGACGAAACTGTCTCCGTGTAGTTTCCTCGTCTATAGTTTGGTATCTACGTGCGCACACGGACGACAATATAGTTGCCGTTTCATTTTTTCAGTGACGTCTCGTAAAGTCACATCGATTTCATTAGCACAAAATGGACACAGTAGCTTGTCCACGAGATGAAGACATTGACAGTGAATCGTTAATAAATGAAGTAGAAAAGAGATCGGCATTGTACAATAAAAATTTAAAAGATTATTCAGATGCTAATTTAAAAAGTAAACTATGGGAAGAAGTGTGCTTAAATGTGCTGTGTGCGACCTGGGGACAACTCAATGCAGAACAAAAAAAAACAAGCTTTCAAACAATTTCTATCAAAACAATTTCTCTGGGTAACTTCTTAACTCTTCGAACATCAAAGTAAATTTCCCTTTATTCATTCTTTCAGATATCAGCGGGTGAACCCAATATTTCCTTTTCTGTTGATTTTTCCTGTGTCGAATGATAAGAGCACAAACTACTACAGTATCCAAAAAAATCCATAATAGATAAGGTGTACGTAATTGGTGTTGAAGATTGGAAATGGACGATTGAGATGTACGTGAACAAACGATGTGCACGCGTATTTATCGAATGCATAGTATACAGTAAATAGTTGATCGTCGTGTGCGCACTCTCACACTCCGAAGCAACTAGACATCGTCAAAGACAAAATAGTTGCGCAACAAAAAGTTGCTCGTGTGCGGCGGCCGCCCTTACAATACTTATACAGTACCTTTTCACATGGAAAGATATTATCCAAGATAAAAATCCGTCATAGTATAGATAGCAAACCGTCGAAATCAAAATCGATTTCCTGTCGCGGTCTCTTTTTCAAGGTTTTTTTTTTTTTTATTATTTAAGTTTCGCTCGAATACGAGGAACTAATCACCGAAGACTGGACACTGCAGTTGACTATCAATTCCATTCGCGGTACCTATAATACCTATATTATAATATTCAACGCGGCTACTATAAAAATACTGCAGATACGTGCAATATTGTGCGACTTGCTTTTTGATATTCAACGCGCATTGATCGAGGTCCGAGGAGAGCTTGACGAACGGTGAAAATATTATGACGAATGACGATCACAGTTCATAATAGATGCGGCACAGCGAGCCGTTGTGGAAATTGATCGCACGGTGACAAGGAACTGAAACGGCGATTCGTGCTTGGGATAAAAAATCCAAAGAAGTCTTCGCGAACGTTTCAATAGTGAAGTCAATGGTTTTGAGCACGATTCAGTTCTATTTTCACTCATACACATATACCCAACCCACTTGACGCAATTAGTATGGCGTAGTTTAACTATTTGATGAACCGTCGTCGTTCTATCATCGATATCGAGTTCAAACTATTATCATCGTCGTGACGTCGTCATAGTCTTTTTAACAGTATAAAGTATAATTTTCCCTGTATCCTTTTCCGGTTTTATTCCCGACTTCAGTATATTATGTCCAGTTACGAGCTCATTATCAAATGTTAACAAGGGTGGAGCTGAATTATTAGTACAATCTATAAACGCAGGTTGGAAACGAGTACAGCAATAGGAACGTTTGTACGAATTCAATTATTTAAAATTGTGATCACTACTCAGTATAAACGTCTGTAATGCACAATATACATAAATTATAATTATTATATACTGGTAGGTACTCGTGGATCAGTGTTTTCACTTTTCGACAAAAAATCAAGTACCCACGCTACTCTGCTCATCTACGACTACGACACAAGAATGTATTGGTATAATATAGAAGACAATGAACAAATAATGTAGTATTTAACTACTTACCTAAGCACTTTTGAACGGAAGTTAGACGGAAATGGTAAAAATAGTACCAAAAATGTAACAAAACTATATGAATGGTGCAGTAAGGGAATTAATAAAAATGAATAAGTAATAACTGATAATTTAAGTAGAATTGTCTATAGATTCTTACCTTTTTGTTTGAATAAATTTGCGTCAAAACTGTGTAGGTGTAGTAATATGGAAACTGTCCGTTATTAATAGCATAGCAGGGTTAATAAGAAAAGCATGTAATGACAGTTTAATAATATTTTATTTCAAAGGTATGACAACGGATATAGTAGTACCTATTTAAAATACAATCAATCGAGTCAGACATAACATACAGTACAATAATAAAAATCACACTTGGATAAAAATAATAATTCATATCAATGTATACAAATTTAATAATAATTTATTTTAATATTGGGTAACAAAGTGTATACAAGGACGGTTGAACATGTGTATAGAAACAGAAACATTTTCTTTCAAGCTACCAGATGTAATTAATTAATTATAAATATAATTTATATGTAAATAAAAAAAATTAATTATAAATAAATAACATAAAATAATTCACGGGTTTACTCAGTATACAATTCAAATGTTTTGCTATAATTTATTGGATTTGCAATAATACTAATTATCTTAATCTAACATTCAATAATACTTTGTTTCAGAGGTTTCCCAAACTCGTTTAATTTGCGTTTTTCTAAATATTCAACCTTTAATGTATTCTTTGAGAATACAAACAAAAGTTCAATAACTATGTACAAATATAAGATTTTTATTTATTTATCTCTTTGTTGATTATTATCATTATTAGTAGCAATAATAAATTGTTATTATTAGCAGCATTAAAAGATAACCATTAAAAATAAATTTAAATAATAAAATCACATTTATATTAATTAACAAAATGTTTGTTATTATAATAACTATATAATAATTATAATAAATGCATTTGGTAAATTAACTTCAATATTCATTTTTTATTTTGAGAACTACAACTTACTACTTCATACAATTCATTATGATCTAGATAAGAGATAAAAAAAATTACCATCATAAGACCAGTAATGACATATTGGATTTAACGACGTAAAATTTCCGACTTCTAATTTAAAATAATTTTAAATAACTTTGGTTATTGAAAATTGTCCCAATAATAGTATAATAAACGGTTACAATGATATTTGAACCAAATTTAAAAAAAAATATTTTTGTTAAATTATTAAAAAAGATTGTTGGTATCGAAAGTTTTAAAATTCACCATATCAAAATATTATAATTATAGTATCTACACATGCTTTACTTTACATTTATGTTGTGTTATCAAAAAAGATAGTCAAACATAAATTAACTGTAATTTATATACATATAAACTAACATTTTAAGAAATACAGGAAATAGTTAGCAAACCAAATGTCATACATGACATTATATTACAAATTAAAATACATAGCTGCGAGAATTTCTTACTTTATAATTAATATTTTAATGTTATCATGGGATTACTTTAAACGTGTTAATAATGTTATTTATTTTTTTGTTATAATACAGTATAAGTAAACAAAAAAATTAAACAATAAAATTCAATGATGTAATGTTATTTTGTAATGGTTTAATGGTTGAACAAGATGAATTTATATCAATAATTATTGTATTATTCATTTACCAAAAGAGGTAGAGGTTCGAGTAAAGTGTCAGCAAATTTTAGAACTCGTAGAAAAAGTAAAAGCACAATACAAAAATAGAAATTTAAAATAAAAATATGATAGTATAAATCAAGTTATGGTAAGATAATCATACTTTTTCTTACCAAAATCCAATCATTTATCTCAGAAAACTTAAGTTAATGACTAAATTAATAGCTATATTATAATGCCAAATATAATTTTGTTATTGAATATAATTCCACGATCAAATAATATCCATATTTGACTGGGAAATTTATCATAAAATTCACTAATATTTGATTAGACAATAATTCACAATACACCTCTCCCAAAAAAATGTTTTAGATTTATAATAATCTAGGAAACTACTATTACAATAAAATTTTAAAAACTTCCGTTTCTAAAATGAAACTTTAAAATATAACTAAAATATAGTAGAATAATTATGTTAAAATTGAGCTAAATATGGATATAAAATCCAAAATATTTATCTGGGACCAATTAGTGGAAGAGTACAGAGCTGGGATCTTCATTATCAACTTGTTTTATGTAACGTAAAATATCTTTTTTGGTTATTACACCTAGAAGTCTCCTGCAAAAAAATATAAATAATATTTTACAAATGTTATTAAACAAACAAGCTTCTAATATCCATAAATTTACATACCCATTATGTGTAACCAATGTCTGCCGAAGTCCTAATTTTCTAAACATATCAATTACTGTCTCCATAGGTGTTTGATCAGTAATTGTTATTGGTGCCATGTCTAGAATTTTTTTTAATTTTAAAGGTGGTGGCATTATTTGTTGAGTTAAATCAGTAAATAAAACTAGAGACTCTGGTAAAAGTCCGTCAATAGTCCTTTTAGCATTTTCTGAAAACATGTTTAACATTATAATTGAATAAATGTTATTAGTGTGTTTACGCTGTACCAATTTTACCTATTGCTAATTGCAAATCTCTACGTAATACATATCCAACAAGGTACTGAGATTCTCGAGACACCACAACCGGAAATCCATTGTGTTCAGTTTCTTTTAATAGTATTTCAATGTCTTCCACTGACATTGAAGACTGTGTGAGAACATTCAAATTCTCAGCTCGACTTCAGTATAAATCATATTATATTAATAGAATACAAGTAGGTATTTTATATATATGTATAAAGTATTGTGTACATACTTAAATATTTATTTATTATTTTTAATAAATATTTACCGTGGCTGCATGACATCTGCTGCCAGAGCTGTGTGAACTATCTCCTCTTTGCTATCCAAGAAGGGATAACCGTTTAATTGAATATGTGCATCATACATGCCTTCTTTACCTAGTGCATCACCAACCCATTTACTAGCCATGACAGCTGCCATCAAAGGAACAATGTATCGAACACCACCAGTCAATTCAAACATAATGACAACAAGTGAAACTAAACAAGTTGAATTAGTAAAGTTGTTTACATTTCATAACATTTTTAATATTTAAAAGCTAATGTTACCAGTCATTCGGGTCACCCCTCCTAAAACAGCAGCAGCGCCTACCATAGCATATAAGCCAGGAGTTATACAGTCTTCTTGTCCAGGTAACCCACAACTATTGTCAAAAAACCATAAATGTGGATATTTAGCTGCTAATTGTTGCATGAAAATACCAACTATACGTCCTGTAATTCCACCCATGGCCAAACTAGGAATGAATAATCCACAAGGTACCTATGTAATATGAATACTAATATAATATCTTTAAACATTTTAACCAAACTTAATCAATATATTAGCAATATACCTTGATACCAAATGTGAATATTGTAGTAACTAGTTTTAAAATAAATGCCATTGACAAAAGTATCATGGCTGTGTACACACCAGGTCCAGCTACATTGGCTTTTTCAGTAGTATAGTCACTAAAATGTTAAATAATAAGCTTTAATAGATGTAAAACATAGTAAATGATTACTCTTACCACAAACCATCATGACTAGAAACATCACATTGGCTAAACAGAAGGTAAATTAATTTACTGGTTCCCATTCGTGTATATGGATTGGGATATGAAAGTACTGCAGTAACAGCTGTAAGTAATAATACTTCTAGGACTGGATATTGTCCAAGAATAGATGTCTTACGAAAACGACACCATCTTATATTGCATTTGATAAAAATGGTTGCAATAACTCCCTAAATATAAAAACTATTAAATAAAACTATAACACCATATAAAGAAAATATAGTTCTTAAATTACTCCAATAATTCCTAAACCGATAAATGGTATAAGTTCAAAGAACATCCATGGCCTATGGTACTCCACATAGAACATGACAGAATGTTCATTTCCAAATGGATTGATTGAACTAAGCACAAATGCAGCAACAAGGGCACAAAAGAATGAACGCCATAAAGTTTTCAATGGAAAATAATAACTAACCTTAAAATAAAACACAAGTTTTTATTATAATTATATATAAATTAATAAAAATGTATTAGAATTTAATACTTCTTCTAAACTAAAAAGAACTCCACCAATGGGAGCCCCAAAAGCCACAGACACTCCTGCTGCAGCTGCTGCTGACAATATTTCTCTTTTTTTAGCTTCATTGCGACCATACTTTGGAAACAAATATGATAAAATATTACCTTAAACAGTAATTGCACAAAATTATTTTTTTATTTTTCTTCCTTGAGTAGTTTTTTACTTACCTATACATGAAGCTATATGCACCATAGGTCCTTCTTTACCCAAACTTAGTCCAGCCGAAACACACATCATTATTCCAACTGATTTTATAAGTAGAGTCCACTTTCCTAAATATCCTCTAATTATAAAACCACTTAAAATTGTTTTTATCTGTGAAATAACATTTAAATTAAATTAACTGATTTATCAAACATAAAGTTAACTATATAACAATTTATTAAATTAAAATTAAACTTTACCTCTGGAACTCCTGAACCACAAGCATATGGTGCGAACATTCTAACTAATCCAGCAGCAAGGGCTGCAAATAGTAATGCCCAAGCAATATAAAATAAATATGATATAATATAGGCAAAAGTTCCATAATTTGAAGAAGTCAAAAATTCAGACCAATAAAGCCACTGAAACAATTAAAAATTACACATAATATTAATTCAAAAAATGGGTGAGACTTCTCGATTGAGTGAATGATATTGGTCTTCTAAACCATTACTCTCGAAAAAACAAATATGAGTGAAATTTGTCAGTTGGATCAAGTTATATTTCTAATGATGGTTGATATAATAGTAGAACCAAATATCTTAATAAATTTTAATAAAAAATCTCAAGTGTCACTGCACAAATTACATTAAAATATTTAGAAAATTATAACATGTCTATAAAATGATAATATAAGTACTCAGAATGTTTAGAGTCAAAATGATTAATATTTATAAAATAATAACCAAATAACTATTGGGAATTTTGTAAAATACATTTTCTACCAACAAGTCAACATTTTCTACCTTAACCAGTTATGAAGCAATCTTTCTGGTCAACATTTTTCATACAAACAAAAAATAAGAAAACACACATCATGATAAAACCAATAGCTCAGTTTGTTTGCTATTTTTATTATTTTATAGAATATATAAAATATTTTTAATTAAGGTTGAAAATCAATTATATATATGTTTTATAACAATATAATGCTGTCCTATAGATAAGTTTATATTATATTAATGGATTGCAATTTGTAAGATGTAACACATACAAAGCAGCTTAGTGGGCAAAAGAACGATCCTAAAGTTGTAAAGGTGCAAACGAAATAGTCTCAACGATAATCGTTGTAATCAAATATGATTTTGCTTGACAATTGGTAATCTTGTTGTGTGTACTAAAATTATAAAAGATAGCATTGACTACTAGACGATAGAAAATGTTATAATGGCTAGCAATTGTATTAAATTATAATATCGTCTTATGAATTCAGTCAATGTCATAAATATGTCATTTTCAATATTGACAAATAACATATAAATAGGTTAAAATCCTATTTTCATTAGATCAATTTTATACAATGGCGAGTAAAGTGATAATCGTGTCACACTCTACATGGATAGGCCCAACACCATTGAATACTGCACCTACTTTTGTACACCAATAAAAATATGCCCATAAACGTGGTTCTTTTAGTATAGTAATAATTTAATATATTTTTTAACATTTTTCATAATATTTCAATAAAAAAGCTACTATTTACAAAAAGTAAAAGTTGCAGTTCATGTAATGGTTAAATATTTTCAAGATGCAAATTGTGTGGTTAAATGAATATGTTTGGTAAGTAATATACAGAGTTTAGTGCAATAACCAGGTATCTCCTGAAATGTTATACTTAACATATTAGTTATTACCATAAATTAATAAAATGTTATATTGCTCTATATTATGTTCTAAAACATGTATTATATTTAACACATGTAGTCCTAATAATATTAATATTATTAATTATTAATAATTCATTATGTGCAAAGAAGGAGGATAGCATCAGCATTTTTATGCCTAAAGATAGTTTATAATACAGTATAAGCATAATAGAATATAACTATGTTATATTCTGTGGTATAAGTACCTAATAATTTTGTTAGCAGGTTGGTTTAAACAAACTTATTCAAATAAACAAAAAAATTGCATACATGTACAACCTCTGGATTTTGATCAAATTAATTTAAAAATAACAGTTTAAATTGTTATTAAAATAAGTATATAAGTTATATATAAGTTTCCAGTTTATGTTTCAAGTCCCTACAGTTACATTCTTGAACACTAAAAAAACTTATATCATTTCAACACTTAAGACAATTGAATATAATAAAATATGTATATAATTATATAGTTTGTCCAACATTTAAGAAATTTAAAAACATGATGACACCTAGTTATTCTGATTTCAAATAAATAAAGTAATATTTACTTGTGAACAGTTTCCTTTATCTAACTCAATTGAAGTTTCATTTGATGACCAACAACATTGTTCCATGTTCAACCAAAATGCTTGTGGACAAATTCCAAATTTCAAATCTGACATCCATGATGTTCCGATGTCAATAATTGCTGCAACAGTTCCAGTTACAAGTCCAACCAATAGTACACAAAGCCAACCCGACCATGCATCATGAGCAGATTTAATCTAAACATATTATAATATATTAATATATCATGTAAAGAATATTTTATTAAAATTATTTAAAAATGATCACATATATTACTATACCAGATCAATAAATGAATTTTGTCTACGTTTCAGTATATATCTATGTCTCATCCGATCTCTTGCAATGTCTCGCTGCCAATCAATCGTATGAAAATCTTCATATTGACCAATCCCAGGAATATCCTCAGTTTCACCAGAACCTGTAATTATAAAAATGTAAAATGTAATGAGAGAACATTTATAACCTAGTGGATTGTTGCGTGTAATTTATTTTTAATAAGTGGTGCTAATTTCAAACATATGAGTTTTTAACTATCTATAATATAAAATCAACCTAGACAAAGAATAAAGTAATAAAAAAATACTAAACAAAATACAAATTTATTTGGTATATCATTACTCATTACTCAATGTTAAATGGTCAACAATTTAAAAAATGCGAGTATATATAATGTAAATATTCAGTCTTTACATAAAAATAAATCAAACTATTACTACATAGCAAAAAATATATACTTTACCTTGTAAAAACATTATCTTACAATATTCTAAGTATGATTCAATTACTAAATTACTTTTAAGACTACTATACATTTTTATAGTAAATTATAATACTAAATTTTATCAACAAAGCAAAACTACTTATATAAATATAATTTTAGTTGAACTAAATTGTTCAAGCAATAATAAATTTAACTTTAAAATGTTATAATACTTAAAAACAAAACACACAATGTTCTAGTTTCCTTATCTTAATTTGTATAATGAGTATATATCTTGTTTAATTTAAATATTTGGGTAATAAACACTATTTTTGGGCTAAACCAAAACAGAATTATCATTTCCAATACATCTCATGGTTGAGAAATATTGCTTACCTTTTTATTCTATCAACAAAACTCGTTCAAAAATATAATATGAATATACTAGAAGCCATAAATAATTACAACCAATTTTTTTCGTATATTTAAAACTTTTTTCAAACAAATTATAAGTACTATGATATAATATAAGATTATAATTTCATATATGTATCATAAATAATTTCTTTTTTGGGTTCTTTAAAATTATAGAACTGTAAGCTTATAATTATGTAACACAATTTAACAATATTCACTTGGAATTAAAATTAATAATTTATATATTCAATACAATTTATAATACTATTGATATCTTGACCAAACAATTATAATCACGAGTATTTTACAAAAATTAACAATAATTATTAACCCAGCCATTGAAAACTATATTATTATAATACACAAATAAACTGAAACACAGATAAAACTACTTCTGTAATCAAAATTATAAAAGATTTTAAACGCAAGATTATAATACTGTTTGGTATTAAAATTATGTTGTGTCAATTAGAAACTTGAAACAATAATTCATTTTAAATGCTGTTAAATATAATTCAAAGTTTAATAAATGTAATTTTTTTGTTATTGTAAATACATAATCTGATTTTCACATTTTAATGATTTAATTTGTGTAATACATTTTCAATTTTTAAAAAAATATATAACATTATTATTGGTGAGTAAATTTATAAGACTTTAAATGAGAAAATAAATAACACAGATATACCAACAATTTACATGGTTATTATTAAGTGTTAAATAACTACAGCCTACAGTATTATATACAGTTAAGTTGATTATTTGTTATAACCTAAAAAAATTAAAGATTGATAAATTGTTTAAATATTTTATGAAATCAGAACCAACCAAAACTACTTCTAAAAATATTATAATATTTACATAAAAACTAAGTAAAGCATTATGATGTATACAACTTATTAAGTACTTTAATCAATTAATATTTGTACTACTATTTGTCTAATTATAGAATAAATATAGTTTATTCTATAATTAATGATATAAGGTAGTAAATATTTTTGGTAAAATTTAATAAAAATGTTTATAATAAGGGCTCCTGAGAACTGTCCATGTATATATATATATATATATATATTAATAAATAATAACTAATAATTATAATTTTTTTTTTTTAGTTGACCTATTTATTTTTAACAATAAATCACATAACATCAATATTGAATAAAAATCTTGTATCAAATAATTAATAAAAGCTCTAATTTTAATTTTTCTAAAAGGCAAACAAACTACGTGTTCATTCAATAGTAAACAAAATAATCAACAATGTAATATTGCTCAAAAAACATATTAACACACTCACCAAAATTTAATGTTCCCGCAAATATGACATCAATACCTTCAATGATACATATTTTAATACAAAAGAATAATAATGTAAAACACGTAATTATAAATGAAACCTATTCATTGTGTTTGGTATAGTTGACATTTCAGAAAGTCTGAGCAATTTTACAGTTTTGTATATTTTTGTTTTAAACTAATTTTATCTGTAGTCATTTACTGGCTGGGAATAAATAAAAACTCAAGACTAAAGAAAAAAATTTTTGGGCAAAATTGTGCATTTTGTAATTTTTATATTTCATTAATTTTATTGTTAGATGTCAAAATACTGATATTATAAGGTAGTAAAAGAAAATTATTAATAGATTAAACTATTAACGGTATAAAATATTTTTATACTCTAGCATAGTTAATCTGAAGATATGCCATAAATATGAATAATAAAGTAAATTAAACTAAAGAATGTTTACACGACAGGTTAAGACATGAGTGCATTAAATTAAAATACCTATTTATAACTAAATAGAATTACATAAATGATGTAAATATTTTTATAAATATTAGACGATATAATCTACTCCAATATTCACTTTGTGAAATTTAGTAAATTACAAATATTAGATACTTTTATCCGTAAATATCACATTTTATTTTATTATATATGCTTAATATAATTAAAAATAATTACATAGAAATTTAATTTAATTGTTAAAATAAAATTTTCAAAGTTCAACCATAGTAGTACCTTACACAAGGTATTTATTTTCAAATTAATCAACAGATTAAAAGTTTAGTTATTAGTTATCAAGTTATGTATGTTAATTTAATATCCTTATAATTACTTTTGTAACTATAAAATAAAACTGCTATAATAATACTAAAATTGTTAGAACAAAAAAAATAATGAATAATGAAAATTATCATAAACATGTCCATTCAATTTCAAGAAATAATTTAAATTTTCATATTACAATATAATATCAATAAAAATTGAGAATATTTTATCAATTGAAATAAAATAAAACTTTTAGTAACAATATTATACATAAAATGATTATAATATTTATAGTAATTTGACTAATTTGTATTATGATTAAAATGTAGTCTCACTTTAAATAATATAATATAAATATGAAAAATGTTATAAGAATATAATCATAATGTGATATTTTAAAATACATTTTTCAAAAAATGAAGACAAAATATGTCATACATCTTAAAACATATAATATTTAATGCAAAGATTTAAAAATATAATATATCATTAAGTACCATAATAAATTATGTAATTAAAATGGAATGGGAAAAGATAAATTTGTAATTAATAAAATATTTTCTTTAATTTTAAATTCACAAGATATTCTAAAAACCATTCAGTATAAAATTGAATTACCTGGTAAATTAATAGGTGATCGCTGATTTAAAGTACGTTCAGTCATTGTTCCCGAAGTTGTAATATCTATCATATCATCATCGGAACTGATTCCCACATTTCTTGCTGTTAACTTTTTTGCCTATGTAACAAAAATTAAACTTCATGTAACCATGTCATTTGTCATAAAATATTAATTTAAATATTTAAAAAACAAACACGTATATAAAAATTTAAATAATTGTATAAACACTTACTGTCATATTATTAATTTTTTTTGAACATTTGATATTGAAAAGGCTTTCAACTAACTACTTGCTACATACCACCACCTAAAAATTACCCAAAGTATATGCATGACATGATATCTCATCTAATAGCATTATTATTCAGATCTACTATTTATTATTTACATTATACTAGAAGTATAACAAATACACACTGTAATAAACATTTAATGAATTGTTTGCATTTGTTTAAAATAAATATTAAGTATTTTTTTATTGGTGTATAAATCTAACTGTGATAGGTAAAATATCTATAAAAAAAATATTTAAGAATATCACAAATGATAAATAAACAAAACGATTTAATTAACTAGAAATAAAATAGTCAAATAATAATACTAATAGATAAAATAAATTGTACCAGTTAAACATATTGTGATCTACAAATCTAAACACATTGATAACTGTAAGGTTGACAATGCATACTACATTCATATAAACATTCTTATAAAAATATTATTCCAGCTATAGAGTAATTTTAGAGTACTAAGAATAATTAATTTATCACTAAAAATCATCACTGCTTTCACATCTCATTGTAAAAATAAATATTCACAGTGATCGGTAACAGATGTTATTTGGGTCTACTAAAATTATTACATTTAAAAACATTATCAAAATAAAACAAGAAATATAGAACCAAGTTCGCCTTTTTATTCAGAGAATTATATTATTGATTTAATATTTTTAAAAATATCTCATAATAATTAATGGTAAAGATTGTAAGATTATAAAAAAAAAAAATCTTACATAAACGGAATTTTTTTGTAGATCACATGTTTAACAAGAACCTTATAAATAAATATACATAACACATAAAATATCACAATGTAGTACATTCATATTAAAACAAATAAATAAGCTAGAAAAAGTAAATTTGGTTAGCTTTAGACTTTATTAAATATACAATTATCACAATTACAGGATGAAAATATAGAAACTCAAATTCTTTCTATATTATCCACAGACGTATTTTCATTCATGGAATAGCATAGTTTGACAAGTACATTATATGAAACCCCTATAACTTTTAGTTTGTTACACAAAATACATAATAACTCAGTAAATATTATAATTTATGTATATTACGGAATTGTTCAATAAAGTATTCATGCCATAGTATATCTTGATTGATTAAAATTAAAGTATAAATTTAAATTTTAGAATTTTATAACTTTGAAGATTGTTTCTTGTGTAAAAAATGTAAATACAAGTGTAGGTGCTAACATGGTTGTAAAATTTGTAAACAAAATTAATAAAAATATAATTAGTTTATATAATGGAAAAATATTAGGTAAGGAAAATGTTAAGAAAATAAAGTATATATTAATAAATATACTTATTAATAATTGTACTTATTACATTATGACTTTGTTTCATTTATAAATTTGTGATTTATATGTTTGATAAGTACATATCTTATGAATATTTATATAATTTAAAAATAATAAGATGGCATTTTTTTATATTAAATACAAAAAATAACTAAAAATGGTTTTGTAGAACTTTAAGCTTTAGAAAACAACTTTTTATACATAAGATACTCATAAAATTATGATAAGAATTTAATTTTATAATACATAAATAAATAACAAACTATTTAAAGTAGTTTAATGTATAAAAATCACTTTTCAATTGACCAACAAAACCACATTTAAGATATAAAATTATATATCATTGAACAACGCCCATTAAAAAATTTAGATAGTAAAAGAACAGATAAATGATTTATGAACGTATAATATATATTATTTTCTCTTTATTAAATTTATTAAAAAGCAACCCAGCAAATTAAAATTATTCACTGAAAGAATCAAGTAATACTAATATTTCAAAAATTATAAGCTGAATATATCACAAATACAACCAAACTACATATAGACACTCACATTCCATTACAAAAAAGCAATTTCAACTCAATTCTTATTTTATACCTGTTTAACAGCCTGATAGGATGTAGAAGGCTTTACAGGGAGATCTTTTCGAATATTGCTCGTCAATGGTAAGTTTTCCATGTTTGTGGAGAAACATAATTCTGAATTTTAAATAATATAATGAATTAGTTTGATAAATAACTAGAATTAATATAATTAATTTTTTTTTTCTGGAATAATGGTCAATAAAAGTTTTTAAAGTTTCAATCAATTAATTACATTATATACATTAATATAATCAACAAGTGCACTAAGATGATTCAAATTATATACTACATTAGCACATACCTAAAACAGTTTTAGAAAATTTAATCATTTTTATAATTCAATAAAATAATAGAAGTACATAATACACTACTATGAAAACATTAGACATAATACATAATCATTCAGTTTTATATTTAACTAATATACAGAATACACTATACAGTATACACCCACTAATTTGTAACTAATTAGATTAATATAATTCATTGCTATGCCTATTTTTACGTTATAAGATTACTCATATGAGGCAATAAATCAAGAAATACTTCAATAAATAAGGATATGGCGGATATGACTCCATTATCTTAATTTTGCAAATGAAATCAGTGATCTTGTTTGCTGTGCCGATTCATATGTTTGTATATTATTACATAATACATACATTAATATAGAAGGTCAATAACAGAATACTAGATAATGATACATCAAAACACAAAACATATCTCAGGAGTATACTTAAAATCATAGAAACAAATAATTTCTGACTATAATTTAAAATTACTTTTCTTGGTTAAAATACATTTTATCAAATGTAATGTTTTGCATTCTAAAAACAAATTAATTATTATTTTAACTTTCCTGTTACAGAAATATTGAACAAATCAATTTATTTATGGGTGAAGAAAGAAGGCTAATACAATTATTTCAATTTATTATATCATATTTTCGTATCACAAGTCATGCAACGTTACAAGCAAGATTTCAAAATACAAAATTTAATATAAATACAAGTACATTGCCTTTTAACATTAAGATATAAAATATTTTGATTTCCTATATTTTAATTAAAACAATCTTAAAAATAAAATAGATAACTTTAAATTATAAACTAAATAATATAAAGATGTTTCAGGTTTTAAAATCCTACCAAGATTTAACAAAAATATTTATAAATTATATTAATGACCACTGATATAAATAATAAGAGGGAAAACAATTGCTTAACATTTTTTACAAAATTTCAGAAATTATGTTATAGGAAAGAAGAGATATATACACATACATCAGGTCTCATAAAAACTATTGAAATTAGAGAAAAATGAATTCTAGGGCATACATTTATACAATATGTTATCTTTAAATTTTAATAGTGCACAGTTAATCGATTTTTTGTTGTTGAATTATTAACAGATAAAATGTATAAAATATATGTAAATACTTAACATACAAGGTACAAGAGAAAAATACTTGTTTCTAAGAAAATTTAATATTCAATCTTATAGGTTTAATTTTATTAATGATCATACCTACATCAGATAAATTATAAATATTAAATGTTTGAAAAGTAAAGTACCTAAACAATTGTATGTATTGATATGTATTATAATACTATACACTTGTATAGTATAAAATAAATATTACATAATATGTTATGATATCATGATTTATAAATGACATGAGCTCATATGTTCAGACATGTAATCAAGAATATTGACGAAAATTAATGAAAAAACTATATTATGGTTTATTAAAAACAAACAGTAAATCAATTAATATTTTTGAATTAAAATATTAGTACATTAACTAAATGAGATAACAATGGAAAATCTAAATATCTTGATATCTAACGACTCAAAAATAGTTATTAAAATATGATGATTATTGATTGAACATAACTGCAAGTTATTTGAGTGTATTCAATACATACTCAAACTTTTTCAAGAATCAAATACATTACCCCATCAGTTTGTAATAATAAAATTCCCATATGGAAACTTCCAAGATATTTGATATATCCATAGCCAATGGAATGTCGTTTAATATATAACAAGACAATCAATGGCTAAATCACCAACGTGTAGAAATAAATCAAATTCGAATGAGGAGGCCCAGAGCCCTTATGAGTTCGTAAATCCGAATATAAACGATACGAGAACATAGTTGTATTAAACACAAGAATTAAACGATAATATTAGAAAAGAAGAAGAATCAATCAATTGTTTATTTGAAATCTAATCATTATTTGTAGTAAAACTTACATTTTATTATAAGGAACCACAGAGACATTTCCGACCGTGACGTGAGGATCGATTGATCGAACACAGAATACAGTCAAAGGACTAAGTTATTAATTTTGATTATTGTTATAGCGAACATTAAAATGTTTTGAGCGTAAAAAAAAAAAACATAAAACTATGTTATTCAGTATTGGGTGATAACTGATAAGACGATAACATATCGCTTGCAAAGGCCTGTTAGTTGTCAGTGGTCACGTTGTGATACCGAAGTACCGTACCGCCCGCGGTACAGGTCACAAAAACAGGTAGTGAAGGAGAACCGTCAAACCGGTAATGCGAATGTGACGTCGATGGATGGGCGAATTCTAATATTTTTTCCCCTGCGTCTCAAGCATTATTTCCCATCAGACTCGGGACGGACGCGTCGTAAACTTGTAACCTCAGATCATGTACGCTGACTGCTGAGTAACAGTCTACAACCTATGACCTCAGGCTGGGTCTGGAATAGATGACGCATAGCTGTTGTCCCTTGACCATTTGAGCACGAGATCACTGTTGCGCATGTCTCTAGAGTTATGGATAGCGCGGGACGGACAGCGACTATCGTAATAATTTTAAACGATAAACGCGCGCGCGCACTGGTGACATTGTGTCCATAGGGTAGTTTTTACCCTGTAGTCCAATCGCTATGCTTCAAGCAGAGAGTAACGCAACTTCGCTATTATATTCTATATCTCTGTAGCATCTATGGATCTATCTCAATAGTGAATAATGAATGATGATCTAAGCAGTAAACACTAAACAGTTAAGCTATAAAGTATAAAGGAAGCACCAAGCAACAAGGGCTAAGGTTGTAACGGCGCCGGTGACAAGGGATCGATGATTCGTGAAATCGTGAACAGTCGGCGAGAAGTTGGCAGTACTCATAGACCAGATACCGAGTATGAGTTTAATGTGAGTATTGATCCCCGTGTCCTTATCACACAATTGATTAAATTCTTATCTTTCTTATCACACGGGCGGCGACAACGGTACAATGTACTATAAAAAAAAAATAACACGGATAAATCTTTAACGGTGTGCCGTGTCCGTGTAGGTCGTGTGTGACTGTTTCCGTGTTGCAACCCGGACTTCGGAGACACCCAGTCGCATTTCTTACTAAATGGTAATCGTTTAATCGCATCGCCGCATCAGCCAAGTCGGTGATCTACGAACGCCACTCCGCCTACCCATTTCACCCGCCCACGTGCATTGCAGTGCTCGCGCCGAAGTAATCCTCGTCCGTTGCGTTGGCCTTGGCCGGCCTTTCGACAGTTCCGCTCGTCGTTAAATCTGCTTAAATGATTTGAAACCGTCTATGGTGTAGGTAAGTAATGCTCCGGGTCGTAGCGAAAAAAAATCAATTATTGTTCACCTGCAATACGTTCTATGAACATAGGAATTATTATTTTTATTTTATGTTTTTTTTTTTTTTTAGACATGACTATTACCCGTTTACAAGTAAAGCAATTGTATAAAGAACTTTTGAAGTATGGCTGTAGCTTAAAACTTACCGACAAAAATTATTATAAAAGCCGTATCAAACAAGAATTTTTGGATAATAAGGAATTAGTTAAACCTGATGAGATTCAATTTTTTTATGATGTAAGTTCAATAAAACTCGTGTGGCTATTAATCTATCTAGAATAATACACTTAACTAAGTACCCAATATTACAAATTATAATATATCTAAAGTACCAAGTATCTATTCAGAATTTTTTACTCATTTTTTGTTTGAGTTAATATGCGTTGTCATTGTCAATGTTTCTATAAGTTTTTTAATCTAATGGATGAAGAATTTCCTAGTAAAGTTGCATTTCCATACCATGATTTTTATATTACTTAGTATATAATTATTTTTTAGTTTTATATTATTTAGTTCAAATAATTTCAGTTATAACTAACTAACCATCTAACCATTCATTATATATTATATTATTATAGAAATATCTTTACAGTATATTGTATTTTACTTTTTACTCGTACTAACTAATTTAATTTTACTTGCTTACAAGTTATATTTTTAGTTAATAGTTAGCATCATTTTGATGGGTTACAAGATTTAATACATTTTCTTCAGTTAAGTTAGTATAAGTTCAGTTTATCTTAGTATTTAAATATTAAAATAATTGTTTCCATCAGAGTATTTATTAAAAACAGGTATTAAAAGTCTACCATGATACTCAAATGATTTATTTTGATTCTAAAACAATAATATAATTTTTTAAACATTTTGAACATGTTTGTGTTATCCCGAACGACCCAAACTACTTATAGAACAAAACTTTAAACTAATCATGGATTTTTGAATTCATTAATAGTTTTTCGTGAATTTTTTTTTTTGTTTAATTTGTTTTATTTTGGATATTTATTGTTGATTGATGTATGGCATATATTTTTTGATAATGTTTTTACTAACATTTATGATTACTTTTATTTGTCAAATATTCTTATTGTCTACTGATAACCTTATAACCTAACTGATAATGTCATAAAATAATTCATCTGTTAAAAAGTTTTTCCTCGTCATGCCTTGCAACTTAAATAATATATATAATTGACCATCTAAATTACAGTATAAATATTTCAGACTTTCTCAATTCACATTTTTAAACAAAATAGGAAATACCTATACTTAAACCTTTAACTTTAAAAATAAAACAAAATAAATAGTATTCAAAAATATTCTAAACAAGGGGTGGTTTTTAGTGCATAGTGTATGGTATAGTATTTATTTAATTCCTAATAGTACTAACTATATTTACATGCATAGTTCTGTATTAATTTACATACATTAAACATTTATTATTTTCTATTTGTTACAGAAAGGACAAGAATTATTAAAAAGAAAATCAATCATTTAAAGTGTACATTTCCATTGCACTCATGTTTTCTTTACTATGCAGAGCATTACCTTTGTACCCTAAAATTAGTGTAACTAATTTAAGAGGTTTAAGTTTAACTTTATTAAACCATAAACAAACTATTGATCGTTCCAAACTTCCTATTTTAAACGAAAATGATCTTGAAGAAATGTTTGTGAAAGGTAGTGGTCCAGGTGGATCTGCTGTCAATAAAAATGCCAACTGTGTTGTATTAAAACATAAGCCTTCTGGGATTGTGATTAAATGTCATGAATCAAGATGTGTTGAAGACAACAGAAAATTAGCTAGAGAAAAACTGGTTTTGAAATTAGACATAGTAGAAAATGGTAATGATTCAATTGAAGCGCAGAAAAAAAAAATCAATGATAAAAAGAATGCTCAAAAAGAATGGAAACGTAAAAAATTAGAAACATTGAAAAAAGACTGGATTGAAAGAGAAAGTAGTTTTGAACCGTAAATTAATGTAGTAAATCTAGTCTTATTTGTATTTTGTTGATAAAAATTAAAATTTGTTAAAATATTTTTACATTTAAATTAGAAATATACTTATATTAATATTTACTGTTTATTTTAATAAATTCTATATCGTCTTAAGTATACTAGTTGAGTATTAAATTATACTTGAAAAGCTGATGATTTATAACTAATGTATCCTAGTAATAATAGTATTAGTATAATACATTTGTATGAGCTGTATTATATAATTTTAATCTAAGCAATATAATGTAATTGTCCAATTAGAAGTAAATTAATCAATATATTATTTGATATAATCATTGAAATATTTCATTATTGTATTAAAATATGTTTATAACTATTTTTTAACTGAGATACATTAACTATGTTAGAATTGATTATGAAATAGACAGTCTTATCCATAATCGATGGTGTCAATATTTAAATATCTAAAACATAATAAACTTATGAAACTGTAGTGGTATAATTTGTAATTTATCATTGATAGATCTACTTTAAAATATGTATGAAAATCAAAAGATACTGTTACATGTATAATCAGTATAATAAATACAGATGTGAACTTAAACATTCTTTGCTCCGATATGAATATAAGGGTTTATTATATATATGTATATATTATATATTTTTTTGCAATACATTTTCAAGACTAGACTTAGACAAGTCAAATTCAAATTAATACTAAAGAATTCTACTCATGAATAAGTAAAGTATGAATAAAATTTGAAAAAACTACTTTTTAAAATAACTCATAATGAAGGAAATTTTGATGGTAATTTTTATTTTTGAGGCAATTTAGAAATCAATATTTATTGCATACTTTATAATATGGGTAATTGAAAGCAAACATTCTATGTAAAGTTTCACTCTAAAAACATTTTGGGATAAAATAATAACTGATTAATCATTTTGAAATTTAAGAGCTTGTAAAATTAAAACATGAATGTTTGTTTTGATATTAGTGATATTTTAAACAGATTTCAGATTCGTCGAGTTTGTTTTGTAATTAACAACAATTATATTGTTTTGTTGAACCTTTGGTAGATGTTAACAAAAGAAATCAACAAATTTAAATTACAAAAATATTCTCTAAATCATGGCCCATTGTCATTTGTCACCAGTGAAAAATGTTGTCCAAGAGCACCAGTTACGTAGGACCGCTTTTATGTAATATATGAAAAATGAAAATCAGTATTATGAAAATAAATGATGCAACGAATTGTACGCGTACTTGAATTATTAGAAAAACGATCCTGGACGCTAAAGTGATCGTTGCGTTTAAACAAAACGTTCCTTACAATCGTCGTTGTGACCATGTTAATCAGTTATCATTAAGCCGGTTCGCCACCTGATGAATGCAGACATTGCAGACTGATAATAATTAACAGAGTAATTATGTTATTTTCGTAAACATAATGAATGACCTGTAGCGATTTGTTTTCTATAATTATGTATTCTGACGTCGCTGGCCTATGCTCATATGTTTGATGTCCTTGTCTTAAACTACACAGATCTACAGTCTATGGGACACGTAGGTCATTGAGTACGAAACTCAACAATCTCCCATGCACCTTTGTTTGCCATTGAAAATCTTATTTATCGTTCTTAACTTCGTGATATGGACTATAATAAGTTATAATTTATTATAGATAAGAAAAAGTTATCTTTTGATTTTTACATAGACATAAAATAGTTAATTTTTTTATGTTTATGGGTTTTTAGCATTATTTAGTTCAGAAGACGTTTGGTCGTTTTTCAATATTCTCGATTTTTATACAATATTTATACCTGGCTTTACTTACATACGGTATTGCCTACGCCCTACAGTATAAATTGCTATTATAGTTGTAAATGTTTTACCTAATCATTTTACTTAGGTACCAATTTGCCTATTAATTTGTTGTACACCTGATACCTATAAATATATCAAATTTCTAGCTTATTTTTTACAACAATGGTTAACAATATTGACCAGTTTTTGGATCAAAATACTCCTATCAATGAAACGTTGAGGGGAAAGTACAAAAAGTAAGTTTTTTTTTTTTAATTATACATTTCAACAATGAACGTTAACATTAAATTAAACCATACTTCTTTTTCCTATGATAGAAGTTTTGGTTATCATTCACTTAAGAATAGAATGCCGGTTGTGTTTTCTGAAATCATTAATTCATTAAAAGCAGAAAAATTTGATTTGGTAAAAATATTACATTTGTATACCTAATTTATATCATATTACTAGGTATTAACCATTTTGTTTTTTATATAACTTTCATTTTTATATATAAAATGTATGGATACCTCATTAATTGTTACAGTAATTTATATTAATTGTAATCAGGAATTAATTGATTTTTTTATAACATAGTAAATTTTTTTTTAGGATAACAAAAATGAAGTAAATAATACAGTGGAGGAATTAAAACTGTTACTTTCTGAATTGTTAGACAATAAATCTCTACGGAAAGTTGATGGTACTTCTACATTAACATTAATGTGGAATCAAATATTAGATAAAAGATTTAAAAGTAATTCCTCTGTAACGTGGTTTGAGACAGAATGGCTTTTCACTGAAAATTATTTATATATAAGAATAAAAGAAATTTTTGAAAAAACGTTAGTAAAACTACCATTTAAAATGTTTATTTGGGCTTAAATGATATAATTGTAATAATTGATATTTTCAGAGAAACATTAAAACTTTATGACCCTTTTAAACAAATGAAATACAAAGCTTTTGCTGAATCCGAGGAAACTATGATTACCATTTCTGAATTTTTAAACTTCCAACTTTCTATAAAAGAACTAGACAATGCCAAATTAAAAGTTCTCTTCATGCAGATTTTAAAGGTGAGTTGTACATGATTATTTTGTTTACTTATTATTTTAAACTATGTATTACAGTATTTTAATTATTTATTTATAAATAATTGTTAATTATATAACTCGTTGAGACTATATAGTTTCTTATGCTTATAACAACCATAGCAATGGCTCATCAGCTCAACATTTTTCTTTTTCAGATTTGTTTATGGGGTAATAGGTTTGATTTATCTCTTAATATTGGAAAATCAAAAAATATTACTGAAGATCCTTTAGAATCTATAGTGTCATTAGATAAATATATTTTAGCTGACCATTCAGAAGAAATTTGGAACTCTTTGAATATTTCAAATAATAAAAAGCCTAAGATAATTGGTAAATACATACTTTGATTATTGCAATTGTTATTTACACTAGGAAAATGATTTAACCATCTCAAAAATGTAATTGGGGATTTATTTTAGTGTATTATATTATGGCATGTTTTGATTCAATACAGACATCATGTTTTTAGTTAAAAACTAGGAATAATTGTTGGTTACTTTTATTTATCAACTTTAGTTACTTTTAATTTTATAACAAACAGACTTTTAAAACAATTAATTTTAAATTAAAAAATATAATTAATTGTTCTATTCTATTAAATACTTACAGTTGAGTAATACAAACATAATATGTTGTTTCTTATGAGGTTATCTGAAATTTTGATACTGCTTCCTTTGATTTGTATGTTGTAAGTTTCTACTTATAATAAAAAATTATATAGGTATCTTTAATATATTTTAAATATTTTCTATATTATTTATACTATTTTATTTTATAACAAATAATATGATATTCATATTTCCTGAATTTATTCATTTTCAGATATTATTATGGATAATTCTGCCTATGAACTTTTTACCGATTTGTGTTTGGCTGACTTTCTTGTTACTTATGGATTAGCTGATGTTGTTGTTTTCCATGGGAAATCCATACCTTGGTTCGTGTCAGATGTAACAAAACCAGATTTTGATCATTTTTTAAATCACTTACAAAAAGAATGTACATCAAAGTCCCTTCAAGATATTGGAAATAGATGGAGCTGTTATTACAAGACTGGTGAATTTTATTATTCATATATTTGAATAAGAGTTTATTAAGTTTACTATGTTTAAATATTTACATATTTTAAATGTTTCAACATAGGAAAATTTGTTATCGAGTGTGAAGACTTTTGGACCTTACCACACAGTTATTCTTTGATGGCCACTGAAGATTCTGATTTGTACAGCAAATTAGCTCGTTCCCAATTAATTATTTTTAAAGGTATGTATCAACAAGAATTGAGTTACTGTTTCCCAAAAAAATATAGATTTTAAAAATGATCACCTTTAGTTTGTACCTTTTAGTTTTTAATCAACACCTTTTATACTTTTTTGTGTTACCCAATATTTTGTAAAATTTGAGATGTAACAGCATAATACATTTAATTTAATTTTCAGGTGATTTAAATTACAGAAAACTAATAGGCGATATTAATTGGTTACCATCAACCACATTCAAGGATGCCTTACGTGGATTTCAACCTACAGCTGTTGTAGCCTTACGAATTTTAAAATGTGACTGTGTATGTGGTCTTAATTCTGATTATGAAACAAAAATTAGTGAAAACGATAAAGATAATAGTGATTATCTCTCATCTACCAATTATTGGCAAACTAATGGCAAGTATGCTGTTGTGCATTTTAGTGAATGCTAGTTATTTACAGTTCATAAACAGGATTCAGTTAGTCAATTTCACCGTTATATAAAAATTAAATATTTTTGACTGTATTTATATTTTTGGAACTTATATTATTAAAATCAAAATGTAAATTGAGATGATTCTTAAATATTACTTTTGTATTTTTATTTTTTTGTCATATAAAAATCTTAAACTTCTCTAATTGATGTGAATTTATTTAGATTAAAATTGTTACATGTAATTTAATTAATTTTGTATTATTTCCTAGTTTAGGATATTTTTATGGTATGTTTTACACTAGTCAGACACGTACCGACAGACACCGTACCATACTGTTTCGATTCAGACATTTTAAAATTTAAATTCATAATATTGAGACACGTACCGACCGTCATCGTTCCGATACTCACATTTTATAGTATACGAGTATATCATATATTGTTAATAAGTATTAAGTAATAACTTTTGAGTCAGCGCAGACTAAGAAAATACTAAATTTTTATGCCTCATTAATGTTATGGTGTATAAAAATAATAAGGAACAGTGGAATGTATTAGGTATATTATATATTTTAGTTAATTACCAAGTATATTACCAAGTATGCCTATAGAATTTGAAATTGTTTTCCAGCAAGATTCTTTGTGCAGATGGTCACTATATTTTTTGTGTGACAATGCATAAAGGCATTCTTGGTCTCTGACGAGTTCAATTAATAATTCCAGGTTCATCGCAAAAAATAAAAATAAATTAAAGTAAAGAAAAGTGTAGCCGAATGGTTTGCTACTTTACCAGCGAATGACAGCAGACGGTCAGACGGATATAATACGTCTGTTGTTCATTCACACTTACGTTCAGACCGGAACAGACACGGGCCGTCCCGACAAAACATTCTCGCTCGGAATTGCCGGTCGGAGTCTTTCGGTTCGCTACGTTTTTGTTTTACGAGTATGCACCTTACTTACTATATTTTAGAATTTAATAAGTGAATAATTATAATTAAATAAGTGAAGCCAATACGTACACTGCTTGGTTTTATCCTGGACACTAATCTCATTCCAACCAGGAACGACTGTTTCGCAGACTTCCTCCCACAATTTTTTTTTTACATTGATATCGGAGTACTCTTTTAAATTTTTTTTATAGAGCGCGGGTCTTTTTTCGATTTCCTCTATTAAATTTTCAATAGATGATTTGATAAGCAGCGACATCTTCTAGCAGCAGTAACTTCCTGTGTTACCTTCTATCGGTCTAGTCGGCCAACTAATAATAAACTAGAAATTATGGGAATTAAATTAACCTTGCCCGTTGAATCGACGAATAGTTAGCGTTCTAGGGTGTAATGATATGCAGTATCATTTATATACAAAAATGCTATGATTTAATAAATAACGACTCCTTCGGCACACACACAGAAAACAAGCAATAAAAAGGGACAACAATCTAACGGTTCCCCATTGTCAATAACTAGGTCAACCTTCATGGGAAACCGCCCTTTGGTCAAAAGAACCATCCCACCACACAGTCAGATCGCTCTATAAAAGGTCTTCAGACAACCCTTCTCGGGGGCTCTCCGTTGTAAGTCGTCAGTGCGGGGCTCTCCGTTGCAAGTCGTCAGTGCGGGCGCACCGACTTCCGGAGACCTCTTTTTACTTTTACGCAAGTATCATTTTTAATAACATTTGATTTCTGTGTGAGTGTCAAAGTGTCCAATTGCAACCCATTAACGACTTTGCACATTCATTTGATCATTTCCTGTAATCCTACACCGTGAGCGGTATGAGTATCAACGGCCGTACAACGAGGCGGAATCAGGTGAGTGATATAATTGTAATAAGCTTGTGAGACCTACAGTCACCTACATCGGCTCTCGGACCTTTGTAACCCCGAGTGCCCTCCTTACAAGAAGGAGGAAGGTAATTTAACCCGATTCCTTTTACCACCTTATTTTTCCTTTTACTTTTGGGTTATTACAAGGGTTAATCGGCATGTGTGCGGTTGATGGGAGAGCGTCATACTGACTAAGCAGTCGGCCGATAGTTCGCCGACTGTTTAGTTTGAAGGCAATCGTGCAGCCCATCAAACTTATTAATCGGCCGATACCAAATCGTTATAATGTGGACTCTTGCATTAACCTTCATACAATTTAAAAGCCGACTAAACTATCGGCCGATAAAAAGTCTGTGGACTCTCTAAATGAACAGAACGGAAACGTTTAATGTGAATTACTACTACTAAACATATACATATTAAAAAATATTTTGCGGAACGCTACGGTACGATGTCTGTCGGTATACGTGTCTGACTAGTGTGAATCATGCTTTAAGCGGAAACACGCACCATGTACGTAACACAAAAAATGATTATCTATTATCCCAATTTCTATAATTTAGTCCCTAAAAGAGGAAAAAATGGATAACGTTATTTTTCGGTCGGATTTTTAAAAATCGTTTTGGAGTGGCATGTCCAAAAGTTGATCCCGTATACCTATGTAAACCATATTATTAACCTATTACCTCTACTGCAGTACCACACTGAATTAAGCATGCCGTGGCTGTATATTCTTTAATAAATTCGATCGATAGCTTGCAATAGAAAACACAAGTAAAATAAGCTTGAATTACGTTGGTCCGTGTGTGGTTGAGCACGAATACTAATATATGATCTAATTGTATTGGGTAACCAGTGGTGTAGAGAGGGAGGTGTTTTAAGTGTAGCAACACCCTCCCTTGAACGTGTACAAAATACCAGGGCTTATTCTAAGGATTAGAAAGTTATAGATATAATAATGAAATTAGGTGCACATAATTTTTACCTTTTTCGTTCTATATCATAATATAGAATTTACTAAAAACAAAGATAAAATAATTGGTGGTTATTCCGTTTTCGAATTTCGTATCCGTGCGCTTTAATGTGTGTACAATCATAGATTAAATAATTGATTATAAAATATACTATAAGTATATTTGTATTGATTGTTTGACAAGGCAAACTATCGTGGTTATGTAGCATTTGTACTTTTTCTTTACACAATCAGCGATTTGTTTCACACCTTGATTATTATTTGTATTTTCCATACAGCCGTTTATTATCACCTCCTCATCCACTAAATATTATAAAATAATTAATTTGGTAGTAAATAATAAAATTATTTCAGGTCTGAATTTAGATGTTGTAAAGAAGTATTTATTACTGTCAAACAAGTTCCTGACAGTCAAATTACTCTTCGCGCAGCCGCAACAAAATCATCAACGGGATCAGGGCAAGGGTTTATTTATTTATTTATTTATTGGAATTAACGCCGTTAGGCTCAAGTACAGTAATTTGATATTTACAAATTTAATTAATATATATATAAACAACATAAAAACTTATTTTAAACACATAATAATAACAATAAAAAATGGCAAACAATTACATTACACGGAGACTTAGCTTCTAACTCTTCCAGGTAGCAAATAAATCCACATTTTCCAGTTCATTACACACACGCGCCATTCTATCCAAAGGATTATTATAACCATATAAGGTACGGTGGTAATGAACTGAAAAAGTGGGATGATGCCGTGCATTATATTGCGGAACATAAAAATCAATCCGCTTTAAAAGATCCGGGCAAGATATAACGCCAGTTATCAATTTAGTCATAAAACGAATATCAATTAATTTACGTCTCGTATCAAGAGATTCAAGATTAATACTATCTTGAATCGTTGATAGAGACGTAAATTCAGATGGATTAACATCACCACGTAATTTCCTTTTATAACCAATATAACGTAAAAATTTTCTTTGTACCCGTTCTAATGATTCACTAAGTCCGATTTGTGTAGGGTTCCATAGTATTGAGTATCCATAGTATAGTTTATAAGGTTTACTTGTAAAAAGTCGTGTGGGACAAATCGCTGTTTTTGTAAAAAAAATATATTTTATGTAACTCAAAATACCACGACAGTTTGCCTTGTCAAAATAAATAAAACAAATAATACTTATTTTAAATTGAATTTGGTTTTTGTTAAAATTGTACTTTAAAATAGGATTAATATATTGAAGTTCTGTTTAATTCTCCAATATAACTAGTTAAAACTAGTTTTGACGTATTTCGGGTTTTAACTGTGACATCAACATTGAAATCCTGGTTAATTCTAGTTTTGACGAATTTCGGGTTTTAACGATAACACATATCGTATTTAAAAAACGAGCGATCGCAAGTGCGACCAAACAGTTTATGATCGCAAATGTGCCGACCGCATCGGTGGCGACACCAGTGCCAGAACCCCTTACTCTTCCTACTTTTAAAAGTTAAAACCAATTGTTCTATTATATTTTATATTTTTTCGAACTGTTTGAAAGTATACAAAGTATACACCCGTCAATTTTCAAAATAATATTGAGAATGCACGGCGTATATGTATAGTATACACTATGGTAACACCACTGCAATTCAGGTGCCCCGTGACACATGGCGATCCAGTAGGAAGCAGTAGCAGAACCAAACAATAATAGTTAAAACATTTATCGTAAGTTGTGCTGGCTACGGATAAAGAAAAAAATAATTATTTTATGGAGCTGGTTAAAAACAAATTGATCATGTTGGTTATTTTATATGATTTGTTAAATCGAAAGTCGAGACTGCGTCAGTGCATTTATTCCCCTCGACCAGTGCGGTTGTGTTTTTATTAATTCGAAAAATTAGTCTTAAATAGTTTTCAATTATTTTTTGTTTGTCTAGCTAGTCTTTTTTTCAAAGTGTTTAATTTTAAAAGTGCGACTGTTTTTTTTCTTCATTTTATTTTTCGATTAAATGTATCAAACCAACGTCGTACCGCGATGGAATCAATGGTCAACGATCGTATCCGTGGAAGACAATGTACAATAATGCAAGACTGGCCTACAGAGTGTACAATGTGAAAAAAAATGTTCGAGTGAAGATCAGTGATATGACGTATATTTTATTATTCTAATATTACTTAATGTCTAGTTCATATTCATAACCGATTAGCTACTGCTTAGTATTGTAAGTCTATAACCGATTAGCTACTGCTTAGTATTTTAAGTCTAAATCCGATTAGCAGCTACTGCGTAGTGTTTTAAGTCTATAACCGATTAGCTACTGCTTAGTATTTTAAGTCTATAACCGATTAGCTACTGCTTAGTATTTTAAGTCTATAACCGATTAGCTACTGCTTAGTATTTTAAGTCTATAACCGATTAGCTACTGCTTAGTATTTTAAGTCTATAACCGATTAGCTACTGCTTGATATTATCCGTACAGAGTCGAATTCAGAAACTTAATTATTTTACTATAAATTCAAATGCAAAGCTTCATTAAAAAAAGAATAATAAATACATTTCAAATAATCTACATTATTTTTTCACCTGAATTCAATCTGTCGGTAAGGAAGAAAGGACGAGATTGCCGCGTCTTGTGCAATTGAATTAACCTTTGAAAATATTATTTTTGGAGCTTTTACCCTCACTGTATTCTTGTTCACATGATCCTCCCGTAAAAATTAGACATACGGCGTTAGTTCATTCTTCCTTTCGTGGATTAGGCCTATTGGGGAAACCACGTTAAAAAAAACGCACCACGTGTAATACCTCATGCTTTTGGGACTCGTTGTTTCAATGGCTAAGGTGGTGTGGAAACTTATACAATTTGTCGACGTCAGTTATACGATACGAAAAAAAGGTTAAATCTGTCGACAATACAGCATTAACCGAGATGGCGAGATTGATTTCCTGATGAAACTTTCAACAATAATTGGACCGTAGAAAATATCCATCTTTTACGACAACTTGTTTCTTATCCTTTCGATCGTAATTTTTAGTCTTAAGATTTTGCACAATTCAAATAGTGTAATGTATTTTATTAATTAAAACTCTAAATTGCTAAAGTGTATTGTCTCTATATACCGAGTCTTTCCAAACACTAATTTATCAGATGACCAAGAAGAAAACATAAAAAGTTTGACAGAGATGTGTAGTGATGATCTTCTATGTAGTTCTAAGACTTAGAACTATACGGCGTATAGTATTAAATAATATACTACGTATACTTCATAAATGTACACCATCAACTATTTTACCCACGAGGCGCCACTGACCAGATCACCGGACCCGGACTATGGTTAGGTATATACATAAGCTACATTTGTTATTGACGAAGACGGCTGGTGTGTGAACTCCATATCCTTATTAAATTATATACTTAATACTATGATTGGTTGTTAAAATTTATTCGGTCGCCTTTTTTGAAATACTAGTAATAAGTATAAACAATAATCGCGCATCGGATAAAACGTGATTTTTATGTGTGTGCACATAGATCACAACGATTGAAATAAATGTACACAAAACGAGATGAATACGACATACTGAATGATTTATTAATTAGTTTTAATGACAAATAGTTAAGGCGATAAAGTACTCCGATCGCAATTTTTTGCAGTTATAATTTTTTGTTTTGCCGGCGTGACGTTGGCGATACAATGGTCGATTGTACTGCAGCATCGTTATTTGTTCATCAGGATATACGATTTGAATGGTGGACTTGGTGTAGTGGCCTATCGGACTCCAGGCCATGTGCTTGGATATGTTAATAGAGACCCCGATGGACAAAAGACAATATATTGTAGTAATTTATTTATGAACGCATTATTTAGTTTTGTGGTAGTATTGCGATTTTAACTTAAACAATTATAATAACTACGTCAAAATACAAACTGCTGAAGTCTTACTTTAAATTGTGGCATTCTCAAGTTGAATAAATATTAATTTACGTGTTACATATTGACTGATGAGGGTGAAACAGTAAAATTTTATGTTAAAACGGTATTGCATTCATAATTTGAATTCAATACTGCTATATTTCAGTATATAGCATTCTTTAAAAATAATATTTGCATGGTACAATAACCATATCCAGGCGCGGATCCAAGAGGGGGCGGTAGGGGCGCGCCCCCCGTCAGCCGTATTAAAATGTGTTAATCTAAATTAGATTAATTAGTCTAACTTAATAACTACTACAGATTCGATGAAGATTTAATGTCAGTTTTTGATTTGGACGTAGTGTTGCCATATATATAAACAACTTTATTAATATAAATATAGCGGACTGCTCACCCTGTGAGTTGCCTTGCGACACAGTTTACTGTTCAATACAGTTGTACATATCTTATAGGGTTTAAAATGTATATGGAATATTATTATATAAATAGAATAAAATAAAGATAATAATTAAATAAATTAGTAGTTGAGAAAAAAAAAAAATACAAAAAAAAAAAAATAAAAGAAAAAAAAAATAACAACGGTTATGAATACAGATGATAATTTATTATATGCAAAGTGTCCTGTAATACGGACAGACATATTTTTTCGAGATCTCTACGCTGCAGGCCGTGGTTCTTGAAGAAGTCCAGCAGGAGTTTCGATGCGGTTCCGCGTGCTCCGAACCAAAGCCCAAATACTTCCCACTCTCTTACTCCGTAGAGGTTGCTCAGGTTGGATGTGCACGGCAGGTATATAGTTGAAATATAGTATATAGTTAAAATAAAATCCATTTTCGATGACAAATTTAAATTAGAAAGTAAAATAAAAAACGTGATTAATCAATTTGGTGACTTAGTATATTATGAAATAAATATACCTAGATATTTTTGAATCTTCAATAATTGGTGAATTTGAACTTTGGCACAATTATTGGTTGCAAGAGGAACAATTACCTTAGTCACCTTTAGAAGCTATCAAACGATGTGACCCGGACCTTTTTTCTGGAATTAGTGTATTGTTAAAAATACTTATAACATTACCAGCTACAGGTGCCACATCTGAACGTAATTTTTCATCACTACGACGAGTCAAAACATGGATGAGGAACGATTAGATGGACTGGCATTATTACACGCTCATCGAGATGTCTTTATAAACCACGATGAAGTTATAGACGTATTTACTCAATCTAACAGAAGATTGGACTTTGTAATCTGATTTATAACTAAAATGTTTTGACTTCAAAATTGTTATATTATATTTAGTTATAAAAAAGTAGGTAGATTTAAAAATGTAATTTAAATAATTAAATAAAGAAATTCAATGCAGTTTACGAAAAAAAGTATTCATTATAAATAATCAGGAATTGCATTATGAGTATTATGTACTATTGCATATATAACTATTTATATATATATAATAATAATATATATATAATAATAATATAATATACTCGTATTTACCTGAGAAAAAAAAATTTCGGAGGGGTCACGTGCCCCCCTCTGGCTACGGCACTGGCAGACAGTAAATGTAAATAAAATTAATGTTTTAAATTACATTTTTTTCATAAGTTATGTCAAACGTTTGGCAGTTAATATGATTGATAGTAAGATGTAGATTGACCAATGAAAGCACTAAAATATTTTATTTATTTTTTATTAGGAATATTTTATAATTTAAAAATGATAAAACCAAGGTACATATTATACTTCTTAAAATATAAATGTAATGGCATACGTTTAATATGGTAAGTAAAAACATAAGCTAAATTAATTCTAATTTTCATTACATTTAAAACTATAAGACAAAATTTAAATATTAATTTATACCTATACTTTACGCTTACACTTCATATCTATTCTGATACCTTCAGTCATATACAATTATAAATTATAATATAAGAATAGTTTTAACAAAGATGTATTGGTTTTTTTGCAATTTTTATTTAGATATATGTGATTATAACTGATAATCTGTTGTGTTCCTGTTCGTTATAACATAGGTACATAAAAGTATAAGTATCTTATTAATAAATGAACTTTTTTGTATGACCTATATTATTTTTATATTGTATTATGCTAGTATTATTATTATAAGACTCATTTGTTTTAATAACATAAAATACATTTTTCAGGTATTACAATTGTAAATGGTGCACTTGCTTGCTCAAGCTCACATGAAAATATACTTCAACTTGCTGATATATTTTGTGTTAATGAATCTGAAGCAGAAGTATATACAAATAATATTTTTAAAATTGATAGTGTTGAAACAGCCAATAAGGTGTTATCATTAATTTTAAAGCAAGGGTGTAAACTTGTATTTATTACATTAGGACCTTTGGGTGCTATATTTGCATATCAAGACAAACCGGAGTCCCAATAGGTTCAAGTACCAAAAATTGAAAATCCTATCGATACCGCAGTAAGTCAAATGGTTTAAGTACAAATAAGTCAAGTTAATCTTTTAACTTAACATTTACATTTTCCACATATTATTCCAGGCTGCTGGTGATGCATTTTTAGGGGCACTGGCATATTTTATTGTTCATAAGCCAAAATTGACTTTACATGAATAGATTAGAAGATCATGTATAGTAACTACAAAGAAGGTACAGTCCAAAGGAACTCAAAAAAGTTTTCCTTTAAGAAATGATTTACCTGAAGAAATTTTTAATTAAAATGTATCTATAACTTATGAAATGCATGTGAATTATTCAATAAATAAAACTACTGTTTATTATAACACTTGACAGTTAAAATATCCTTAGGCAATATAATATAATAGTATAAAAAGAAACATACCTAGATAATTGGAGTTTCTGTAAGTTATAACCTGCTGAAAAAACTGGTTGGAATTTCAAAAATAATTATAATTGATCAATAGTTCACGTTAAAATATAGTTAAAAATGTTATAAGATAAATTTTTTTGTACATTTTTAAGTTTACTATTTTTTTTAAATACAGTACTTTGTTAATTTTTTTTTTGTAACAAATAATAATTATATTTACAGTAATAAGTAAATTGTATGTACTGTTTTTGAATTTAGATTTATCATTATTATGTTTTGGTTGAATTTAATCAAGAAAATTTCAAAGTACTAGAAATTTTATATTTTGATAAAATATTGGTAATTTTAACTATTGCACATTAGAATACAGCTACATTACTAAATCTTTATGAAATATAAATTTATATAATATACCTTCAGAAATCATAACTCCAGTACCTCTGTCAAATTTAAATATATTGTATCAGTCTTATAACTAAGTCTTTACAAAACGCTTGTAATTAATAAATACAGCAAGACGGTTATCCAACCGCATTGTTTTGATTGATGAATTGTTATTTCATAAAAATTACACAATGGAACCATTACTATAAACTAAATAAGTATCAAATTGAATTTTTAACAATTTATTTACAATATAATATTTTTTACAGGTTATTTCTACTTTACCATATTTTAAGTATGGTTGTTATAATAGATTTTTATTTTATTTTCAACTAAATAAACTTACATTCAATTATAACGTGTGATTCATTTAGAAGTACTATTTTTAAATGGGAATTTATGACTGATAAAACATGAGTCGTATCAAACTTTCGTTTTATTTTAGTTTAGTAATATTTGACATTTCATCATGGAACGACTTAGCCCGGCTAAGTCTAACTAAGATTCAGTGTATGGGCTCTTGAAATGTTTGAAGAAGATCCACTGTTTTCGACCAAAATTTTATTCAGTGATGAGGCCCATTTTTGGCTTAATGGCTACGTCAATAAGCAAAATTGCCGAATTTGGGATGAAGAACAACCCGAAGAGATCCAAGAGCTGCCATTACATCCAGAAAAAACGACAGTTTGGTGTGGTTTATGGGCTGGTGGAATTATCGGTCCATATTTCTTCAAAAATGAAGCCGGGCAGAACGTAACTACTAACTGTGAATGGCGCCCGTTATCGCGCCATGATAACGGACTATTTGCTGCCAGAAATTGAAGTCCGTAATATAAATGACGTTTGGTTTCAACAAGATGGCGCAACTTGTCATACAGCACGTGAAACCATGGCTTTATTACGAGAACAATTCGGAGAACAATTAATTTCACGATTCGGACCGATTAATTGGCCACCTAGATCGTGTGATATCACTCCTCTAGACTTTTTTCTTTGGGGCTACGTCAAGTCCAAAGTCTACATAGCCAAGCCGACTACGATAGTTGAATTGGAAGCAAACATCACGCACATCATTGGCCAAATACCAGTCGAAATGCTTGGACGTGTCATTGAAAATTGGAAATTTAGAATAGACCATATTAACCGCAGTTACGGCCAACATTTAAAAGATATTATATTTAAAAAATAAATGTAAATGTAGCTTTTTTTTATTGATAATAAAGATAATCTTATACAATTTAATTTAATTATTTTTTTTTACCTTTGAAAAAAGTACTTCTAAATGAATCACCCTTTATTAAAGTTATTTTTCATTTATTTCCTAATTTATTCTTATTTTTATAATACATTTACTAATATATATCCAGTCCACCATGACCATGCCTTATTCATGTTCTCGCTTTTCGGCAGTACCTACATTTGCGAACAATTGTTTTCAAGAATGAAAAACACGAAAAGTAAGAATCGGTCCACTATATCAGACAAGCACCTTGAAAGTTGTTTAAGGATTGCCACAACTTCAATCGATCCGGATATTGATTCATTACTTTAACAAAAAAAGCAATTGCAAATTTCACATTAGTTTTATTTTTATTTTTTTTTAATATATTTCTGTATTTATATTTCTGCTTATTATTCGCTATTGTAAGATTATAAAAAAAATGTATTGTTGTATTATAGGATAAAATTTAATCATTAGATTTTAATGTGTTATTATTAAAAAAATTATGTGGCCCACAACAACTTCTATCCATATGATGTGGCCCAGTCCTCACAAAAGGTTGGACACCCATGGTACAGTGGTTGTGACACGTGCCTATTACGCGATAACAGTATATATAAATACAAATATCACAGTATCAATATGATCATTCAAATAATATTGCAAACCTTTAAGTATCTAACAATTTATATGACTTTTTTATACATTTCAATAAAACTTATTAGTTATTACAAAGTCAATGTACAAAGATGGTAGATCATTATATCATGATTAAAAACCAATTTAATGGAAAATTTAATCAACTTGAAGTCAGAGATGAAGGTAGGTGTGATTTAGATTGGTCTTGGAAAAAACAGTTTCTCGTTGTTGCAGTTTAAGGCAGGTAAAACAGACTAAAGAAATATGAAAATTAATTTTCGTAGCTTAATAATTAGCAACACAGGGTGATATAAGAACAAAATTATAAATTAATTTACCATCATTAACACAAACACTGTATAATTAAATTTTGTTTTGTTTCTGTGTAGACTCAACTTAAAAGTTACATATTTCTTAACATAATATATTGGTTCTAACACAACTATAAATATATTAATAAAAGTCTCTATAAAACCTATAAATATTTAGTTAGACTAAATAGTTAATCAGTTATACAGGGCTGTTCTCACATCTACTCTTAAGACTGTCCCTCATTACCTGCATAATATTAATTAATTATCTTAGATCATTGCCCCAATATCTTCTTTATACCTAACAAAAAATCTGTAGTGGTCATGAAAAATATAATAAACTTGGTATTGTAAGCCGGTTTTGTTATTTAAATATATATTATTATTCTTCTTATTTGATTTTTTTTTGGTTTTACTTTTGTTTTTTTTTTTTTGATCTTGTTTCTATAATAGTGATTCCTATTAATTAATTAAAATTATAATTTTATATAAATATTCAATTTGTTTTCCAATAACATTTAAGTTCCTATTTTTTGAAAGTCAATTGTTTTTTTAATTCATCTAAATCATATTTCCTGTGGGAGTCTAATTTATTTTGGTATTTTTAAGTTGTATTTTCTATAAGAATGTTTAGTTTTAATTTTATAAATGACATACAGTTTAAAATTTTGTCTAATATTTAAATTAAATTGTTACAGTTTTTATTAATGCAGTAACCTGTGAAATGTAAATAATGACAAATAAATATAACTTTAATCAAATGTGTTCAAATTGACTCTTTTTTATTTATTAAATTATCATGTCTATTAATTTTATATTTATAAACTTTCAATAATATTTTCAAAGGCATTTTAATTAAGTTACTTATGTCATTATTAGGGATCTGAAGTTATAGGAGTTAAAAAACGCAAAATATACACAAAAAATTTATTTTTATATTATATAAAAATATATATAGAATAAAAGTTTTTTGAAAAATTATATTAACTTTTTTTTAATTCATTAAACATATAGATTATTGTAACCGTCATACCTGTAAATGTATTGCATTGAATAACCAGAACTTTCTTGATATTTTTGGAGATACTTGAAGACAAAAACTGTTGTGTAGTTGATACCTCCATACTATTTAGTTGACGATGTAACAACCGCTCATGTTTATTCGTTTTTACATGCTGAGTTACCGTAAATCATTTTTCGCAATTCACTTTAACTTCACAGATCTTACAAAATATAATAGTACAGTCTGTTGAAAAAACATTTTCGTTGAATTCTAAAACGAATTTTCTAGTTTGTGAAATTTTCGGCATATTATAATTTTTTAAAACACTTAGGTAGATTTTACAGAGCACGGACGAATTTATTACACGCGAAAGTTCACACACGACTGATGGGGAAAATATACTTGTCCATACAATTCAGTCATACACCTATAATTACACTATTATAAAGAACAAAATTCTATTAGATTAACGATAACGTCGATAACATAGAGTATAGACGTTATAGTGCAATAAAGATAAATACCTTAAATTTTATAGAAACTATTCTACGACCAACTGACTATATATTGTTAATCTAGAATTTATTTATTATTATGACTATTACTTTCTTTTAACCGTATCATTATTATAATTAATGCCTTGTAAGAACATGTAATATGTTGACATATTGTAAAATTTAATAAAAAAAAAAAAGATAAATACGCTCCGCTAATTTAAAGCGATATAGTGACTAAATGATTACGGACTACGGTACGGCACGGCGACTGTATGCTACGTTAAATAATCGGAAATAAAATAATAAAACCATAATTATTAGAAAAAAACATAAATTTGTTTAGAAAATATTAAACGAGCATAAAAATCCAATGAAAATTGAGAAATATGCACTTTTTTTCTAAAATTGACAAAATATGCAAAAAAATGCATTTTTAATTTTTGTATTTAAACTCGTCATTGTATAGAACGGATTTCTAGCTTGGTCTGCTATAAATTGAGAACATACAGAAAAATATGCAACTCCTACAACTTCCGAGCCTTAGTCATTATGTATATTAAACACACTTCTGCATTATAAAAAACTTGAAATTTAATTTTTATACTCGAAAAAATTGAAATAAAACTCGAAATTCTCATTGAAATTACCAAAAAAAAAGTTAAAAAAATGGCTAATAAATTAAAATTTACATTAATAAATAAATAGGAATCGATTTAAAAGGCATTTGATTTAAGTTATCTTTATATGTCATTATTTTCATTAAAAATACATGTATTATTATAAGGTCGAAACATTTAATTTTTATCGTAGAAAAAATTGAAAGTAACATATCCCTAGTAATATAATGTATATTTAATTTTCTTACCATGCAAAATAAACTCAAATATTTAGTAGAACATATTTTGACAATGTTGGCTGTATGCCCGTATAAAATAATACGGGATTAAATATCACGCAACAAAAAATACTTCTATCAGAATTTCGTCTTTCAGTATCCTATAAAACGAGAAACATGATAGAATTCGAATAAAGTGTCGAGGGCGACGAGAGAACGAGCCCACCGCACAAACGTCGTTGAGTTTATCTGACACGAAATTCAAAATTGTACAAGTACAATACACTACGCGAGTACGCGATAAATAATCAATCGAACGAAACCGCACCGTATACCGTAAACGACTAGCGACAACTGAGTGCTGAGTACAATTTGTATTCCGTAGCACTGTCTATGACTAAACTAATGACTGCGGTTCTGCCTTTGTCCCTTGCGGTTGATATTTCTATTTATATAATAGGGCAGTGTTCTAGACCAACCACGACCGTGAGTATCTGGGTTTTTCCCATTATTATCCAATGATCACGAGTAGTTTATAGTTCCTATGTTGCTATTGGTTGTTATTGTGTTTCAGTTACAATAGCATACGCCTCCTACGCCTACGCTAGAATGTGTTATCGCCAAATCGTGCATATAAAAGACCATAAAATTGCCCTCTAGAGTCAGTCACTCTTTCGACTCCATGGTAGTAAGACCCACCCGGGCAGACTTACACCATGATCTCTCTCTCTCTGCGCCTCTCTCTCTGCGCCTCTCCGCGCCTCTCTCTCTCTGCCTCTCCGCGTCTCACCGCGCCTTACCGCGCCTCACCGCGCCTTACCGCGCCTCACCGCGCCTTACCGCGCCTCTCTCTCTGCGCCTCACCACGCCTCTCTCTCTCTGCCTCACCACGCCTCTCTCTGCCTCTCCGCGTCTCACCGCGCCTTACCGCGCCTCTCTCTCTCTGCCTCTCCGCGCCTCTCTCTGCCTCACCACGCCTCTCTCTCTGCCTCACCGCGCCTCACCGCGCCTCACCGCGCCTTACCGCGCCTCTCTCTCTGCGCCTCACCGCGTCTCTCTCTCTGCCTCTCTGCCTCACCGCGCCTCACCACGCCTCTCTCTCTGCCTCACCACGCCTCTCCGCGTCTTACCGCGCCTCACCGCGCCTCTCTCTCTCTGCCTCATTGCCTCTCTTTTTTCTCTCGCTCGGTTGGGTTAGGTAGTGTTAGGTAAAGTAAGGGCTAGGTAAGGTTATGTTAAGTTTAGGTTAAGTACCATGTATTGTATTTAGATGTATATGTATTTATTACTATGTATTGTAAAATATATAACTTGTAAAATGTATGTACTGTTCTCTCGCTCTCTCCTCTCTCGGTCTTACTTTCTTTCTCTCTCTCTCTCACTCTGTCTTTATTTCTGTCTCTCTCTCTCTCTTTCTCTCTCTTTTTTTCTCTTTATCATGTGATAGGATAGTATAGGTAAGGTTAGGGTTAGGTAAGATTAGGGTTAGGTAATGTTAGGGTTAGGTAATGTTAGGGTTAGGTAAAGTTAGGGTTAGGTAAGGTTAGGTTCCCCCCCATGGAACCCACCTTGTCGTGGTGGGGGGGCTCACGGTCCCGTAACTGGGACCGTGCTAAGTGGTTCCAACTCTGATCAGGTTCCATTCGGTAATTTATATATTTCAAATATGTACCACTCTTATCTTTCAGACTCCAGACAAATTTGAAATTGGATTGCCGTTCTTCGATGTCCAAAACTCGTATCACAAAACATATAACATAATATTCTATGTCACTGCATCAGTATCGTATCAGACTTCCAGAGCGTTTGTTTCTCCATTAGTGAGTTATCTTTTAAGTATACTTCAAATGCCAACACCTTTATTACTATATTTTTTAACTTTTTTTAGCCTGAACCAAATGCAATTGTGCGTGTCTTCAAGATAGGTAATCGCCATTTTCATCATTTAATGGTGTCTGCTGCTGTGAGCTGGATGCATAGAAATACATAATTAGATTCGTGCATAGAACATTAGTACTTAGTTCAGTACTATAGTCAAATAATGATTGCACATGCCTGTTCGTCATTCAAAGAAGTTCATATAAATTAAACGTAAGTATAAGCCATAAGCCTGTACTTTAAAATTTAAAGTTTTTGCCTTAATAATAAGTTTGTATATGAATTGCTTCTAATGCATCTGAACGTTCAGCTATTCTCATTTGTTGAAAGCAAGTTCGTACGGTCACTACTCCCCTTAACATCAAAATGTATTCGTCCGTTTTATACTTTTAAAACCTATCAGCTTAGAGCTAACATTTATTATTCTTTCATACTCAGTAGAAATGCAATCATTTGATTGTAAATACAGATACTCTGGTAAAGTATTTAAAATACTAAGTCCAAGTATTTTTTCCAGAAGTATTTAAAATACGTATTTGAGTTCTTAAAAAGTATTTGAATATTTTCATTCAAATACTATTACTCAAGTACTTTACAAGACTGCTCGCGGGTACCAAGTTCAGCTATATAGTACACTATAAACTCGTCTCGTACCGGTTACATCTTAGAAAGTCATATTCTCCATTTCTGTGGTCATACTGCGATACCGCATACGGTTAAATATGGTTAATTAAAAATTGTAAAAACAGTAAAAACGTGTTGGCGCGGCGCGGCGGTGGGGTTCGTCGACCTTTTCTCATTATCAGTTACAATATTACCTTTGATAACGTTGGCTATATAGTACGCGCGGTGGTATATTGATAAGACGTCGTCGGCATCGTATTACTATCATCACGTAATATTGCATACGGAATTGATCGGCTTACCGCTAACGAGTTGAGGCCGCCGCCGTCGTTTTAATCGTGCGAAGGTGCATCACAAAATATATGTGTCCGTGCATTTACGTGAGCTGCATTTTTGCAGTTCAGTCGTGATAGGTACCACCGGGACGTCTGTTGTGTTTTTTCACAGTTCCGTCCACCGGCGGCGCGTGAGATATATTTTTTTTTATTTCTCTGCGATCATTTTTATCGGACGACATGACGAACTCGACGTGAACGGCCACGTTTTTCTTTACTATTGTTCCACCCTTGCGAACCTTTTCGTTTAGCATTTTTACCCGCGTACGGTCCACTTAAGTCCGCCGCACCAGTGCTGAAATCATGAAGCCGCAGAATTATCACGGCAGTGATGTGTTTCTATCGCTGTCCGCCAACGTCGGACTTACCGTAGATCTGGTAAATATGTGTTTGTAACTCGTCACTAACGTCCTATGACGTTCGTCCGAACAAGGCGAACATCGGTCGTAACGTTCATAATAATATTGTGTCATGGCAACTACAAGTTTTCCTGCTCCTTACAGTGTTTACTTTACTAAAACGTTTGATTTGTTCATCCCCTATTGAATCCCGAGCAAAACTCTGATTTTTCAACAATCTTTTTTTTCTGCAAATTTTATGGGCACCATAAAAAGTAGTGAAACTGCACCCAAAGTTTCAATCAACATTTCTTTAGGTGTTGACTTTTAAAAGGTCAATGATCAAACAGTCATTTGATAGTAATTCAATCATTATAAATGAAAAACTGAAATATAACTTATAATACATAGGTTCTGTTTAATTTTAATCCACCATGTTAATATTTCATGTTAATTTTTGTTGGTTTTCATGAGTTTGAGATATGGCATTATTGATTATTTTCAGTTAGTGATTAAAAAATAATACATAGTCCTTATACATAGAACCTACCTTATTAAATTGATTAATTCTTGTGCTATAATATAATCGAATCAAAATATCTACAAATATACTGTATACTTTTTTTTACTGTTAATATAATATTGGTGTGTACTACTGCATTGTTAGTAAATATCTATTATGCAATATTTATTTACTTGAATATTTGAAAACTTCATATATATTTTGGGTGATAATTATAAATAGATGACTCAAACTGTACCAAGTATTTACATTATACATGTTAGATTCCTTACTATAGTAATAATACATTTATTTATAATAATAATAGGATATTATCTAATATTATAATGTACTATATTATAGTATCCACTATCCATTGCACCTAACAAGTATAATAAATTGAAAAGACCTTGGGAAATATTACTTCATAATTTCATTTAAATTACAGAATAGATCTATATAATTATAAGCTACTTGTCACTAATAATACTTATTCACTTGGTACATGTAGTATTATAAATGCTAAGTACTATATTTTGAATTAAAATGTTATTGTAGTTCCACTAACAAATATTAGCATTTACTTATGTGTTTTTACTCAACTTAGGTGTACAGTTGCGATATGGTATTGTTGAGATGGTATGGAAAAAAGAAATGTTTGCTGGTTTAATTACCACTCACTTTAAATGTGTTTACCGGCTTTTTTGTGATTTCAGTTGAATAATAAATATTGTTATCAAAGTGTTTTATGCTTAAATAATAGTATTTATTGATTATTAATTTGTAAATAGGATACAAGTACAATACAAAGTTATTCATTTTTCAGTTGGTCCTAGACGATGTATTTCTAGTGCATGATTAATTATAATTTTATTAGTCGGATAATTTAAGAATATAATATTGTTGATTTGTAAAGCTCATTTATGACCTTTTAATGTAATTTTTTTAAATTTACACTCTTGTAAATGATTTACCTTTTAGTGCTATAAAATATTATCGATAAAGAAAATATTTTCGTACTGATATATTACATTTTATTTTTCAATACAGCTAACTTACTTAATGAATAATGTAGTTATGGTCTTACATTTTATTTTTTAACTAATAAATTTATTATTAAATATTGTATACTTTTTTTTTAAAATTGAAATTTTTGAAGGTCATTTTTAATGATATTATTGCTATTAAATTGCATTGTTCTAAGACATTTATAAATTATGTCCAACCCATTCTTATACTATGTGTATTCAATAAGAATAGTATAAATTATATAAATTATACCTATTCAAACTAATATATAAAAATTTATTTGGTGAGATACAGTAGAATAGAGGAATACTAACTGCAAGTATTAGTTTAGTGTGGTTACTGTGGATAGAATCAGTGACTGTTTTAAAACTCAAATTGTATAGTGTTTAAGACCTCAAATAGGCTGTTTTAAGCATCATATTTTGGATGGGATGATGTAGATCTAAATAATTTGGTACCGGCTGCTCACATACATGTGTATTTATTCTTATGTATTATTAGTTCTGAATATGTTTCAATTGTATTTAAGATGAAAAATTGAAACTTAAACAATTTAAGTTTTGACCATATTTATTATTTTTTTTGTATGTTCTTTATCATATTATGTTAATGTTACTGTTACAATACTATTTTTGTAAATTAGGCTTATGCCCGTTTGATTTTAATAAATTAATAAAAAAATAAATAAAACTTATCAATAATCATTCATAAATAATTCTATACACTTATAAACTATTAAAACTAATGGTTGTCAACAAAGATTGAATGGGTTATGTTGTGTACTTAAACAAATGTAGGGACAACCATTTTATATCATTCAGTTATTAAATTAAATTCTGTAGAAGCATAGGCAGAGTTTGAGTTTCATTTTAAGAGGGGCTTAAATTTTTATGTAATTAACATTTAATCTAAATTGTGATTTTATATTGAATGTATTAACTAAATTTTTAATTTTTATATAAACATTTTTGACATAAAAATTGGCAAACTAATTATTAGAATAAGTACATTCTGCGGAAATACCTTAAAGTGAATGTATAGCGACATATTTTGCATTTTTAGACAATATTAAAGAATGTTTTAAGATAAAAGTTTAATACTATACATTAAATTACAAAGAAATGTAGGTACATAGGTCACACAATTATCTGTAATGACCTGGTTCTATTATCATGTATAATACTTATTACTAATATAACAAGTTGACATTTTGACAGCTTTTACCATGTTAAATATCTTTAACAATGACATAACATGTACCTATTGTTGATCACTTAATTCTTTTATGCAGTATGTTCAGCTTTTAGTAGACTTACCATTGGGTGTGAAATACTATTGTTTGTTACATTATAAATTTATTATGATTATAATTGAATAGCATAATATATACATAGATAAGTGTCAAGTTAATCATAGAGACCATAGTTCTACATTTAATTATTTTCATTAATAAGCAAATTTATAATGTATATATTCTAGCTGTTTGATTGTGGACATATATCATTAATGCCTATCTTGATTTGAGTAGTATATTTTTGAGTAGTATACACAGTATATTTTAACCAGGTCATCAATAAATGTTGACCTTTTCTATTTGGTATTAGTCAATACATGTTATAACTTATAAATATTTGGTATAATTAAATGTCTTATTTAAATAACTTAATTTAAAATTCTTTAGAGCATTTATCCATTGTTCTTAAATATCCCTCACTCTAAATGCACCTGCTGAGCTTATATTATTTATACTTATTTTCCCCTTCCATATTAAGCTAAAAATTACATTTTTTTATATATTTTCTTTACATTGAATTTCATACAGAAAATTTAAATATATTAGAAAACAGACCAGCTCGTTTACTCATTCAACGTATTACAACCAAGAAAAAAATATTCTACTCATTTTTATAAGAAACCACCTTAATATTTTCTACATCATGGGATTTTTGATTAAGGAAACTGGCACATAGACAATTTCATTAAAAATGTGCACTGTTTTACTTGCTCACAAAACCTAATATGATAATTTAGTTAGTAACCTTCCCCTGGAGCTTAAGTTTAAAAAAATTTACCTTATATTTGGTATGAATTTATCTTTGTTACAATTAAAACGAAACATTTTTTATTGTAACAGTTGCGTAACATAAATAGTGGAGTTGCTAAATTTTTTTTTCAACTCAATAAAATAAAATACTTTAATGGTTAATTTTAAATCTGTAATATATATTATTCTATTATTTTTTTATGATTATCTAGTATTATAAATTTTTTACCTGTTAAATTATAAGTAAAACCAACATTCTATCATAAACATAATATACTTATAAGCAGTGGCGCACAGAGGTTTTATAATAAGTGGGGCTGTATGGCTTAAATATTTTTCAGTATACCTACCACCCCAATCACATACCAATATCACGTTTGTTCTTATCGAAAAAAAAATGCACCATTTTTAAATGTGTTTCAACTTTCAAATGCCATCAGGCACCCACCCCAAAAATAAGTGTGGCTTAAGCCACACTTGGTATAACGTGTGGATGCCACTGCTTATAAGGTTTATATATTAATGCCCAATATTGGCTTTAAATTAGAAATATTTTGATGATGTATAATTTTAATTTCAGGTTAATTTTGTCATTTGTCAACTTGCTGCATTATGTATAGCACCATTAATTTACACATTTTTACCACCAAAGAATCAACATTTTATTCTACTTCGAGAAATACTTGGATTCATGATTGGTTTATCCATGGCCTACATCTGTTTTGGATAGTAATTAAAATTTTTTTTAAATATTACAAATTTGTTGTCATTTTAGGTTATTGTAATTATATTATTATTAAATCATTATATTATAAGTAATTTGTTAAATACCATGTGAAATTATATTAACCTATTGTTTCAAAAAATGTATTTATCCTTACTGTAGTAAGGTTAGGTTAGGTTAGGTTAAATAACTTCAATTTTTAATATTTTTAAATGTTTGTAATTTTTTTCAGTCAAATGTTACATCTCATTATTTTACCATCAATCTGTTATGTTACCTTGCAAACATTAAATCCAAACATGATACATAAGTAATTACCACCTATAATTATAATTTATAACTCTTATTAACTATGATTAATTCTCAATTCATTTTTTTTTTTTTAGAGCCGTTTTACTCATATGTTGTGTTTATTTATCATTATTACATATTTATCGTCAAGTTTATGAATATGGATCTTATACATTGGACATTACAGGTAAATTTGTGTTAAGTTATAATCTGTATTCGAAAAAGGGTTTAAGTTTACATAGCATATGATTTTCATACTTAAAATATTTATATTTGATCAATACTAATGGTGTAGCTCTTAATTAATTTGAACTAATGGAAATCTTTGATGACTGTAAGAATTATTTTTATAAATAGATTTTATTATTATATATAACTATATGTATTTGTATGGCCTTATTAACTTATTATTAAAGTATATTATGCTACTCCTTGAAAGAGGGATAAGGGCTTAAATTCCTATGTGTAGTTTATTAACACCATTCAACCATGAGGGGCTTCATTGTTACATTTATTTTTTTCAGTTACAGTTATAGATATATTGATTTCATATTGCATGAATTTCATTCTGGTATAATTTTTATTATACTTTTAGGTTTAACCTTGATTTTAATTACTGTAAACAATAATTTGAGTATTAGTATGATGATTGTAAAAATATAATTTTTACAAATTTAAAAAAAAAAATGAAGTATAGTAAAGCTACCCATTATAAGTTGCTAACAATTTACTTGTATACATTTATATTACATATATATTTATTGGAAAACTATACTGCTAGTCATAATTTATTCAGCACATACTTAAAATATCATAACTTATTTTTTCATACTTAAAATTTTTTTTAAACTTATTGTGAAATTTTAGCATTTTACTTATAAAATATTTGTATATCGTATTGATTATTCAGGTCCAGTTATGGTAATGGTACAAAAGTTATCAGCATTAGCATGTGGTTTACACGATGGTCTTTTGGCAGACAAGAAACAATTAACAGATATTCAAAAGCGCTATATGATTAGGTAAGAATATTTTTTAAAAAACATTTTATTTTGGTTAATATACTAATATAGTTTTTATTTTTAGAAAAAAACCAACGCCCATGCATTATATCAGCTACCTATTGACATTTCAAACCATTTTAGCAGGTCCTAATGCATTTTTTGAAGACTATATGGCTTATTTAGATGGTTCCAATTTCCCTAAAACATTACCAAAAGAGGTAAATTATAATGAAAAGTACCTTCTCAAGGGTGAAAAAATCTTAACAATTTGTCTATTATTCATATTGTATTAATTAATACATTCCGTAATGTTAACATATTTTGTTTTAGGCGAAATCACCACCATCACCTTTAATACCTGTTCTAAAAAAAGTTTTGGTTACATTTATGTGTGCTTTTATAATTTATTTCATTGTACCGATGTACCCAGCTTCTACACTGATGGGTTTGTAACTATTTTTAAACATTTATTATGTTTTCTCTATTTTTTTTGTATTTTAAACTATTTAGAACTAGTTTTAAAATTAATAATTACAAATATTAATGGTATTATTTGTTTATTTTATTTTTTATTTGAGCTACTAATAATTTGCACCATATGTTTGAAAATCATACTATTTTTGGTTTATTTGCAGATCAAAACTTTTTACTGAATTCTCCATTGTACTCGAAAATTTGGTTCATTATAGTAATAACATCTCTAACTCGATTCAAGTATTACTTTGCTTGGACTTTAGCTGATGCTGTTTGCAATGCTTCCGGATTTGGATTTTCTGGTTATAATGAAAAAGGTGATCAAGAGTGGAATTTACTTGATAACATCGACATTTTAGGAGTAGAGGTATACATTCTAATATACTTACACTTATTAATTATTTTATTTAATTTTTCCTTATAATTTGTTATAGTTTGGTGTTAACTTCAGAGCTACAATTGATGCATGGAACAAAGGCACAAATCTGTGGCTTCGTTATGTTATGTATGAAAGAGTATCGCCCAAGTACAACACTGTCATGACATATACCTTGTCTGCATTCTGGCATGGTTTCTACCCTGGTTATTACGTGACCTTCCTTACTGGAGCACTGTTTACAAATAGTGCAAGAATGGTAACCACATAGACATTTTTAACCCAATAAAATAGTAAATAAAATATTTTGGATATTATTTTAGGTTCGAAGATGTTTATGGCACAGATTCCAACAACCTAAACCTGTGAAACTAGCCTATGACTTTGTTACATGTCTCTTGACAAGACTTTGTTTATCTTACATGACTTTTTCCTTCATAATATTACAGCTTATGCCTGCATTACGTGTATTTTGGTAAGAAAAAACTAATTACATTATTTACCAATTTTTTAATATTTCATACAGCATGAAATGTTTGTTGTGCTATTTATTATTATAATTATTTAATTTTTATCTTCCAGGCATATTATGTTCTATTTACACATATTAGCTGCGATAGGTTTGTATGTACTACCATTAGTCGTTTCACCAGTCAGATCAGTCAAGAAAAAAGCACAGTAATAAATTTATGTTGATGATTATAGATAGTTGCTATAATCTCTATGTATCCGATCAATAAAAGACTGTATGAGTGGTATATCAAATGTTGTTTATAAAGTTCAGTTTTCTAACATGACCTCAAAAAAAATATCAACAAGATTTAACGATTTAAATAGAATTTGGGTTATTAAATAGTAACATGATATATAGATACTAATATTTTAGATATTATTTTGTATATCGGGGATGGCCAAACATTTGTTTGCTTCTTTTTTTTATATATAATTAATTATATTTATATAACAAGTTTTTTTTTAAATTAATTACTAAAATTGTTTGGTAGCTACATTTTTTTTTTACTATTTAGACATAACTAATGACTTATATATACAATTATTTTGCTTATCATAGTATTTTAAAAAGTCAAGTTTGTTAGTATGTATTTGTGAATCTATGAATCTACGTATGTATATAATTCAATTTTTATGGCAAGATTAAAACTACTTTTTTCAGTCCACAAGCATTTCTCATTTTGAAAATAACAACTCGTTGTTGGCCATCTCTGACATTGTACTAAAGGTTTTATGATATTGTGTGTTATAAGACCAACGGTTGTAGTTAAATGTATAGTTTGCATAATGAAGTAAAAAATAACCCAGAACATGTGATGTAGAATGAATGGTAACTTAACTTTAAAATACATTAACCTTATACATTTAAAATGACTAATATATAATGTACATTTTAGTGATCAAAACGCGTTTTGGTATGATTTCAAAATATATACATTACACTTTCTGAAAAATGTAATAATAATTATATAGTAGGACAATTTTCAGTCAAAAAAGCTCAATTTATAATTATGAATTTTTTGCTCATTATTTTTATTAATTTTCAAAATATAAAACAAAATAAAGTTTTAAAAATAAGTGTTTATTGTATTTCATCAATTATATCATTACAAAAATATATTTGGATGTGTAAGTGTATTTTTTTATTTATTGGAAGTATAGTTTATTCCTTCATATTATGATTATGAATTAAAATTAAAATATTTACGTTTACAATAAAATAAACAATAGTCACTATTTATATTTGAAGTATACAGCTGTGGCCAACTGTATACTACAAATTAAATAGGTAAAGAGTCTTTCTTGTCTTATAAGTGGACTGACCACAAGAACATTTAGTAAATCTACTAATGTCATTATTGAGATTTAGTCTGATTTTAACTGTCTATTTTATAACAAAACTTTGTACATAAAAAATTATTAACACTTGGTTATCAAAGTTTGTAATGTTAAATTTAAATATATAATACTTAAAAAATAGTTTATATTTATAATAATAGTATACATTTTCACAAATTTATTTGTGTACAATTAATGAAACTAACAGAGTAAAAAGTTGTTTTATTTTAAATTAGTTTTGAGTTTGTGTAAACAATGTTCTATAACTGAATTTTCAAACAAAAATCGATGTTGAAATTTTAATGCTTCGAGTCCAAAACTTGTCCAATTGGGTAATAGATACCTTGAAAATAGTTCTAAACATTTTGGAGTTGAAGGCAGGTAAGGAATTAATAATTCTAAAAATAAAAAATTCAAGTATTACAAACAATATTGTAGAAATAATATAAAAATTAGAACTAGTAGAATGACAGAGAATTATTTTTAATAGACTAAGAATAAAAACAATAATTACCAGTTAAAGGAGGTTTATGTGAATGAACTGAACTCGGAACACTGGCAACAAATTTATTGTCTTCGGGATTTCTTAATTCAGAATTGCTGTCAATTTTCCTTCCAAACATTATACGTTCATAAGGCTGTTTACCAGTTGTTGGTGAAAAATTACAAGTAAATTCTCCAGAAATAGTTACCTAAAGTACATTTAATTTAACTATTGAACAAATATTTAATAATTACAAGAATATAAATATAAGGAGATGGAATTATTAATCGTTGGTTTTGTGAATAAAACATATCAAAGCATAATACCTTTATCCAGTACCAACATGCCAGATATTCTACTTTCCATGCTGGGAATAATACAGACTTCAATGAGTCTATATGATTTTGAGAATTTGTACACCATACGCAGACTAAACCATTTGTATTAAGGAACTCGCCTATTGGTAACTGTGCCAAATCTTGGTCGGCCATCATGGAATACCTAAGAATATATATTATCATATAACTTCAGTAACTATTAATGGTAAGTAGTATTTAACCAATGCGTTAAACACATATAGTAATATTTTAATTACTTCAGTACCCTTCATCTCTCTTGAATTTTTTTCTCCTTTGAATATATGTATTAGTCCATGGCGGATCTAACAGTATTAAATCATACTTTTCATCCCCGAGTCTTTTCATGTTAGTAACGTCGTCGCAATAAAACTGACAATTCGGAGGAAATATATAACCGCTTGCTTCATGTAAAATCGGATTTGTGTTTTGTCCAAATAATGTTTTTAACTCTTTAGTCTTTTCGTAGAACTCAAAAGAAGCGTGCCTAGCACAGTTATTGTTCTCAGAAGCACTAGTCGGCACGGAAAATACATCAGTGTTGGTCTTCAAGTTGGATATAAAAGTGTTGATTCTTTGAACGAGTTCATTTAACTAAAAACAACAAGAGTTAAACGTTTCCTGGAACAATGCAATTGACCTGTACATATTGAATCGGGGAGAGATTACCTCGGGTTGCGGACGCTTCCGCCTGCGTTTCGTGCTGACGCCGCAGTCGTCATTGTCCGCCGGTCGGCCGTTCGTTTGCTGCTGCTGGTGGTGTTTTTCCATGACGAACGGGTTGTCGATGTGAAAGAAATGTTCGTAAAAGGGCACAGCGTTTTCGTCCACGGCCGTACCGCCGTACAGCTTCGAGATGAACAACCGGTGCGATACGAAATACCCGTCGTCATCGCTGTACAAAACGCTCATGATGGCTCGGTGACGACAAAAATCGCAAACCAAGATATTTCACTATAATAATAATATAATATTGAAGTTAATGGCCATAGAAATTCAAAATAAATTTTTCAAACGGGTATCGCGCGCTGATCAGCTCGGTGATAACGCAGGATTGCTGATATCGTGCGATTCGGTGATAACATTATTGTCATGGAGCAAAAGGGTTCGTAAACATCACGTTCCACGTTATCACGGGCGTCACGAAGAGGATTCCAGTCCTGGGCGTCTCTGTCTCAACCACCCCCCCCCCCCGACCGCGTTGTTTTTGTTTACCCGTTTCACGTCTTTCGTTGTTTTTTTTTCTCCAGCCGAAGGCTTTCCGCCGTTAGGTTAGAAGATATCTCCAGAAATTCAGAAATCTCAAACTGCCGAGAACTCTGCGACCGCCCGAATGCCCGTCGACCGGCTTACGGTATCGCGAATGGTCTCCTGTTGATCGTTTTCCGCGCGCATTATGTCAGTGGTTCTGGACGACAAGGACGAGTTCACGAGAAACCCGTTCTTCAGCCAACACGAGCCCAGCAACTATCAACCGTTTTACATCACGCTCGGCGTGTGCACCGTGTTTGCCATTGTCCTGCTCGTCTTGAACCTATTCTTCTGCTGCTTCTCCAAGTACAGGCACTACTGGCGCAACAGCGAGACTGGTAAGTGACCCTGCGCCGTGCAGACGCGGCTCGTTATGTTTGTTTGCTCATCCATTTGTTGTCCGTTTCCTACAGGCAACCGTTATATACTGCCCATTTGGATAAAGACTCCGGCCAAGCAAGCCCCTTTGGACCTCAAAGAGTTAGAGACCAACTTTTCAAAAATCAAACCCGTGTACGACTCGGGTGTGCCTCAAGAATTCGTTGAGCTCCACAAGAAAGAAAGTGACATCTGAACAGTCATGTTTCACGTTTTCGCACCGTTGATTTTGTTGCTGGCAATGTTTGTGCTGTTCATCATCGTTGCCATAGTTCGCTATGGAGAACGGTTATGTCCAGTACACAGAGACCCAGTCAATTATAATAATTACAATGATGAGTATGTTGAACAAGTATCTTACGCTTGATTATTATTTAAAATAAATTAAATAAATATGGGTTGATATTAAATTCTTTCGACAGCAAAATATCAACCATAAAATTACACTTGAATTTCAAATTAAATGTAAACATTTGAATTATTATCAACATGCTATTGACAATATTTTAAAGAATAATAAAAATAAGACAATAAATGAACACAATATATTTTTACTATGTCAATATTTATGTACAAGTAACAACATATTATCTTAAGGTACTATTTTACTCATAAGTTATTTCAGTTTAAATGCACTAGCTTAAACAAATAATTTTACACAATCTAAACAAAATGCATGTTACTTATCAGGGTAGAGCACAACAAAACTTAGCTTATGTAGGATTAAAAGTGTTCACTGTTTTTAAGGAAATTATTCAACATAACATTGAAAATTTACTAATAACTTATTACTAATAAGAAAATAATCTTTGAGTAGACAATTGTGTAATTACATTGACCATTGTATAATTTATGAACTTAAATGTTCACAGCTACACTTTAGTGTTAGTGACGAAAACTTTTATAACCCAAAATTTAAAACTAATATTAGTTTAGATTTATTTTAAGCTTACAAATATGTTTTTATGTTGTTAATTTTACTATTCTAACTATTCCGTCCACATTGTGATAAGTTTAAATTAATAATAGTTGTATGTATAACTTTTGGATGACTGTAAACCACAAATTAGAATTTATATAATATTTTCAAAGTTAAGACTTATTTTTGATGAATTACAAATTTACAACTAACAAATTGTTTGCACATTACATTTAATTAATCTCATTCAATTTTTATGTATTTGTTCGATTGTGAAGGTCTTATTTTATCCGTGTTAAATTATGAGTTATATATTTATAATTTATGTGTTTGACTTATAAAAACCAATTTGTATTATTTTTTTTTATGATCTTTGAATCTCAATAGTTGTCCAATAAGTGAATATTTTTGTAACCACTGTTAAAAATTAATATTTTTATAATATATATATATCAGTATTTTTTCTAATATTATTGTGTTAATTGTTATTTATTATTTAATTTAAATGATTATAAGCTTAAGTAACAAAAAATTTACTCGAGTAAAAAAAAATGTAGTCTCAAAAAGAGTTGAAAATAAATACATTTTATTCTGAGGAAATAAAATAAAATAGTATATATAAATAAATTTTAATAATAAACATTAAGGTAATAAATAAACAATTACCTTAATATTTCTAAAATCGAATACTTGTCAATTGTGGATTAAAAAACCCACAAAATATCATACATTTATACAAATACGTGTATCAATTTATCAATAACAATGTTAGTTTGCTGTTCAGATTCTGAAGTTCAGTTTGCACATTCACTGCAAAATACAACAATGGACTTAGTGCTGAAAATACCAAAGCATAAAGTTACCCAGAAGTGGATTTAAGGGAATTCAATTTCTAAAATCTTTCTCAATTCCTCCTCTTTCCTATTCATTTGTTTTGAAATAATACATTGTAACCACGTAAATTTAAAAAATTATGTTGCTACTCAAAAATAATTATCTCCAATATGTTTATCAGAACTGGAATTGTCATACTAATTTGTGCAAAATTAATGTAAAGATACATAATTTGATAACATTTTTATAATTATTTGACTTCACAATTAAATTTCAATTTTTTGGTCAGTGTATATGTTGCCATATTAGCACAGATTACATTAACATTCTGTGATATTGGTCTTTTAAACCAATTTTGTACCGTATAATGCATTTTTAATTAGTTAGTTTTATTTTTAGGCTGATGGATAAAAACTTTTAAATATACATGTTTGGATTAGATCGGTAAATATATAAACTATAATGCAATGTATGGAAACTTTATCGAAAAAATAAAATAAAATTGTTAAGTTCGTGTACAATATACCAGTATAAACTTTCCAAAAATGTTGTCTAATTAATATTTAAGTGTTCTAACTTTTAAAATTATTAACGCTAAGCATAATGTCATGTTATTTTGTATTAAAAAGTTTTCAGCTGAATAAGCTTCTTTAATTCGTGGGTTAATGAGTTCTATGCATTGCAATGAATTGATAACAAACAAAACTGTAATTGGAATTTTAACATCAACATTGGTTAATTACTTGATAATTTTTTTTTTGTTTAACCAAAGTTACTTAGAGAGATCATTAGGCAAACAGTATGTTTTTTTTTTTTTAGTAGGTACCTAGTCTACTTTCCAAGAGTATGATAACTTAACTGTACAAAATGGCCGTGGAAAAAGAAAATTCCTTTAACCGCTGATGGCTAATAAGTGAATCAAACACTGGCCAGTTCCGTTTCGGGGCGACCAAACCGTAAAATAAACACTAACTAGTTGGTTAGGTTAGGTTAGGTTTGTATTATAATTTATAATAATAGGCATCTACGATCAACAGAAAAATATTACTAGCATTGTCCATTTTGTCCATAATTATAATACAGTGTAATGTACAACGAGATAATATGCCATCGTGATTCGTGGTATACTGGTATGCCAAAACTCATAACTTATTTATACCTAGCTTTGCCATTATTAATTGATCTCCTTCAGGATGCGTGTGAATTATTTAAAAGATAACGTACGGCCAAACCTCCGAAAACGGAAACTGTGCCATAAATATTTGAACGGCGTAAAAATTCTAAAAAGTTGTGTAGGTTGTAGGTACATACCCGACTAATGGGCAATGGCCCTAGGAAAAGATGAAAGCATCACATTGAATTTGAAACATTTTTTACTGTACATTATTTTTATGATATTTTATTTCAACAAACGTGTTTCATTCGATCAACGAAAACATATTATTCGCTTGCAAATTCTTCACGATAATTTATCGCGGAACCAGCGGGGAGCGAATAAAAAAAAAAAATTTAAATTGCAAACGTTCCCCGGGGTCGTCGGTACTCTCGTGTAATTAACAATTATTTTCGCACTGTTCGCCGGTATGATTGAAATGACAACTATTGCCACGTATCGGCTCGAAATATAAACGAACAAACCGTCTGTCAATTCAACCGCGAATTTTGACGTGCGCGCGGAAATTGGATGATTTTTCGTTCCTTTTTTTTTTAATAGCCTCCGGCAAATCTAGACATGGTATATTATAATATTCAAATACCACTCATTGATCGCTACATCGTTCACATATCAAAAATGATATAACGTACGAACTCGACATTTGACATATAGTGCGGTACCCGGGATGTGCAATCGGAAAGGATTTTTTGAAAATCCCATTTATAAGAGTTGAAACATTTTTGGGCCTGATGTGTTTATAAACTTTTTTTTATTTTCGGTTATACCCGGGAAATATTTTATTTCGTATGATAATATGTTGATATTATTAATTGAGGTGTAACTTAATATAGTATAAATAAATAAAAATACATAGTTGAATATATGGCGATTTTGCGCTTTTTTCAGCCTATTTTTTTTTTTTACATAAAAATAGCAATTGCTCTAATCTAAAATAGTTAAACATCCCCCGGGTAATTCAGCTCGTGCCTAGTTATAATATATTATTATTAACATCACATTCTTGTTTATTCTTTTCATTGTATGTAATAAGTAATAACTGGTAATCTTCAAAAGTACTCGTTCAATCAACGGTTTGTTTTAAAATGATGTAGTATCTATATAGCGGAGGAGGTTATAGATCTAATCTCAATGTTCCGAGTAAATCGAGTTTAAAACGCACGTTCAACGCCAGCGGTATTTTATAAGAAATCATTTTTATTATATTAATAAACTTATGCGCCACGAAGACGACTACATTTCCTATACTATATTATATTATAAACAATCCTTAGCATGGGTGGTGCAGGGTATGCACATGCACCACCAGCAGCTTCAAGTTTATTTTGGAAAAAAACGCAAAATATCTGCGTCCGCGGATAATTTTTCGGGGACCTTTGCCCCCACACCAAAATGAATAGACGCTAAGTGAAAATATTCAGAATGATTAATATTTATAAATAAAAAACAAATAGTCAGCATTAGGTGAAAAACAAACTGTCTTCTATTTCTCTGATAATATTGTTATATTACGCCGCACCCATAATATTGAAGGCGAGTGTAACTTCATAAAGTCACTTCCAGGTTTTAACAAGGGAAAGTCAGCCAAAATTATTCACCAGTGGCTTGATAAGTTTTATTGTGATTAGTTATTCAATAGTTTTCCAAATATTTACAAGGCGCCAACACTTTTTTTTACTATTCCAGTCACAGACTACAGTTGTGAAAGAGCTTTTTCAAAGTTAAGTTCGGTTAAAACCAAACTGAGTAGCCAAATGAATCAACATCGGCTGGAGTCATCCTTGTTAATGTTTATCGAACAAGTACTGGCCAACAATTTAGACCCAGAAGATATAATTGAGAAATGTGCACAGTTATATCTCGCTGAGTGCCGTCCGAAAATATAATAAAGAGTTTATTTTATTATAAATAATCTGAGGTTATCATGATATTGTTTATAATAAAAATGTAGTAGTTATAATTTAACCTGTTATGAGTACCTAGTTAATATAATATTTCTCTAATAAATGATTTTTAATAACAAAAAAGTACCAGTTTGTAAAATATATTACTGATTTATTGTTGGCCGCCCCCAAAAGAAGATCAAATTTTTTTCTGTTATCGAAAGGTAAAGGATGAATGTAAAAATTAAGGAACGCACCACCTGCCAACAATGTCTGCGCACGCTTATGAAACAGTCCTACAAAACGATTAAGAGAAATTCTAATCTTGGACGCTTATCAGTTTCGTCTGATGATTGACAAAATACAGCGTCTCTGTAGTGAAAACCAAAGTACTGACACGAGTTAAAAGTTGGTACCTACTCCGATCAATGATTATATTAATACGCAATTTGAATCAATCAAAATTGTGCACAATGGCATGCAGATATAGTCTTTGAAAAAGTACCTACCTGATTGCAGCAGACATTTTAACTGGCCGATTGCGAATGGTTATATTGTTTAGATTCCTCTAGAAATCCTAGGATAACAAAGGACTATCATCTTTTTGTATTCAAACGTCTTTAATTTTCCGTAAAACTTTGCTTTTCGATGACTATCAATAAAGCACAAAAGGTAAAACGTTAATGCTAGCACGTTTAACACTCGTAACTAAATTGTACGTAAATGCATGTTCTTGAGCGTTGTGTTAATTCGGAAAATAATTATTAATTTTTACGCTTAATTTTTATGAGCCTCGTGAAAAAAGAAAAAAGAACATTATAGTATACCAAGCAGGGTTCGACTCCGGAAATTTCTTACTGGAGGGGGGAAGGGCGTATAGCCGTATGCACAAATAGGATAAGTAAGTTGTAACTGAAGGAACAAAGTTTAGTCGTATAAAAATTATATGAATAAAAGAACATAATTATACTATACGGTATTACGAACTATAAAAGTATACTTACATTTTTTAAAATATAAAGTCAACTTTTCTTTGTTTTTCTTGAGAAAATTTATCAATACTATTTTTAATATTATTGTCATTGTGTCAATATATTATAATATTTTTGTGAGTGTACATAAAAGCTAACCCCGTTAATATTTTTTCTCCCTTGACCAAGTTTTTAAGTCGCTGTAAAATCGAAGAACTTCTTATTGATTGCGGGGAGTGCATTCGGTCTTCATCCCCCCATTTAATCCACGCTTGATACCGCGAAATGTATGGTGGGTACATGTACGTATCATACGTACCAAAAATTATTGGAATAATATAATAAAAAACCGCCATTGTAGCTGTGTCGAAGGTTTTTTTCTAGCTTCAGACGAAAATGAGAACGTGCTCTATTCATTTACGTCTCAACAAAAAATTATTAGGTAACTCGGGCGAGTCAGCTAAACGTCATAATATAATACTGTTTGACAAATCGTCATTGTTGTTTTCATTCGAACGTGTGCGTACCTAATTGCGTGTCGATCGATCTGTTGTGTCCATCTATGCGTGCATCGATAATGGGAATTCAGGACGAAGCTTCGCTGCTGCTGCCGTACACGTCATAGTGCCACGAGAATGGCCTTGTCCGACGCGAAGGACGTCCGCCGCCGCCGCCGCCGCCGACTTGTTGTGCCGGGTAGGTATAGGGTATTGTACTACGTGTTCGCCGCAGACGTCGTCGATCGAGATTTTTTTCCCACTCATTAATAATAATAATAATAATGATAATAATAATACCGTCCCGTCGCGAAAAACATTTTTCTTTTCATTTTTTTTTTTGCTCGATCAACTCCGCAGAAAAACGCTGCTATAATATTACATTTTGGTCACCTATAACGCGACGCGGCGGTTGGAACACTCCTCCACATTGTTTCCCCGTCACAGCCCGAGGGGTTCTCGTTTGCGCTCTGCGTTCTTATTTTTACGGGTTTTCCATTATAATTCGATCAAAAGACTCGAGCCTCCCCTCCCGCCTCCCACAAGCCGTTTATTGTCGCAGTATTTCGCACTACGACGACATTGTTGAAAACCGTGTCCAAGCGCCTCCCGAGGACGCGACGAAACCGCGTCTGTCATCGCTACACTTTGTATTACGTTGGCCGTGTATTCGTGTGTTTATTGGCATATTGCATTCCTTTACATCTTAAAATATATTTGCGAATCATTAGCCGTAGGCAGTGGCAGGGCTTATTCTAAGGACTTTTACCTACTGCCAGGGCCGGATTTACCTACAAGCAAAATAAGCATTGCTTACGGCCATCGAAAAAATTCGGCCCGTAAAATGTCTAGTTTTTAAAAATTAATTATTACTACCGTAAGGGATAATTTTAAGTTATTATCAGACATTTCAATGGACATGCAAATTGAAGACATAGAAGGAGGAATGAAAAAGTTATTAGAAAGGTATCCAAAAGATTTCCCTGATGATTTCACAAATGAGTTTATACAGTTTTTAAGTTTTTCGTCAACGTCTTTATCATTAATTACAACGAACGAAAATAAGAATAAAAATATTTTGCTTAACATGTATAAGATGATAATTGATTTAAATGTGACCTAGAGTTTTCCAAATATTGAACGGTTGTTACGTTTATATCTTTCCTCTTATATGTACCAACTGTACAGGAGAAAGATCATTTAGCCGATTAAAATTATTAAAAAACGTTTTAAGATCTTCATTATCACAAAATAACCTACAAAATCTTGGAATTTTAGGTATTGAAAGTGAATTTGTAAAATCTCTAAACTTTGAAGATGTGATCCAAAATTTTGCAAATGAGAAATCCAGAAAAAAAGAATTATGTTTTGATAAACAAGTTGATAGTTGCGACGATGACAGCAGCGACTAATGTTATAATAATTTATGTATTTACTTATAATTTAAAAATATATTTTATAAATAAAAATTTTCAATTTATCATAGTTTTGAGTTAAATCTTTTTATATTCATTTGTAATATAATATAATAATATTTTGTTATTTGTAGTATTCACTCATCATCCCCCCCCCTAAATTTGGTGAAAGACTATTATATATCTAATAGAAAACAATATTCTTCATATACTCATATACTCGTATATACCTGTTTATTACCTATATTTATTAAGTAATTAATTAGGCCCATCTAAATAATTTGCTAACGGCCCTCAAAGTACTTAATCCGGCTCTGCCTACTGCCCAAAACTTGCAAAGGTTTACTGAAGCACCGTCGGTTACAATTGACGACATATTTTTAAAAATATACTCTGATACTTCGATACCGAGTATATTAATACAGGCAGTTTCAATTGCTTCTAAAATACCTAGAGCTCCACGTTTACACATCTTACCAGCGCCAAGAAAAAAACTGTTCTTCTTTTCCAGATTTACTAATAACTTTAATTATTACATATATTTCATTAATCTGAGCTCGGTCAACTGATCCATCACATCTCAGAGATATGGCTAATAAATTGTTCATAATTTTTGAAGTAAATTCATTTCTATAACTTTCAACTACAGTTTTTAAAAAATGTTTATGTGCGGTCGGAGTCAATATTGAAAATCATGGTGACCATCATTGTTATCTTCTCCAAAATTATTGAATTTAAATTTTGCAGATAATTCACTTGTTATTATTCTCATAAGATAGGAGTAAGCGCTCAAAATTGATTTTTTTGCATCACCGTATACATGAATTAACAAGGACCCTATTCTATTGGCCAGTTTTTCTTTAGATTTAACTATCATTAATTGTCCCATAGTGGCATAGTAGTTGATTTAGAAATTTCAGTTTTTGTCATTTTACGTAAGCTTTTATGCATTCTTGGTGGTAGGTTTGTTCTAAATGATCGATTTTTGTTTCTATTCTGAATCGTGCTCCTAAATCTTGACATATTTTAGGTATTTGTGTTTTTTTCGAAAAAAGTTTAACTAGATCAGGAAATGGGTAGCAAACTTGACACCTTATAAAACATAATTATTACTTATTACTTATTAGGTACTATATAGTTTATAAATTACACAAATTTCAAATATTCAGTAGAAATTCAATCATTCTATAAGACAATTATATTTTTTTAAGGTGCCCATATTCATAAAGTCAACTGCCCGTTTGATTTTTCCTACTGCCCGTTAGAATAAGTTCTGGGCAGTGGGCTGAAAAATTGTTTTTCTTAAAACTCACCCGTTTCCAAATGGGCCAATTTGAATGATTTTTTAGCCCGTCGGGTTATTCGCACGCAATGAGCAATATGTCTCATGTGGAGGGGTAGGAGGGAGGGGAATATACATCAAATACTAAACGTTGGACTTGCTGAACCGCAAAACGGAAAGCGATTTATATTCATTACAGTTATTGGAAAAGCATCGCGTAGACATTATACATCATACCTGGTTCATAATACACTTGTCGCTCGGAATCTAAGACACTAATTAAATTCTTGAGAGAGACATTTTTCGAGTACAATATTGACTTCTGCATGTTGGTCCAGTGTTTTGCTATAATTTTGTCATCACCCGTGTTGTCAATTAATTTAACGATCTGCCGGCAGATTGTAGAAGTAACCGTATATAATTTCAATTATTTTTTTCTCCAAACTAAGCCTGATCTGTAGCGGTATCTGGTTACCAACATTGTATACGGTATGCCACGCGGGTGAATTCGAATAATCAATACGAAATACATTTCATTTAATTCCGTCACCATCTCACCGTTTCAGATGTTACGTAATGTAACAATCGGACGCGGCGAATATTTACCTTGAACTAATTGCTTTTAGCGTTTAACTAAGAACTGAATCGAAGAAGCGCACATTCGTCGGAATATTTGAAAAATATAAATAAATAAATTATTTACCCATAATACTTTTTAGATTAAAATAATTGATTTTTTTAAGCAACTACGTATACCGACTCTGCACAGTAAAGATCGTATTGTAATAGGATATTTTATTACTCGATTTAATTAAACAGTTTCGAGCGGTCCATTTTGAACTCGCGCGAGAACACATTTGTTTTGTGTTTCGCCATAATTGCAATGAGCGTTTCGTACATGTGTAATAACCTCGCATGTAATAGACCAATTGGCAGTTTTCGAATACTGTAATTTTTTTTATCCACAATTTGTGCGTATTTTATTTGAAAAAATTACAAATATTTTCGTTGAACTCATTTTATAACACATTTATACATTATATTATTATTATGTATAATTTATATCGTTTATTTACACCATGCACACGGAATTTAACTATTGTTTGAGCCCAAATTAGTTATTAATATGCATTGGCATATAAATAGAAACTTTTAAGTATAGGTATCTGCAACGAGGATATGTATTAGATTTTATAAAATGCATTTCGCGGTAATCGTAATTGTATATATCATGTTTAATACATGTTTTTGGAAATGCTGCAATTAGCAATCAAACATAAGGAATAATTTCACGTTTCTGTTGTTATATAGTACGTCTAATCACTTAAAAAATGACGCATTCTTTTTCCGTTAGCGCTTTGAAAAATACGTAAGAATTAATTTTTTTCAATAGTTTAATTTCAGTTTTTTTTTTTTATTCCGTGGCATTTCAGGTCATTCGATATGTTTTTAGATGTTTTCGGTGCAGTAGTTTTGTAGGTTTGCTTGTGGATATTTTCGTTTTGTGTATACACACGTTGGGTAGGGGAAATAAAAATAATTCTCCCTGGGCGGTCGCCCCGTCCAGAAAGCGAAACCACCGGTGGCCGGGTTTGAATTTCAGACTTATTTTAGTGTCGATTTATAATAGTTTAAATTAATATAGTACCTGCAGTATTTGACTTTCAAACAAAAAGTGTGTTGAAGGATAATAGTCATTAAAAAAAATCACATTCTTCAATTGCGTTGAGAACAATATTGTTGAGGTAAAATTAGAATACACTTAAATTAATTGTACTTCTTTAACCTTTTTCAAATAATAATCAATGAATGTTATGGGTTTAAGTATACCTATAGTTTGAAATGTTCCTACTCATATTTTAGAAGTTCTCGCGAAATATTCAATAAAATGGCTATACTGTTATTTCAAATTATATTTACGCATTATTGTTCAACGTTTAAAATGCATACGATCCCGTATAACAATAGTATACTAATTATTTTATTCAGTCGAGTATAATTTTGATTACATTTCGCGGGACATGGAGCACGTCATATTTAAAAGCATGAAACAATATAATAGGTATATTATAATAATATACAATGAGCCATACTGCATGTATATTTCAGAATGGTACATACCAGGGGTGGCCAGGCTTGTGTCATAGATCCATGCGACTCGCGTCTTATTGTAAGATGCAAAACATTCTTACTAGTAAACGTTTAAACCAAAAATATAGAGTTTTTGATTTTACATCATGTTTTTGATGTACCTAGGCACATAAAAATACGTAATTATTATTTAAATATTAACATATTGTAATAACTCAAAAATACGTGGAAGAGTTGTAGGCTCACTGTGGGGCGATTTATTAAATGAGTTAATACGATTCGAGAAAGTTGCTCGGTCGTGAATCCGGAGCGGACCAGGTCAATTGTGTTGCAAAAAGTAGTGATGCTAAAATCTTACCTTATCTGTAATTGGACGTAGGATGTGAATAAGATACTGCGTGTATGAAGTAGCTGAATGGCAGATTCAATTCGGCACTCGCACAGACTTCCTGTCCTCGACAGTCAGGTGATCACGTCCAACAATTGTACTTGAGGTCAAGCCCGTGTGCACACACGACGGCAAGACCGTATATCGAAAAGTTAATTTATAAGCCGACTGCCTTCTGAACTAGCCAACGTTGCCTCGTCGTACGGCGTTGACTTGAGAAAAGAAAGAGGCTCAAGGCCCCCGTGTCCCGTCATTCCATGGCCTTATATAGACTTCCACACACCAACGGCCACCGTCGGTAAGGGACGTTAGGGTGGTTGAATCAGCCCGAAACCGATAACGGCGCATTTGAAAGTCTATTTGTTAATTTTTAATGTGTCGACTCTCATTGTCGGTCACGTAGGCGGTGGCTATGAAAGACACCGCTTTCATATATCCCGAGTCCCTTGCCGACAAAGGCCCTGGGTGTGAAAGTACCGTTATATTTATGTTTCTTGTCTGTGCATGTGCCGAAAAGAGTCTACCCTTTATTGAATTAATTTATATTGACGATAGTGCCGTTAATGTATAACGGCTTGGTTTAACATTTTATGATGGTCACCTCATTAAAATATTTTTAAATTATTAATTAATATCTAACTTACTCTTTTGTATTTGATGCACTTCCATTTTATTTTGTAAGCTCTTGGAATATGGATTATGTGTTGTTAGATCAGTCCTTAATAATTCTGTTTGATGATCATCCGTCAAGTATATGAATGATCCGTCAAGTATATGAATAATGCTTAGATTTTATTATTTTTACTGTCGAGTGATTAAGACTCGCTAGAATATTATGTTGTTCCGAAAATGTATATTCATTTTTGAGCGCGAAGTTTACATTTTAGGGTGTAGTTTTTAAGTGTAATTCTTAGGTATTTTATAGCAGGCACATATAATGTTCCCGGAATGTCGACAAACGACTGCATTTGAACGGCTACGACTTCCAACAGTTCTAAGGACTAAGAGTTAAATTTCTGAAGCTTCAGCTGTATCCTTTAAAATAAGTTTTAATATTGGGCTTTCATTTTCAACATTATCCACTATATAGAGGGATTTTCTAAAAATCCAAACAGCGGTTTAAGCAATTTTAAATCTTCAAATCAATATTTGAAATTAGCTGTTATTGTCTATTACATATTGTTCAACATATTGTGCGGTTCGCTACTTTCTTATCGCGCACCGTCCCCGGTATAATACGCACAGTATATGTGAGTTAAAACGTTGGAATAGCAAGTAGTCATGCTACGTGAATCATCGTAAATGAAAAAGATTAGATTGTGAGAGAACAATATTGTTGTACTGTTTTTTATTTTCCAGCAAAGGTGTAGGACACGAGAAAATTGTTATGGTAATGAGAAAATAAAAATAGTTGTCTAGTTATTGGTTGTGTAAACTGCAAAGCGATCGATTTAGAGGGAGAACACGATTTTCATCACGACGTAAAGAGAACAAAAATGCTCATTTTACGTACAGAACTGCGGTAAACAGTAGGTACTAACTCATGTTTATTCACGCGCAGTACGTTCGGCGATTCGTGACCACTCGTCGAATGTCTTATAAGATTTAATAGATGTTATAGAAATATTTTTTAAACAGCACATCTGACTGATTTCGTTCGGATTGAAGCACATTGGTTACTCGTTAAACACACGGACGCGATATCTCAGGGCCGAGGAGAAGATGCTGAATACAAGACTATGTGTATAACGATACGAGAGCATAATATTACTATACAACAGCTGTTAATCATAATGTTCATATAAGCATTGGAGAATCGTAAGACACACAGTTATATTTACACGTGATTCGACGATGTACTATACCTAATTACACGTGTGCGCCGTGCTTAACGCGGAAAAAAACGATTTTTGACGACCAGGCGATTTTCGTAGTTCCTATTTTGATTTCTACGCCTAGCCGTGGTACCAACACCGTCATCTGAACCACCCGACTTATTACGGTTTCATTTCGAAAATACCAAACGAATTTCGTCGCTTTAACAGCACACGATTAAATATAATGTGTACGCGTTTCGTGGCTGTATCGAGTTGCTAGTGACAGTTAATGTTAATAGTCTCGGTGTGTTGTTTAATTTTAACGAGTCTGTGGCGTTTAGTTGCGCCGCTCGGAGTGTTTGTATTTTAATGACATTTTATTTTTGAACCGTTAGCAGATACTCGAACGCACATGTACGCGTACACATATTTTATATTATACACACCCGTAAAACATTTTTATGTACATTATCTTTCACAGCCCAATTTAAATGTACCAGATTTCTACCTCTTTTGACATCCCTATAAACAATGTTCAAGCATTTTTATTTCAGCTGCTAACAAAAAATACGAAACACAATCGTCGTGCGGCATAATAAGTGAACTTGGAGCACGCGCTTGTTGTGTACGTTTCCTTCGTTTCAAAAGATAATAAATTGTAGAATACATGTAGTGGTTAAAGTCCAAGACCATGTAAGGCATTATTATCGTCCACATAATGTATAGGGTACTGGTTAGTGGTTAGACATTGTTCCTTGAGTCTTGTTCCTGTGCTTGGTATTGGCGCTGGACCGGGAGGTCTTGCAAGAACAAATTATTAAAATACTCGTATACAAGAAAAAGGTGAAAAACGAAAACACGAAGCAACTCCTAACTGCTGCACCGTTATATTAATATTTATTTAATCAATAGTCTTTGGACATCAGCTGTATACACGGTGTTTTGTTTTTCTAAGTAGTAAATAGGAAAAAAAAACGATTTGAAATAATATTAAATTTAGACTCACAAGAGTTTGATATTTTAAGTATTGGTTTACACATGTGCAGTACATTTTAATTGCAATTTGTAGCTACAGTTAAGATACGATTTTAAACGAATTTCGACCTTCACTCAGAATTGTTTTTTGAATGCGATAATTTATAAATACACAACCAAACACAATTCAAATTACACGAGTCTTAACATAGGTATCTGTATTCGTTTTTATATGATGACTGATAAAAAGTTACGTCCCCTAACAGTATCGTGGCCGGTGAGCGATGTGTCCGCACCTGGACTACCTGATAGATTTTCTAACCAAAACGAGTATTCATCATTCATTATGTTTTTTATTTTTCAGGTGACGTACATAGTATTAAAATTAAAGTAATTACATATTCTGTTTAGTATTGGTAGTAACTGTTTGATGTTTATACTCAAACTAGTTCGTATCAGTTCATATACTGATGTCTGATATTATAACCATCAGAAATACATATAAAGCCAATACAATTTTTAATTACAGCAAAATTTTCAAGTACATAGACCGGATATATCAAATACAGTTATAATTAAATTGAATAACTCTAAACAGCTTAGTTTGAAATGTATACCCTAGCAACTGTATGTTACCTGCAAAATAACCACGAACAAAATGGAATATTTAATCAATTTGCACTTAGGTAATAAAAAGATTTAATACGATTTAATGCAATTAAATTAATTACTCTTCGTTTCAAAGGAAATGTCCCAATTCGGAATCATGTTCTTTTATTTTCATCGTTTAGAAGCAACAGCTATCGTTTCATAAAGGTATTATTTACTGTTTTGTATATTTCTCATTATTTATATTAATCAAACAAAGTGGCATTACATCATAAGCATTTTAATTGAATTATAATAATAATAAAAATAACAATGATATGGTAGTATAATAATAATAATAATATGTATATTTTTTAAAGGGTATCGGCAACAAATGCCATTATCGCCCCTCATGTGAGTCTTCGGTACACGGTAGGTTCTTTTTTTCGGTTGGGTTTTCCAATTACTAATTAGTAATGAGCTTGCGTCAGTTTGCTATCTCTATCGATCGCACCCACACATACTCACAAACGTGTACACTACGTTCAGTACGTATAATTAGTATTCATATCATAGCACGATAAATGTACGAGAACATTATAATATACATTTTATATCACGGAACGCACGAGAACAATATATTCGAGCGAAGTCTCGATAGTCGAAAACATGAGTGCACGAGTAGTACGGTAGCTCGTACCTTCATACAATTACGCGCAAAACTGTTAGGCACCTATAGGTTTTATGCGTTGTATTATTATATTAACGATTACGCAATATATATTATATTAAACATATAATGGGCTCTCGAATGGAAATGATACTTAAGTCGCATAAATTATGTTGTACACGTTTGAAGTGTCGGATGTCAATTAATTTGACCTCAATGTAAGATGGGTTTCTAAAGACTTGTAAATACATATATAGTGTGTGCGCGCGTATCCTTCTAATTTTCCGAACCCAATTAAAGTCGATTTTTTGAGGTGCGCAAAACATCGCAAGTATATACGCTCATTAGTTATCACTCATTATATTATATACTGTAGTCCGAGTTCGCATCCGAATTATTATTACCTATTCTGAAGTCAGTATGTGTTACACATTGTTTACGCATTAATGTTCGTCGAGAGAAGAAAACTGCGAGTCACGCATGTAAACTGAGACGGCTCTGACCGTGTACTTGACACCTAGTACTTTTACTACTTAGTACTTACCCATTAAACGTGAAGCTAAAAGCGTTTTTTTCAAAATTAGTAGAGAGGTTTATTCGGGTGCGTACGATGAGATGAGCCCCCGCGACTACGCGTAACATATGCAATCTTAATTCTTATATTTTATTCGTTTTACGTGATGGACGTGTGTGACCGCCTCAGTTTGCAATGGAAAATATTATGAAAGTTGATTGTTGATACGTATATAACCTATATAACAAGTATGGATTACCATTGTCCACTTTTTTTTTACCTTCGAAAGGACGCGTTCAAGCGATTTCAAATTGGTGAACGGAAAACATTTGCGCCCGGAAAATTCTTCTCATTGCTTGGTGGACTTACAATATTATAATGATTTATAAACGAACAAATGCATTTGGCATAATATCGGTTCGTAATTCGTCATTTGCCCAGCTTACAGGGTTATATCTATGCAGTTTTAATCATTTTATATCATATGATATTGAATTATTATTGTTGTGCGATAAGTTTATTATACAGGCTGAATAAACGTACGGAGCGTATTGCTTAAATGTCTATCGTCGTTTCAATTCAATAACTTCTGCTGTGGAATTTATGTCAAAATGAAAGATTACAGTGTACGCAAGAATACAGGATAGGTACCGACATCTTGGTTTTTGGAATTAACTTATTGTTTTCTGAAATCCATTTATGACCCGCACAGATTACGATTCAGGTTTTTTTTTATACAGGATATCCCACGAGGATTAACTAATTACATTAGATGGGACCACATGACATAAGTAAATCCTCGTGGGACACCCTGTACGGCTGTACATACGCAATATGCATACGAATCACGAATGTAAGTACATTTTACAAATTACTTAGAGCTATCCAATACCAGTGAAATATGACAATATATATATATATACATTTTTATGTATCGTTTAAAATACACTATTCGTTAATGCGCGAACAACGTATGATAAGTAGGCAGAGCGGGCGACAAGAGCACCTGCTATAAAAGAGAGGGGATGGGGTGCCTCAACGATATTAATAATTTAAACTAAAAGCTCAATCAATATACTTTTCTGAAATCATAAAATAATTTTTCAAAATCAAAGTTAAGAAAAGTGTGTATTAACGTTTAAATTAAATAGTAGTATTTATTATGATAAATAGGGTCTTTATAAAATTTACATCGAAATTTAAAAGTTAAGTTTTAATGCGAATTCAAATTATACGTATCAAACTTAAATATATAAGTACCTAATCATTTTAAACTGAAATTCGAAATCTTTTTTTGATGCACAAATTTATTTTGAACATAGTTTTTTTAGTTATGAATTATTGATATTGTAGTATTACCTCTATGGCCTTGTACTCTTTTCATAGTGTTTTTGTATTACTAGAGTTCTTATAATTTTTATTTTACCTTACAAAAGATTTATATCTACAGGACTACTTTTGCATGTCGAAGAAAACGTTGTCCATTGACGAAACGATGGGGCTTTAATCTATGCTATATGCCCAACAGGTCTGGACATAATTTCTTTTTTAGACGCATCGCCTCCTAAAAAGTGGTAAAACGGTTTTTTTCTTTTTACTTATTAAAATGAGTATGGTTTTTGATAGTTTTACTCATTATGTAGATTGTAGACTGAACACTGGATAAAATATAATATAAATAATAATGACTTACCTGTGTGTTAGCTTCATAACTTTATAATGGTATTATAATTTTGTTGCCTTACTTTTAATTTATTTTTCCTATAAAAATGTCACCTCGTCAAATGTTGACGCACCAGCGATCTGTGATTAATTTGATGGCGTCAAGCAAAGGAGTGCGTCACTCAAATAATCGGTGAATTTCAAGCTGTCAAAAATTATAGCTATTATATAGCTATATAGGCACCTACACATCTAAATTTATTTAACTTCAGACGTTACTTGCTATCTATACATAATAGATTTAAGGAATATATAAATAACAATATTATATATCAAACTATTATACTTGATTCTGATTGATTCATATTCCATTATATTGATACTATATATGGCGTCCAAACTATAGTAATAACCTGAGAAATATATAAAATACATTTACCACTGGACGTAATTTATCTGTGGAAAACACTTAGCAAAGAACATGCATCCAATTGACCTATTTTATGTGTTCCGGTCGTACAATTAGGATATATGCATTACGTAGTTTTAATGATCATGGATATAATATTTTATGAGTATAATTACTCATAAATTGTAATAATAACAAATTCGTTTTTTTTTTTTTGAAAATTTTTATTGATTTTACAAAATCATGCGCTGCTAAAATTAGAAGAAATTAAAGATAGGAGTACATAATATAATCCTACTCTATATAAATCAAGCCTATAAAAATAACTTAAAAACTAAACCATACATCATACAATCATAAATATAATAATAATAAAAATAAAAATAATTATAATAATAATAATGATAATCGAAACGCGGAAACTGAGGACCGCTCTAAAGTATGTAATTTATTTTTTTAAACCTTTGGAATGAAGCGTATTTTATCATGACGTAATGAATACCACCATACTAATTAATCACCGAAAGTAGATATAACGATTACCGTATTATTATGAATAATTCGAACAGCTAAATACTTAAATGTAGCGCGAGAACATGACATTGATTTGATCTTTTTTTAATGAAATTTTTTGACATTCTAGAAAATGAACTCGATGAGAAATACGAAGAATTGATTCGTCATCACAATAACGTAATGGTAATAATAATAACAATAATAATAAATTATTATTATTATTATTATTATTAAAATATAAGTATATAATCACAATATATAATAGGTATAATAATATAATAGTAATAATAATATATGTATTTAACTTAATTGTTACACGTGTATATTGTACGGTTAAAGCAAAAATAAAGTCGGAGGAGATTGAAGGGAATATTTTGAATGATTCCACGCACATGACGGAGAGTAGAGATTTTTATGGAGACATGGTGTGGGTGGGTGGAGAAGAGAGGACTGCGATTTTTTTTTTCTTGTTTTGTTCCATGTTAACATTGTACGCATTACTGTCTGCTGCGGTTTTGCTTGTTACCTGGAATGCACACAGAATAATATTGAATTAATTACGTTTTGCGAACAAGCGTTTTCACATAATGAATCACATAATTGTTTAGCGTAGAGCACAACATTACGGTTTATTAGTCTTCAAGTGGGCTGCGTTATATTCTCTTTGCACCCGAGTCAGTGTTGTGTACATATACGAGGTACCGGTGCGCGCGCCGTGTACGCCACGTGTGCGTAACACAGTATATTCTATATTTATTACATGTAATATGTAAACACGCGTGTCCTGTGCCTAAGTATTATACTATCAGCGGAGACCAGAGAGATGTGCATTTCCTCTCGTTAATTTTTTTTTGTTTTCTTACGGTTCCGGGGGTTTTGCTTTATTTGCAACGCTCGGTAATAAAAAATATCGTGAATCACATTTTATTCTTTAGTGCAAATATTATTACTATTATTATTACTTACACATCGTGTTGTAATAAAAACCGAGAGGAATGACTGAGCAAGATGTAGTACGTTAAAAGATAAAAAGCTAATTTTTAACATACTAAATAACATTTTAGTAGTTTTTGTCGTGGACGCCCGGAGAGGGTGGACAAAACAGGGCATTCCTCCCCCCCCCTCCCGGATATCAAATATAATTTTGAAAACTTTAACTTTTATTATTATTTAAATAAATATTTCACTGATATTTCGACTTAGAATAAATTTATAAATTTAAAATTGACAAAGACCTTAATCATGACATGAACTTTTTTATGTACTTTTTGGTATTTTAACTCATTATGCCCCTTCCTTAAAAATTTTCTGCACCCATATGTTTATCGTCAACCATAATATTAAATATGTTCATAAAACACCACTATAACGTCCCAGCGGATCGACGAAGTATTATTTTATTTTCAACTCCTCTCACGAGGATATATTTTAAACGCACCATCGGGCCACGATGATGTACCTGACAAAGAGCGATCCGTTCAAGTGGCTGTAACCATCCTTTACGAGTTAGACGCGTTAAAAATCCTGTCACTAGAGATCACCCTGTATATGTGTAAAACGAGATAGAGGAGCAAAAACGTACATCATAACACCACCACGTGCAGTGTGCACGACGCAGGAAACGTCATCGTTTCCTACAGGGATATACGGTTGAAGATCGTGTTACTGCTAAAAATAAGCAGCACATGTGCGCGCTGTAGGCATATTTCACGGTTAAACGATTTTGATACACACATGTGTATTTGTATCCTGCACGTGTGTGGAGACATTTTCGGCTCTCGTCCAATGACCTAGCTGTCATCACCACCGCCACCGGGCCGATGATAACATAATAGTTACTATTGTTTTATATTTTATCGCGGATGTATGATGCGTGTTCGATGTAGACACGTGCGGCCTTGTCGCGAGGATACGAGGGCGAGGGACATGATTGGAAGAGCATTTTATTTATACGTCTCCTCATGGTTGAAATGCCATATAGATGCGTGTGTATAGTCGTGATTAGTTTTTTTTCCCTAGATCTACACAAACGTTATTGCACACATTTTCGCCATTATACATCATACGGAAACGCTCGATAGCTAGGGCGTCCGAAGAGCTGAGTAATCTAACTTTACTGTGGTGAAAAAAATATATTTCACCTGGACAGTTGGAAATTAGATAGTTTAATTGGATATAACTAAGAGTGCAGAAGCGACACATATACGTTTCGCATTACAATATATGAACACGGTCATGTGTGGAGCTGGTAAAGCGCAGGTACTGAATCCTGATCGCACCGAGTACTATCCTTTTCGATCTCGGGCCGAAGACTATTATAATGTAGTAGACGAACTATAAAATTGGTGATATCGCATTGTATACATTTCCATGATGGTTGTGCATGAGGACATGCCTATTGTGTTTGCCTTGCGCTATTCCGAGTACAGCAATAATGATAATAACTCATGTGTGGTTTTATAAAATCACTGCACGCATAAACACATGTTTATTGTACATAGGAAGGATGCGGGATATATTGAAATATATTATATTACAATATATTATGATACAACGTCTCTCCGGTGAACAGAAAACGAGTGTACTTGTAATATTATTGATATTGTCTGTGAAGTACTAACAACATAATAATATATACGTAACCCCCCTCCAACCCCTCGTAAACGTTATAATATGCGGGGCGCGATCCGTTTGCGCCCAAATCAGATCTTACCCGTTTCGCCCTATGCGTTTTTTGTCTGTATAAAATGAAGTAGGCAAGAGACATACCTAATGAAATGTCACAATATTTGAGTTTAATTGAGCGTTACTCAGAGAACTCCACGAGGAGGCGAAACTCATTGTTCTCCAAAGATATGTTTTTCATATTGTTCTCAGAAATGTAGTTGTCTACCGAGCAATCGCAATATTTAATTAAACTTTCATCAGGTACATGACACTCCTCTGCCATTAAATCTGCTGCGGAACAGTCGGAAACTTGTTCGGGGCTTAAAAATAATAATCCAAATGTATGTTTAATTCACATGCCAATTGGTAAACCGAATTTTCGAAGCCTCCGATACCAGTCCGATGTCAAATGAAAATGACATCCGATCAACTGAGTGTGATAAAGGCCAAAATTTCAACGACGGTGTTATACATATGATACATTGGTATTGAACTCAATACGGCGTTATACAATTTTTGTTATCTATATATTGTAATTGGATTAATATCGTACGGATTGACGTTCAGAAAATTATATAAAATTAATATATTGCTGTAGTATTCGTACAAGTGCAATTTAATGTTTATAACAATAATTACAACGACTGAAATTACGATCAGTGAGCAGAAAATATTTTTGGGGAATATATAATGAGTTCCGCTTCCTCGCGGCGTTGTTCTCTTGGTCTAAATGGAACTTAGATGTTGTTATATTTCATTAAGTACAACAGATGTTGCCAACTTAATTTCGTACAGAAAAAAAATGCGTCTGGCAAAACGGGCATTTGGACGAAATGGTTCCCTCCCTAATATGCACACATTTTCCCGTTAATCAGCCGCGTATATACTGCGGTGATCGCTGCTACGGACGGCGCGGCGCGGCAGATGTAAAATACAGCGCGCGCTCGCGCAAAGCTTGGCGCCAGAACTTTTAACCTAATTGGGCCACAAGAACAAATTGTTTTTTATGACGACCTATCGCGATCGTTTCCGCGCACCAAGTGGACGCAACCAAAACCAATATAATCAATACCGATTTACCGAATTTTCAAGTTTTGACCAACATTATCTTTGGGTTTCGGCCGAACAGAGGACAAACGCTCTGGGAAAGCAACCACATGTATATTATGTCTCTCCAGTTAAAGTGTTATACGAATAGCGTGTCAGCATTCTTTGCAACCGCGAAACTGTCAGAATGAGCACTTACCCACCATTTGCGCGATAACAGCAAAGAACGTGCATATAATATCGTAGAAATGTGTAACAAGCAATGCAGCGTAAAAGGTTTGTTGGACCGAAATCAAGGGACAGAATCCGTTTGGAAAACATTTTCTGAAATACAACTAGTTGTTTGGACCAATTTCAAAGACCCGTTTGGGCCGAATAATATTATTTTTTATACAGCTCGTTTGGACAAGCATTTTTCAGTTCCCCTTTCCATTTCAACAGACTTAGGACTATTTTTTTGAGTGGGTAAAAATGCTACCCCTTATTTTTTTCAGTATATAATTTAGACGTACGTCTTTTTTGTATTGACAAGTCTAATTACTTGATCGATAAACATATTAAAAATATGTTGACTTATTTTTATTTTTTATTAGGTTTTAATTACAATGGTTATATTATATTGAATAACTGTGGGTCTTAGTTCGGTTTTAAAGTATAATCACTACGTTATATTAGCGAAGTACAAATTTACTTGCGCAATAACACGTTGCACAAGAGTACCACAAATTTTGGTTTATATTTTACGTGTTTAAAATCGGTTGAAACGGGATCATCAAAACCTAGTCCAAATGGGTGGAAGTCTTATTAGTGGCCCAAACGTATTTCGCTCAAATCAAATGCCGAATCCCTTTGAAAACAATACGTATATATTTATATATGTACTGACTGCTCGATGTAGATATGCAGTGAAATATATATATGTATATTGTATATAATAATTGAATATAACAATCGGAATTGTATTATTATTTTAAATTGTATTGAAAAAAAAGTATAGTATGGTTTGGAGTTTGAATAACTTTTTTTTCTGAATATTAAAAAGTAATTTTATTACGAGCCAAAAAAAATGCGTGGCCGCCTATATTTGGCTTGACCTTTCTTAAGTACCAACTCTTAAAGTATACGAATAGAATTGATCCATTATTATGCGATCAAGCGTGCCAGACGACAGTTTAATGGCCTACGCTATCGATCATAAATCACAATATATCACGCTAATTAAAATTTTCGGTCCATATTTCACACACATGTTTTCGTATATTATTTCTTCATTATGATTTATGATCATGCTTTTATTATATGAGAAAATTGTTTCGTTAAAATTCGTTCAATAATTAACCAAGTGATACATTCGAACGTTGAACGAGAAAAAAAAAATCATCATAATTTATTATTGCAACGCAGTGTAGGAAAATACGTCATGCAAGAGAATTTCGAAATAATTATTTTTATCGATTAAGTTCTCGTTTACGGAAGTATGCATATTACATTATTATACAAACCGCACAGCTGTGTAGGGACGGAAATACATTGATTGCGGAAACGAACGAACGTCCGCAGAGATTACCGATTGGCAAATATATATTACTCGTATATACCGCATGTACTTTTAGATTTGATTAAACTTGTACGACAGTTATTGATTCGTTCATGATCGTCAGTTGGAATAATATAATATATTTTACACAGTGCATGTGGGTGAAGTTCGGGGGGAATCCAATAATATAATCATGGTTGATACTGTACATAGTGGGGTACCGCTATATGCGTGCAAGCTATGTACGAGCTAAATTAATTATTGTTTGATGATTTAGGTTTACTTCGTTCACCATAAATAATACTTTTACGATTGAAACCGAAAGCCATTTTTCTACATTAGGTTTTGTCAGCCTCGCAATCATTGGAATAAAAGCATATGGACGACATCTAGCCATCTAGGTCTCATTTATAAGAAAATAGTCTTTCAATCGTCCAAGCATTAAAAAAAAAAAAAGAACTTCGTCGATTTTATCAAAACGAAGTGCACTTTTTCCTTTTTAACAATAACTGGAAAATTATTTATTTTTACTACGAACTTATATACGATGCAAATCGCTAACATTTCTTGAAAAAATTTAAACCGTTTATCGGCTGTTGACATCATTTTTTTTTTACGGCTTACCTAGCCGTAGGTATATAATCTGATAATACGACGAAATACAACGCGCATGCGACGTTTATGATAATCACTTCGCCCGTACTGCGGCATAATATATAGTTCGTTGTCTAAGAAATATTATTCCGGAGACACGTGTATATATTATACGAGTGTGCTCATGTGAACGTACACGAGTTTTCACATAATGTTCTCCTGTAAAACTTATCCGATCTCCGTTTGTATCTATAAGTCTTGTTCGTCATGACGGGTGTTATATGACAGTACCCGACACTGCAGGACTTTGTGTTAAATGCGTCAAAATTTGTAAGATAATTTATAATATTACCAAGCCGTTCCTGAGTTAATAATGTGTTAGCCTGAAATTTACGCCCTTATATTATAATATTAGTGATCCTGAACGTATTTACGACATTTTTTACGGTTACTTCCAAGGAATAAGGATCGGTTTTATGGGTAAGAAAAAATAATTATATGTTTGAACTCTGTTTACTATATGACCGCATACAAATAACGCGTAATAGCGTGTACTGTGCTACACACTATATTTGTTTAGTTTTAATGATACGATAACATTGTTATTGGTTACTGAAAAACACTCTCGAGCAATCTAAACAAGGCGTGTTGTTTTTATTACATTTTATGTAGATATGATGTAAATATTTTTACTTGATATAAATTATAAGTTTATAGTAACAACGTCTAGCAGGTAAAAATTACGATTTTTTTTGTTTTAGTCAAAACATAAGATAATATTGTTTAGCACACGAGTGTAAAAAAAATATATATAGTTCCATCGTAATTTATCGAACAAGAAACTGGAGGTCTAGAAAATTAAAATGGAGATATCTTAATAATTTCGTTCGTTCGTATATATTCTTGGGCCAAGGATTTAGACTTTAGCGAATTAGTTGCGATTAGTTTTCGAGACGTATAAAATATATTCAAAACGGGAATTACAGAAATCGCAGAACGAATTTTCATTTTAATAATATTCCAATAGCTCTGTTTCGCTTTTTACAATCTTGTTATAATTCATCAAACCGCTATATTTATACGGATGTGAAAAAAATGTACCTTATACTCCAAGCAATTATTATATTATATTAAAGTCTATTAAAATTGTAAAAACCAATAAATATGCAGTTATAACTCTTTTTTAGGTACGGTGAGTAAGTATACTACCCGTTAAAGGGCACTTATAGGGTTAAAGGTTTTTTTTACCTTTGTTACCCCGTCCCTTGTTCTTGCACTTTTTCGTTATCTGTCTGGTCTTCTCACAATTTGAGTTCTCGGTGGACGGATCCTTGAGCGTGTCCGTCCTGATCATCTCGTTGTGCGAGTTACATTGACTCCACGTGCCCTTCAGATAACGGCATGCTAAAACAACACACAGCCCAAAAAGTACAACCACATGCATTTAAATGTTTCAAAAGCTATAGCAAGTATTACAATATTAATATTACGTCGATTGTTCGAGATATTTCATGTTGTTGTTGTTGTTGTTGTGTTTAAAATCCCGGTTAATATTTGGTAACTTTTATTACCACGATACGATTTTTTTTATTTTATTTAAAACGCTAATGGTAGAGATCGTTAACACGCCGTGGAGATTTAAACAGGATGAGATTCGTTTATCGCCTTCGCGCGCATATCATCATCTACTGTCCCATCAGTTATTTTAATGTGTTTTTAATAAGACCAAAATGATTCGTTTCATTTATATGCGTATTATGTCTATATATATTATAATTGACCCGTTTGAAAAAAAAGCATAATAATATAAACATGCTTTATTATATAGTCATGAACTATGGCTTATAAACTTTAGAATTTTCTTAGAGTAAATACCTTTCTTGCATTTCTTCTCGATCTTCTTGGTCTTTTCGCAGGTTTCATCACCTTTCTTCAGGGTCAATGTGCGTATCTTCACGTTTGTCTTTTCGTCGCATGTTGACCATGGCGTCTTGTCGTAATGACAGCCCGTATCTGTTCGACAAAATACAATTTTAAGGTTGAGTAAAATAATCTGCGTCTATTATATTTTAAATTGTTTTTTTTTTCGTAAATATTATTTTAGTAACAGGATATCAATTGAACAATAATTGATATATGAACATTTACCTTTTCCAGAAGCTCTGGCCAAACGGTTCAATGGTTTTTCTTCCTTTCGGATGTCATCTGAGCTGACGGTTGTAATGGCTACCAAAAGCATAGCCATCAACATGCTAAACATAACGACGCTAAAACCCTTCATCTGGGAAAAAAAATAAAAAACACTTGATTAAAATTTTTTTTCGTATACACATATTATAAAAAAATTTTTATACTTAATAAGATAAAATATGAGCAAATGAAATGAAATAAAATCGCTTATCTAAAATCTAGATGGCGCGTATAAAATAATTAAATAACAGTTTATCTATTATTTTAGTATTGTATGTACGTGGTGGTTGTATTAGAGTTCCTGCAGTGCACCATTTGTTCCCTAATACCATTTTATACGTCGACTATAGAATTTAATAATATTTTTTTTCGCTGGTTTCCGATAGAACATATTTGACGAAAAATTGAAAACCAAAACAGGCTTACAAGGTTTTGTTATACAACAAATGAATGTTTTGATTGGTCCTTTGTATAAGAAGGGATTGAAAAGTAAGAGAGAAACTATTTATTTTTCGTACGTGATATAAGTACTAAAACCCTTTTATTATTTCTAGTCTTTCAAAACAGTCACGTTTCACAATGGCCCCATATTCTATTCGAATTGTCTATAAACCCTTTAAACGTGAACATGACACTTTGATTTCGGATGTAATAAATTGGTATGGTTTATAAATTGACTACTAATTTATTTGAAAAATGCATTATATTGGACAATGGTCACGGAATAAGAGAACGTTTAGGTACTCGTATGAACCATTTTAAAACTCGATTATTCCGATTGATTTTAAAATTGTTGAGTACGAAAATTTGGTTAGCGAAAAAAAAGAAATTGTTGAGCATAATCAAGTGAGTATTGTTTTTAGCTGTTTACTGATTTGTCAGGTTAATATTTATATTTTATAAACATGTTCTAAGTAGGTGATTATATTTAATCTAAATATTTAATACAATCATATGTTTGTACTTGATTGTAACGAGGAAAAGCAAGGCAACAATATATGCACGGATAGAATAGAATACTTACGACTAATAATCAAACTTATACGTATATGGAATTTTGTAATTATACAAGTAACAGTACGCATTATGTTGGAACGAAGAGTTATAAAATACATGATTTTGAACAAAACCTACGTACTTCTGTTACTAAAAAAAATAATATGGTGTTCTCGTCAGATATACCATATCTTCAACGTTCAAAAATTGTATCATTATATTATACGTAGTAGACGTTCATGGAAAGTATGCTTAAGGTCATAAGGGTTCGGTACGCCACTATACACTCGGGCATGTTTTCTGAATAATATAATACAACTTTTAAACCTTTCAGTCACGTAGACCTTTAAAAAAATGTTACGCAACTAAAAATCACAGCTGATTATTCTCATTTCTTATCTATTCAAGTGTTTTTTTTTACGCACGTCAACTAGTTTTTATAAAAATTTTAAGAGTTTGCTTAGGAGTTAATTTTTTATTTTACGACAGTGTATACGTTTGTTTTTGTGATGTGATTGAAAAACAGTATAAATTACTTATTATGACTTCGCTTTTAACAAGAGACTAAGTTTAAAAAAATGCTCTGGTGAATAACAAATATGAGTACACGGTAAAAATACAACAAATTCTATATAAACTTATAATGCTCGACTCAATATAAATTGAACTCTGAATAAAATTGAACTTTTGATATTCAAACACAGTGCCAATTCAATAGAATTCGGGTGCAATTTTTTTTTACTACATTTATCTTACATTTAGTCTCGTTTTTATTTTAATACGTTTTGTAAGAGTGAGACCTAACCGCAGTCAATAAAATTGTAATAATAATAATAATGATGATACATATACATTTCACGATGATAAAAAATGTACGAAAACCATACTTAATAGCTGTGTTTGATTTGTCATTTATGTCATGAGTTCATTTCAAATAAGTGATAAAAATATAATGTGATCATAAAGAACACATTATGTGTAACATTTTTTTTTTTTAGGAGTTTTTAAACTACTATTGTTTTGTTTTTCTTCTCCGTACCCTCAACGATTGCCAGGTTATGGCCATTAACTAACTTTAAAATAAGTTTCCTTGACAACAAAATCAGAAAGGTGAACAGCTGGGATGATGGAAAGGGCCATAAGCGTAAGAGAATTAAATTTACTGTGGTTTTCGTTTCTTCTTTTAACGGTTGCTAAGTGACAAACTGACAACTATTATAATTAACCATGACAACAATATCCTTGACGACGAAGTGTATGAGGATAATTAGTTAAAGACTAAGGTATAAGAGAAGTCTAAGGGGAATACTATTTTCCCAACTTATTTCCTATCCCGGAGTGCAAGTCGTGTAGTATAAACGCGTTTAATCTAGTATTCTAGTATGATAAATTATAATATAAATTAATTTTCTGTGCCAGATTTTATTATGAAATAATCAGATAATTTTTTGTCACTCTTGGGTCTTGAAAAGCACGAGGGATTTTTTTCAATGACAAAATGGCACAATGGGCTTATCGGGTTTTTTGATGCTAATAAAAATCTTATACAACATAGTTTTATGATCAATAACAGTAGTTAAAATTTATTTGGAATCATTTATAAAATGTATGTTGTCATAATATTTGAAATAGAATATTATGTGCACTTTTATAATCCATTTAACGAACCATTGAAGCTGCCACACTTTTCGCAATAAGTATATTTTAAGTTTAACCACTTATGGTGATCACAATGTGTACATTTATTATTTGAAACCAAAAAATGAATTTACAGAGAATTATAATGAAAGATATTTATGGAGAATAATTATATAGTATATTTTTACGATCAATATAAATATGATGGCTATAATATAATAAATATATATACATATATATTTTACCCCGAGTAGAGTGCATCATTTGAAAAAGACAATTGAGCTATTATATGAAATGTATCTTGGTCAAACTCATCCTTTGCATTTCACACAATAAATCCGAATTTATAGTTTATTCTCACAGTCGTAAACGATTATTTATTAGAGAACGAATGGTAATTTGCACTTGAATAAGTAACTGTTTGTTTTAGAAAACAGTTGAACACATTCAACATTTTGTATTTTTCAGACCGTTCAAGGAACTAACGATGACCTATATCCCTGCAAAAGACGGAGTATTATTAATATTGCTGGAACGTATTTTTGAAAATAATTATCACCCACACAAAGATAAACGTCTTGGAAGACCGGGAAGGAGGCTCCCCAAAAAGATGCGTTATATAAATCTTTCGCTAGAACATCCGGTGGATGCTTGCCAAAGTTTTTGGTTTATTCACACTGTAGGTATGTGTGTATATAATATATATATATATATATATACGTAAAATGTATATACGAGTATAATATATAAATATATATATATATATATGTTTGTGTGTGAGTGCGTGCGTGTAATACATATATATATATATATAATATATATTATATAATAAAAAGTCATCAATTTTATCAGTGGCCTTTGTTGGCTTTTGTGGTGTTAACGACCGGTAAAGACGAAAAGGATGAAGTATTTATGACAGCAATAACAACCTCCTTCCAGAGACAACAGAAGAAATATCGTACTCAATTTATGAGATAAAAAGAGAAAAATCGTATATCCATTATTCAAGAACCTATTCATTTTCAAGTGTTTTTGGCGTTTATATTTATAATCTCTCGGTATTTGAAAAAGTACATTTTATCTACGTTTATCGTCATAAAATCTTAAACGATAATATAACAATTAACTATATAGTTTTTTTTTTTTTTTATGAACATGTTAATAATTACCAATAATATTATACTAATTACGCAGTATTATAGGGTGAAAAAAAACGTTAAACTTTTCAGGGATGATAAGGATAAACGACCAATATATGATTTAAATACTTTAATAGTACCATTTAGTGTAATTGGTGGTTGAAACTGTTATTTTATTTTAAATTAAAAAAAAAATCAAATCTGTCGTCCCATCTGAATTTCATCAAATGAAGGATGCCTTTGAAACCGTTCCGCAAATTAACTTTAGTCAAATAGTGTCTTTTATTTCATGTCCAAAAAAATTAAGGTAATTTGATCAGTTCATAAATTGATTATATCGTACTTTATTAGTGTAATTATTTTCGTGAATCATTAATGTATAATTTGTACATTTTACCAGCTTAAATGCACATCAGGTACCAGGTCATATTTTCAATTATAATTTAAGCAGTACAGAAACCAATAAATATAATATATTTCGTGTAACGTGACTTCACGTGAAGGCGTGCCAGCAGTTTGAATTAAAACCATAACCATATAACATTAAATCTAATAAAGTTTACAACCAATTATTTCAGGAGTTCGATTCTATACTCGCATACTCTGCAGAATGGGGAACAAAAAACAATTTGTTTTGCTGGCTTAAAAAAATGAAAAAATAAAAACATGTTTGATTTTAAAAGCGTTCTATAATTTTTCCATTAAAATGAGCCACAAACATATATATATTATAAAAGTTTTGAACAAACAAATATTTTTTTATGACTAGAAATTTGAAGTTGACATAGCAATAGGAACCTATTGGAAATATGGGGTTGACATTACAATAGGGACCTATTGCTTTCAATGTATTAATTATAATTTGCTAAAAAGGTCGTTCACTTTCAGACCCAATTAGTTTTTAAATCTCATGGGAATGTAGTCAACTGAAAGTATGAAGCATATTATAACTCAAGTTTTAATCATTTTTTTTTTCACAAAATCTAATAAAATTTTCATTTTTTTGAAATATTAGTATGTTATTGGATAGAATCAAATTTTAAAATGTGTAAATTTATATTAGTTTTCAGAAATAAAGAATGGTAAAAAATTATACACGATGAAAATTGTACAGTCTTATTAAAAATTTTAAAACCACCATATTACACTAAATTATAAACATTTTTTATTTCTATTTAATCTTAAAATTAGTATGTCAATCAGTTACATTTCGTATAATAGTATGTGCTGGTTGAATCGATAAAATCTTCAAAGAAAGACAACGATTCCCACCACGGAGAACCTATATGTTGTAGCCAAAAGTATTTATAAAAATATTTAAACATTAAATTTATTTTACATTTATATCTATATGCAGATGTTTAGATATTAGTAGTAGCCGGATGTCGATACCGTTAAAAACATACAAAAAGGACCTTAGAAATTAGAAAATACATACATGATCAAAAACACGAAAATGCCCAACGAACACCATAAAATAATGCAAAACAATAAGTCAGTTATATAAATTCGATTTTATTTAACAGACAGATTTGTAGCTAGAAAAGTGTTGTCTAAGATTTACGAAATATTATTGTGTACTGTATTTTTTTTTTAATAAAAGAATAATTTTAAAATATACAGCTAAGATTTTTATTATTTTGATGTTAGGGTGACGCAGTGTTTGATTCTAGTAGCTAAAGGTGACATGAATCAAAAAAGGTTGAGAACTACTGATATAAGCTAACAAATCGGTGTTTTGCGGAGAAATGTGTTTTTGAGAAAAATTATTAAAAATATTGTATCAGTAAGAATGACTTACTGCATGTGTTCCGTTTGAATGTGCTATGTTGTATAAGTATCAAGTCATCATTATTTAATTTTTATTAATTCGGAATATTTTATTTATAACTCAAAAAAAAACATGATTTAAAATATATTTTAATAATGATTTTATAATCTATAGGTTGGTGAATACAAATAGGTAAACAGTAGCTATACATCTTAGTTAGGTAGGCGCAGGCCGCGGATATTAAAAATATTGCAACAGAGTACTATGTGTACTATGCACGTATGCACGTGTATGCATTTCATATCTACGCGCTGCGTATACACCACACGGTATACGAGTATACGACGAAGGTTCATGAAATAATAATTTGAGCTCCCGAACTAGCGCATCGCGAAAACATCTAATAGCGCGTTCTCTCGGTCGTTGTATACGTTTCACTTTCGGTGTGGCGTCCTCTTAAATATTGTATTAATAAATTCAAATCTTCATTATAATTTGTAGTCGAGCACTATAATCATTATGATACATTTATATAGGAAACACTGTAGTGTGAATTTGATTTTGCAAATTTATGTTTTTTTCATATATTTTATTTATATTAACAGCGATTTTATCCTGAACTTCATCGCAAAACTATCTGAAAACATTTTAAGATCATTTATTCAAACCAAATTGTATACGTATACGCAGAGCTTACCATACAATTATTCGGTACGTTACAAATGATAGTAAATTTGCTGATGTTCGCTAACAAACGTATTTTGACCCGAGCCACTTGCAGCATAGGCGGCCTTCGGTCAATATTATTCGTTTCGGCCTAACACATTGTAAATTGTAAAGCTTTATTGATATATTTTACAGAGACGATTTTTCTCAAAGCTATATTTAGTAATGATTATTGACCAACAGTGCTTAATAATATCGTTTTATTCGATAGATATTATATTCGAGTTCAATTGGTTTCTTTCTCTTCAAACCATCTGATAATTATATTTATTACTATATTATTCATTATTCATATTTGTTTGGATAAATTGGTGAGAGTTGAAATAATGAAATCAAATAAAAATGGTTATATAAAAGAAAAAAAAATATGAAAACTAATTGATTTTTTAGAAAATATATAAATTTTACTAATTGATTACTATAACGCATGTGAAATATGATGTATTACAAATGTACTAACCAATAGATAAAAGTTGTTAAACGTACTATAGACACAAAGAAAAAAAAAGAAAAAAACAATTGATATATTTAAATAAGTATTTATCACTTAATATTTATACAAGTTTTTTATTAAGTCTTTATTGATAACTATTTATTTTAGAATAATATACATACATCTCAATTTTAAATGATTTCGACCTTTAAGAGCAAAAATGTAATGATGAACAAGATTAAAATAGCTTTAACGTGTAGCTATTTCAAAGGTATTGCGAGTTAAATATATTGAATGCAACAAACTCATAAATAATATGTTTCAAAATGTTTTTTTAAAATTAATTTGCATTGTTTATTGTGTGTTATTAGATCGATTTCATCAAAAACGTTCCCACGGTAGATAATATTTTGTCACACTGGCAACATTTATAATATGGCAGTTATGATACCCGTGTAGCTCTCTTAATAGTTAATTTATTGTACACCAAAATGTGTGCGTGTTATTTTGAATAATTTAAGTACTTCTAACCTCGGGGGAAACTACAAACTATCCTCAAAATTAGCTTTGGAAAACTTGTCGTTCCCAAATGTATAATTGGGATTCTCCAAGTTTCAAACTTTATAGGTTTTGGTCGTTTGATTTATAATATTTTGTATTAAATAAAAGTAGCTAATCATTTTTTTTATTACGTACCATTTGTCGATTATTAAATAATTATTCTTCATTTAGGTACTTTATGGGTGTCTACGTGTTAATAATTGAAAGTCATATTAGGCAGACAATTTCAGATCACTTTATAATGAGTGTTTGGAAAGTTAACAAATGTTATTATTTTTTTCATATAAACAGACGTTGAGTAAAACATTATGCGTTTTTTATACTTATTGCTTAAGCCAATATACTTTCAGAGTTAATTTTCAATGTTGGTATCGGTTCAAAAAGTATTTCAATTTGTTTATTCCGGTTGAAATTTTTCCACGTAAACTGCATGGAAATAATAACGCGAGTTAATTGGATTTTAATGATAAGTTTGGTAAATGTTGGGTTGATTAAAAAAGCTTTTTAATTAATATTTTAGCTAAAAGATTTAAAAAATTATTGAATCACGTAAAAGTGAAAAGTCTACAAGAAGTATTAATAATTATAATGTTAGTTAATGATGTTTTTATAAACATTCTAATGTTAGTGGCCTAACAATTTAAAACAAAGAGATCTTTATTGAATAACATTTTAATTCATTTTAATTAATCTGGTAATCAATATAATAATAATTTATTTGATTACAAGACGAACTTTAGCTTAAAGTTCAACAATAATTTTATAACATAATAAACGAAAATCTAAACAACAATATAGTTATAGACGGTACAGTCATGAAATGATTAGTTTACACTTTTACAGAGTAAAAGTAATAAATCTGTAATTTGTTTAGCATTCTTTCAATTTAGTTTTAACTATTTATAAATAAATTGGTCTTATAAAACTGCACCGTACTCTAAAGTTCCCCTAACAAGCACGCAGTATTGAACTTTTAAATATACCATTAACTTTAAACTATTACAAAAACGTCTTATAATATCAAGCATTCGTTAATCTAAGATTTAAAACCTAATTGCTAACAGGTACTAGAGAAGAATCACACATAATATAATCAATAATATTGGATCATGCGTTTTATCAAATGACATTAAAGTCAATCAATTTAGTCTTTCGATGTCAACTTCTAACGCCCTTACAGTTATAGATAATATAACAAAAACCAGAAGTCACTTACTAACTTATTTTTAGAAAACAAATTAATTTAATCTAATTAGAAAAATAGAAGAAAATACCTCAGTAAGAATAAGAAAACAATAAATAACATAAAAACTCTGATGGAAAAATATTTTTTACTTATCAAATGCTACAAACACAATTAGGAAATCGGATTTGAACACTGAAAATAAACTTTCACACCGTATCACTTAAGAATAAAACTAGAACAAAGATAAACCTTAATCAAAGTTCTCTTATGGTTTAATTAATACTCATTGTATTGTATTGAACTGAAGTTTAATATACACAATTTAAAAACACTAGGTTGTAGGCTTTTTTTTTAATTTGGTTTATATTATTTATTTACAATCGATACAGGATACAAAGACAATAAGTTTGACGACAATGTAATATGACATGAGAAATGTTAACTTTATAAAAAGAGAAGACACTCGCAGCTACGCCACACAACTAGGTTGTAAGTATCATGGGTCGACCCGAGGGAGCCATGCTGTTTGATAATCAAAATATAGAATACGCTACTGGCTGGATATAAAGCAGAATCAATGATTCAAAGTGGTTCCTTGCGTGTGACTGAAGATAGAAATTGGCCTGTAATTAACGACATCAAAAACATTTTTAAATTAAAGAATCATTGCTATGCACCATATATGCTTTTGTTTACCTGGATAGTCAGTCGAATTATTTAGAAAGTCATAATGGAAAACATATAAAAAAATTGGAAAGAATACAATAATATACTATATTGACCTTCTAGTCTCACAGACTACACACATCTCAATAATAATATAATCCCTTACGATAGCAATTAGATATGAGGCCAAAAAACGGATGGTGTGTATTGTGGACTATGTTAGAAATATGTTCACGGTACAATGAAATAATAAAAAAAAAATTAGAATTTCGAAAGTATAAATTTAGTTAGTGATACATAAATACACCAATATCTCTTCGAAACGTAATTTAGAAATCTAATCCGAGGTCAGAAGACCCAGACTCTTATACGGTCGACAAACCGTGGTACAAGTGAGTGCATCATTGCAGACGCACCATCAGGTATAAATATTATGATTCAATTCAGATGCTGCCAAGGCAACAACAGCAGGACACCGGAGACAAAATGCGTCTATGTGGTGCCATCTTTTATTTAACTGCTACGTACACAGTATCTATACAGTATACATTGTCGATCCATTATGTATTATTCGGTCATCGTTCTGCTTCGGGTGTGGTGTTCGAAGCACAATACATTTCCAAAATGAATAGCAATCTTAATAATTCCAACAACAACCGATAGGTACTTTTACCTATACCTATATCACACGCACACACAAAATTTACGAAATCCCACGTAGGTACCTACGACGTAGACAAGGAAGTGTTTAGGCTGTCAGGTACACAAATATTTGATTCAAAAGACAAATTAGACGAGCGGGACAAATACGGTTGTGCCCTAACTAAGGTGTATTAACGGCGTCAGTTTAGGGTCTTTTGATACGAAATAACGATTATATGATCTATTGTATAGTTTATCATACCGTGACACTGTATACTGAATTGACGGTCGTGCGGTAGGTAGTTTGGATTTTAAGACGCTATACAAATAGGTATAAGTATATTTATGCTGCACTCGAACCACGTTGTTCTTAGAAAAATCGACTATACAAATCTATACATTTGCAATTCACGTTTACGTTAATAAAACTGTGCCAACAACCTTTTCAAATAGAGTTTTAGGGAAGTATATTTCAAAAGGGCGTACTTAATGAATTTAAAACGTCGATCAACAAAGCGTATAGTTCAAAGTCAAATAGCAACGGTTTGAATAGAACCGAATACGCGGCTGTAGACGATAAGTACTCGCGAAGTGAATACTACTAAACAAACATAATGAAGTCGTAACTAAATTTGTAACTATATTTCCATGGAACAAAACTCGTCGACAAACACGATGAAAATAAAATTTAAATAAAGAAATCAAATGAGCGCACTGGCAACAATATTACAATGAACCGCGATTTTACCGATAGAATCTTGTGCATAAACAACCACACCGGATCATTATTATTTATTACATACGCGCAGCATATCGGGTACACGTCGACCGTTGACCTCCGTCAAGGTGTTTCCAAGCCTTAGAGGTATTATTTTTTGCACTACAGGTCGCATGTTATTCAATGTCCATACACAGTTTCTTGGAACGCCTCAAGTATTTCTGCAGCAGCTACCTACTGCTATTGTGTAACGGTAAGTACGGTTCCCGTGATGTAGCTACAACTGTAATCACATCTCGTTCTATACTGTTTCGATTGCGCCGAACGAATAGTTTCTAGAAATAAAAAATACTAGAAGCTGTGTGATGGAAACTCGTAGGTCACCGGGGGTTATTACAAGTCTTGAACTGCTGCAAAACACACCGATTCGATTTTTATCGTGTGACACGGTCGAACACGTGCACGTACGTCTACGAGCGACCAGCCGGGGGAATAATAAATATATTGTCCAATTATTTTTTCCTCGAATACCGCATATTACACGTGTGCGTAAAAGAAAATAGATTTCTAACTAATACACGAACCGTTGCAGCTTAGTACCTAATATATTACTTTATACGTGTTTACGCGTGTGGAACACAGTACTTTAGTGTGTACAACGCATGTGTAGGAAAACTAAACTGTCGAGCAGATGCTGCACGGATAAACAGTATATAACATTATTGATGATCGAAAACGTTGGGCACACATGTTTTATATATTAAAGTAAAAACACGACACATTTATTTGGACCTTTTTTTACAATCGTATATTACATACAGAATCCGGTGTTCATATGCGTATGCGTGTGTTTAGGTGTGTATGTGTGTGTGTGTGTGTGTGTGTATGTGCGCGCGCGCGCATACGTAAGTTTTTTTTCCATCGGACCAATCAAGAACATAATATTGCGATGATTTGCTGGGGTATTATGCAAAATATGGTTGAAAATACACAGCTGTGGTCCAAAGTGGCGCGAAATTACTATTGCGCACGGATGTTTACGACAGCAGTATTTTTACCAAACTGCCAATTTAGGGTACGGCTATAATTATGTTTTTTTTATACGAGAGTGTGCGTCTCCGTAATTTGATAATTTTTTCCCCGGTGAATTCAATAAATTTTATTGGTGTACACGAACCGTGCTAATCGTTTTATACCATAATATGTAATTATTTACTACGGTGATACGTCGAGATATGAAAATACTGAAATATTAAATGGTTATTAGATTTTTTTTTTTTATTCGTTTATAGTGCTAGTCTGCTGCGGAATTGAAATTACAACGTAAATAGCCCATGAAAACGTGTGTTGGCCTTTAAATATAATGTAATTGATTAGGGGAAAAAAACTCCAACGAGGTTGGTAGATTTCGAGTTTTGATCATCAGATAATTTAATAATGAAGTCATAAACACCCCGTTAGAGCGTGTAAAACGTTCGTGTGCACGCAAATTGAATTACGTTGCCCCGAACGTAAAATATATGTACGCCATAATTTAAAAGCGAGTAGGTAGGTACTAATAATTCACGCAACGTTAGAACGTTGGCTAAATAAGTAGACAAATCACAGTTTTAACGATGTGCGCTGTTAGCGTAAATGTATATTGCAGGCTTACAGGTAGTCTCGATATTTTATCATAGTTTCAAGTTAGTGTTTATCACCGGTAGCCAGGTTGTTTTATTCAGCGATATAGGCGTTAAAATAATCAACAATTACGATTAAGAATGAAAAAAAAAAAGAAAGGAAATTATCTCTGCAACGGATTTTTTCCACTTAATTGACCTATTGTAACAGAGCTCATCTTTTGCAACACGTAGATAATAATATAACGTATAATATTGCTTTTGAAAATAACACCCGATGCGTCAGTGCACGCGTATCTGTTTGATAAAAAAATAAAAATAAAACGAAAAATAAAAATTCTAACGATAAGCCGCCAACAAAATGTGTGTAATATGATGAAATACTGTTCTTCGTTGTTATCGTTTGTATATTATTATTATTATTATTATTATTATAGGAACATACGTTGCATATGTGTCGTGTATAGCAAAATTATTGTAACATACGTTCGGAAATGCACCGCGACGCGCGTTCTCCGTTTCAAACATATTGGTTTTTAAAACTCCCGAGACCGATACGAGCCCCGAGGGATTTTTCACATTGTTTATGACTACGCAGCTAAATTCCATATATTATTACGCATACACGTAACGTTGTTTGGACACGAAAAACATCCGAATTATACCTATTGAAATATTATCCTCGCGTTGTCGGTCCGAGTTAATATAACCGCCGTACGTCCCGCGACGATACCCAATGTACATCATAATAATAAGGTGGTGTTTGTTTCCGTCTATATCACCGAAAAGCACAGCGTCGTGAATGCCGAACAGCAGTGCGTACAAGAGTAGAGCAACGCGTATAGGGGAGGGGGAACAGAACGTTGGCTTATACCCTTATTACGGAGAGGGTAGCAGCGTGACGGAGAGCGAAAAACTCGTCGAGCTAACACGGGTAAATGAAGTCTCCGGAAAACGTATATTTTCTCCTCTCTCTCACTCAGGGGGTGCTAAAATTCCCCGAACCCACGGTCGTCGGACTCGTGACGTGCGGTAAAGCGCGTGGACTTTACCCGACATTATAATATTATTATAAATAATGTTACGTACCTTGTTAGTGAGATTCGTGCGACGTGTACACCGGAATAATGTGCGGACGAGGATGATGTGTTCTCGGACTCGGCGGCAGTCGGATTCTAACTACCGTTGTTGTTGTTGTTGTTGTTGTTTACCGCCGTTTGTCATGCGCTCATCGTTTACAGCGAACCGGCCGGGAGTGAGTGGACAGATGAGAGACGGTGGTGGCTGCGTTGGACGACAGGCGGACGTGTACTGAACGACAACGCGCGCACGGGGCTACCACGGGACCGCCGCCGCCGCCGCCGCCGCCACCGCCGCGCCGCCGTTCGCAGGCTCCATATTGATTTAATGCGCTCCAGTCGCAGCAGTCCCACCTAATCCCGTGTACGAAACACCGTGTGTCGGGCCGCCGCGACGGTTTATTATTTTTACTTTATACATTTTTCCTTTTCTCTCCCGTCGTGTGTACACGCACCTCGTGCCCACTCCATCTCGCTCTCTCTCTCTCATTCTCTCTCCATCTCTCTCTCTCTCTCTCTCTCTCTCTCTCTCTCTGTATCCGTCTCTCGCTCCTGCTTAGAGGTGTACTCGCCTGCGCCCGGTCGTTACTTCCTTTATTATATTATTATCGTAACGTAGTTATTGTTATTATTATTCCTCGTTCGCGGCAGACGCCAGCAGCCGTTTCGTGGACGAGGGGAAAAAAACAACACCCTTCGCCCCGCCGCAGCATCCACGTAGTGGCGCGTACCCAACCCCGTGGTTCGCACCGAAAAGATATCGTGTGTCGACGCGCGTGCGCGACTCACTCTTACGCATGGTCGACGCCGTAGCGTCACGATAACGGCGTGTGCAACGCAAACATTTTCGACGCAAACACAACGGTAGAGGGTACAAGACGAGGACGATTAATGTTGCCCTCTGCTCCCAACCATCGGTTTCCGCTTCGAAACGTGGATTTCCGAATGCTCTGCGTCAACCTTTAACCTTTAACCGAAAGAATAGCGCGGGCGCACGCGATCCCCCGCGACGAGTCGCCCTCGCGAACACATCATTCCGATGGTGTATCGCGTCCCCGTCTGCCATCTGATATTACGTAGCGCCCGTAACAATGTAATGTGCATCGAACTTCGTTATACTTGGCGTAGGTATCGAGACGCTTGGGCGCAACATCACGCCCGCGCCTTCCATGAAATTTACACAATTTCACCCCGGATTTGCACTTACAGAAACTATTGTTATGTTTACGGGGCACAGGTAATTTTACGCAATTATCACGTGTTTCTGAAAACCGATAGATCGTATTTAATTTTCGTAGGATTGCATAATATCGTTTGTACCGACGTTATCGCATTTATTATACTTCGATATTCCGAATGCAACACGATCCGGACGCATTAGCCTGCGAGAATTGTTATCGAAACTTTGTACTCTCGTTGTATTCACATGTTAAACAATATAATCAAATAATTATAATCACAGCCCGTGTTGATGATTCCACGCGTTTTCTTTACTACTCCTGTACAACTATCACGTACGGCAACATCGCAGTGTAATGTGTTTTATGCTTCAGCGTGTTGCTTTTCTTTTGCATTTGTTATTAGAGTAGTCTTCTAATGCGCCGACAAATTTACTCAATTGTGTCTAAAGAGAAGAAAATTATACTACACTTAATCGAGTTGTAGCTTTTTTATTAGTTACTCGAAAAAATAGCTAATTAGTGCCAAATTATGTTTTATTACTTCGCCGATCTTATACGATTTCATCATTTTCATTTTAATGTGTCTTAGAACATGTTTTAGATTCCGAACGAAATGAAGAATGGATTGGTTTTACAATAGTGTTTTTTTTTCTTCGCGTAAACATTTTTTTTTTTTTTGGTTGTAAATCTTCACCAAATGTCTCGTGTATAGGATTTCATAAGATTTGAAATTGGACACAGATGGTACTTTAAAGAAATCGTGTTTTTCTATTTCCTCTGTAGTTTTTTTCGATATGCACGAAATACTTAAAAAAACTTGTTAAAACAATAATGTCAAATATTTTCGTCTAGCAAACATTTGTATTGTTTTTTCGTTTTGATAAAACTGCTTTGAAAATATTGTGCGTAGTTAACACAAGAACAGTAGTTATATAACAAGCTATTGAATCCAATATTTAAAAATAGTAGATTTAACTAAGACAATAGGTATTTCATCTATAAAAATCTTTACGTTTGAAATCCAGAAACATTTTTTCCATGAATAATGATGGTTATATTTTAATTTTTAATTATCCTTGTTAAAATATATTTTTGGTAAATTAACTTACTAATTTTGTGTTACAAGATTTGTGATCTTTATACAAGTATATAAATTATTTTATCACAGGGAGATGCTAAGTTATAATTATTTAAGATAAGGTAAGATATATATATATATATATATATATATATATATATATATATATATGTATATACTGCTTTTTCATACGAGTATATACACAATGATTTATCATTTCTTCCAAGTTTATATAAATATTACAACAAACACAACAAAGGAAAAACATTCGGACTCAATGTCTTACCGGATTTTGTAGTTTATTATGAATGTAAAATACAATATTTTATAATAATTGAAGTTGTCTTATTCCTAGATATTATGTTCAAACTGCTAAGCGAGTTTAATTTTTAAACCGTATTTTGTCGGTCACTGTTGACGCATTTGCGTGGATACAAATATATTTTAAAATTATTTTATAACGATTATATTAAATATTTTAAGTCAAAATCTTTGCGTTAATATAAGTTATATTTTTTTCTAAATATTTTTGTTTGTGGGTTCTATTATGAAATTTATACGCAACGCATTGATTGTGTCAAAAAGTGTAATAGTTTAAATATAATTTTAAAACAAAATGTCCATCCAATATTTTATTGAATTCTTAACACATTAAACGCTGCATATGATTTTGAAGTATTGAGGTATAGAAAATAGGAACAAATATTATTACTTATTTGCATATTTATTGCTTATTGCTCATAAGTTATAATGAACAATACAACTTCTATAGCGATATATAGTTATTTTAAATGGCTTTTATCGATTGCCAATATTATCATAAATATGGCATTTTATTTTAAGTTAGGTGAGCTAATGAGTTAAAATCCATCATCACGGCAACTTAAATACCTTTAGATAACATAAATTATAATCTATGTAAAATATAAAATAACCGCATGTAAATAAATAATCTTAATGTTCGTTCAATGGCCACAGAAGCCGAGGACTTTATTTTATATAAAAAAAAAAACAATAGTTTTTTTTACAAAATTGACAAAAACAATATTTCTATGTTTCCTATTTTGGTTTCACAGAACCGGTTTTGTTTTTTTTTTGGATTCTTAGTGGTCTAGACTTTACAGAACATGTGTGTACCAAATTTGTGCAGTTGGACTACTAATTTACTCATGAAGCCAAGGTAAATTTGCCAATGGTCGGTATAGTATACTTTCTAGTTTACATACTTACATATACTATTACAGCCTATAGATATATATTAGTTTTGAAATTGAAAATATAATCATATAATATTGATGTTTACAATATGAATAGCTACTTTTTAAACCATAAATTATATTTACTGCACATTAAATAGGTATTGTGATTGATTTCGAAGTGTAATTTTAAAATGTAAATAATTATTATGTATAAAAAACTATATAGTAAAAAAATATAGCAGAGTCAAATCGTAAAATAATATAGTTATATATTTTTCAAATAAATGTTTTAACTTTATATTTTAACAACATTAAAGCAGGGTATCTTATAAGGATTTACGAATTTGATAGTTGTAGGATGATAAATACGATGTAGTAAATTCCATTAATTTACTACTTTAAATTAATAAATCTTCGTAAGACACATTCTATAATCCCTTATGTTCCATAACGCTTAGTCAATAAATAATAATTAATAGTTATTATGAATGGGTTAAGCTTTCATGGATTGATAAAATAAAATATTTCCTTTTTCGGTTCCGTAACCAATCCCTCTAACCATGATTTCAGTTGTGTTTTGACGTTTCGCTTAGTAGTGAAATAGTGAATATTTGAATGAATTTACGTTTAATATTATTTAGTTGTGATGATTAAATTTTTAGCAGGTTTACTAAAATTTTTAAACGCATAATTATAAGATAATTTTGTATGATTGTATAGCCACAAATGTATATTCATTGTTTAGTATGACAAGTAATGATCATTTAGAACTGTGATGGGTAAATATTCAAGGATCTAAAAAAAAAACACGGTAAAACATTGGCTTCTAAAGTGTATAAGTTCTTTATTGTTGATAATATTATTTGAACATCTTATTCGAAAATCGATTTTCTGCAGAGATCATTGTGATTAATATAGAAGTACCTATTTGAATAAATTATCTTTAATTAAAATGCACCAGATGACAAAAAAGTTCTTGAATTCTGAAATAACCGACTAATTGTATTAATTATTAAAAAAAAAAAAGATATATTATACAGCCAAAAATGTCGACTGTATGTAACCTTATACACAACTATATCGACACATACATTACTTATTGCTTTTGATATTTAAGCATCGTCAGTTTTTGGGTGCAAACAATTATGAGACCATATAACTATTGGTGTTTACTGCAGTTCGATGTTGATTTTTTAATTTAAAATCTTTGTCTGAGTTGAAATCATAAACGACGAATCTATTCTTGGAAATTTGGAATTATTGTTTATTAGTTATGTATTGTTCTATATGCGCGTAAAGAATAACGACTATAGTCATAATAATTTCTGTACTTTCTACGTTTTTGAAGTGTTATTCCCATAAAAAATATGTATTATCGATGTTTACTCGTAATATGCGTATATATTACATAAAACTGATAAAACTTTTGAAGCACGTTTACTGTAGCGAAAAAGAATAAAAAATAAATACGTTTTTCGGAAAACGTACACTCATTATCGTAAAATTCCACAGCTACCTCGTTTCGCTATAAAAATTCAAAATGAAGTTTATTGTTTATTGCAATGTTTCAATAATTTATAATATAATCAGAATACTTTTTTATTTTTTCCGTGTATTTAACGAGCGATTTTATTTCAAAAATATTTTTTCTTACTCAATATCCCGAAAGTTTTTTATCTGATATAACACAACGAGACTTTTTATTTAGAAATTTACTGAATATCTGATAAATTATTTATCCAATATATATGGATGAATAATAAAAATAAAAAATAAAATTAACAAAAAAGATTAAAACCTCCAGTATAAAACTTATTTTAAACGTTCTATTAAAAATGCATATAAATTATATTCTTATTAAAATGGTTTTGATAAAAATTATTATAAAAAAAATATAATACACACAAATCTTATTACATATTTTATTGGACGTTGGTAATAATATGTTTTGAATAGTATTTATTTCTAATGTCGGTTGGTACTATTTACACATAAATCATGCCTAGAGAATACAAATGGCTTTTATGTTTATTTTACATTTTCATATTCGTGACACAAACTATTTTTTCGTTTTGTCGTGAACGTTTAGATGCGACTGGACACATATTTAAAGTGAACGAGTACATATAATATAATGAATACTCGTATTTTACTTGATGTTCCCCCGTTATACTGCTCATTTTTCATTCGTGTCGTATGACAACTCTGAATATTAATACCCAAAGAAATCAAGTTTCATGGTGTTTAACGTGGAATGACATCAGTCAAAACATATTATTTACCTTATAATATTTTATAAGATTATTTAAGCGTCCGGACGAGAGACGCTATCGAATTGACATTTTGTGTGAACCTACATTTATTTAGTAAATGCATAATATAATATAAGATACGAGGTAAACTTGAGTTGGGTAACTGACTTAGTGATCAGATAGTAGAGGTAGGTGTATAATAATTTGTAAACGATTTTCAAAATTAGCTAAACATTTTTTACCCAGGTATTTATGAGTAAAACGTATTAACAATATAGTAATAACTGTGTAATCTGGAAATTATTTAAATTTACTCTTATAATAATAAAATGACGAAATACTTTTTCAAATTATATTTATTATTTCATCATCGAGTACTTTATTTATTAATAAAACACGTACACATAAAATACGAGTACAAAACAAATAAATCTTTGTAAAATGTACAGGTCAAAGGTGCCTAGCGAAGAACACATACATTGGGCAGAGACGTCATAATATATTAATTGCTACATCATGATAATGTCTAATACAATTAGGACGTTGTTTATGGACCATATTTTATACACTATAACATAGATTCTGTCGTCAGCAACACCCTGCTATGGTATAATTAACAATTGTAACAATATATTAATGCATCGTATTGACGGTAAACTATATTGCAGGCAATCTGGCGCGTTTCACTTTGATGCTGTGCGTACCTAATTAATTAATAAAATAACTGCCGTGCTAATAACGATAAAATGTATGTGTCGGAACGAAATACCGTGTCAACAAGATAATTGATATGAATTAGTTATGTCCCTGAGTCGGAAAAATTGTTCCTTTAAAATCATTTTAAATGCCCATAATATTCTTTGTTACACGAGTGCAGCAATATCACAGTGATCAGACTCAAGTACATTATTATTGTATAACGCTGAAGAGGGTAACACAGAAAAAAAAGTTCAACTTTTCAACGAGTACCTTAGACCGTAACAAAAATATTACCAACGCGCCGCGGAAAGAACAAAAGTTTTCCATTGTTTCGTCGATAATCGTCGAAATCTTTTGCGTTCAATTCCATAGAATAATTCAATTATGATTGCAACGGGAAACTCATAGTGACTTTAAGCCTAAGGGCGTATGGTAATCGGTATCATAATGTACCCAATAAATGGCAAAAGAGGTTAAACGATTTTCCTCCCGCTTTTCGAATTGTAAAACATATGAGCGAAGTAATTCCAATGAACAGCCACACGCAAAACAATTGCATTTAGTTTCTCCTGGCCATTTTTTTGGTCATTCAGTAAATTATAAGAAATTGATCGAAAAATAATAGGAACAACTATTTGAGATGTCAACATCTTCAATCGACTTAATTACAATTAATCTATTAACGCAACCAAAACAAATCAAAATAAAACGGCATGTTGTCACTGTGGCAATGGAGATTATTAACACTAGATAAATGCACCAGCACGCAAAATTTTTTTTTTGTTTTTTGCCCTTTTCAACCCCATAAACCCCATAAACTTCCATGAAAAAAATATCAATGAATTTATTTATGTGGAAACGTCACATTTTATTTTATAATATTATATTACAGGACGTGGTTGGCTTTAGATCATTGCATTACCTCCTCTTTTTTTTATCCATGTTACCAAGGTAACCCACGAATCAACAAATAAAATTTATTTGTTTTCCAAAATCATAGATATTTTTTTGTTTTTAGCCCATTTCAACCTCTTAAAATAATTTTTTTTCAAAATTCTTTCTTAATGCACGCCCAGACCATGATACGACACGTACACTGAACATTTCAAGTCGCTAGTTATCATAGTTTGGGTCTTGCGTTGATTATGAATCAGTCAGTCAGGTCTTCTTATTCTATATATAGCATATATATTGTATACAGATGGCAGGTGAATATCTGGCAAAGTAAAATATAATAAAAATTTATATTAATAAAAAGGTAGAAAAACTTTAAAATAAATGAAAATAATACAACAAAAAAATATTATGGATTACATATTAACTAAAACTTTAAAGAATATAGATATTAGATATGTATATAGAAACTAAAATACCAGGTGAAATAATAAAAGTATATACCCTTAATTTATGTAAATAATGAATTTGATAACTCAATACAAGTAAAATTTTGAATAAATCAATATTACACATAGAGTTACCAACGGACATAAGTTTATTCGAAGGAGAGTTCATCATAATTAGTTAAGTGATTGAGGGAAACTATTGAAAATCTCAGTTGGTATTTTTTCCGATTGTGTCTTGTTATACTACGTACATACAATCAAGTAATTTTTCAAACCACAAATATCATATAACCTTCGTCAATAATGGCAACAAATAATAATGGTAAATACTAATTAGAAAACCACCGAATATTTTTTTAAAAATATTTTTGATACACTTTTAACAAAGAAAATGGTTCATTTACTCGTATAACTATATATAGACATAATGTGAACATCTCAAGGGTAAAATTCCTCATTAGACATTGTAATTGTAATGACAAACACGTTTTTATAGTTATAGTCAGAAGACATTATTGTACTAATTAGAATGATGATACGCAGCTTATTTAAACAATAAAAAATAAAACTAAAAATAATGGTATTATAAAAATAAATTATCATACGATTTTCTAATTATGAATAAATGTGGTTTTATATTGTACCTTGGTGATCTTTGCTATGTTTTCTTAACGAGTGTAGAGCTATAAAACATGTACTTTAGGGAGAAGTGATAGGAGAAATCCGTTTTTTTTATTACTTGTATATATCCTATATGACTCGATGTAGAAATAGATATTTTTTAAAGTTATTACTAGGTAATTACTTTTACCATCCAATAAAATGTCTATCCTGTAAGTTTCTAAGCCATTTTTATAACTGTAACTCTAAAACAAATTGTGATTTTATAAACATTAAAGATGTATAAGAATATATATTATATGAAAAATTGATTGATTTTTTCGTGATCAAAATTTCTTTATTTTTATCAAAGTTTAATTTATTATCTCATAAGATCAGAAATTCTTCTCAGAAGTTCAAACTATTATTTTTTCTCTTTTACTTTTGTTCTTCCAATATTGAAGAGCAACCTAAATAAAATGAATTATTATTTTATAGTATTTATACAAACATTTTGATGAAATAAGTAATCTGATGTCTTGTTCGAATTTTTAAATATTTAAAAAAAAAAAATCCAAGAACTCTAGAGAATTTTCAAAACGCTTTACTCGAGTACTGAATGTATTAATTCTCAAAATTATAAGATATGTAGCTATGATTTTCTTTAATTAAAATTTATTTTATAACATACCATAGTTTATGCAATTTAAATTAATTTTATATTAATTATTTAATTTAATAATATTCATAGAATACCATCCTACTTTAATAATTGAAAATACGGGTGCCTGTGTTTTGGTTATTATGGGCAGTACATATACTAGGCACAGTAAATAATGTGGATAGTCGTTTTATTTTATGTTTTTTCATAAGATAAACCGGTTCGATCATAAACAGGTTCGTTGAAAATTCAAAGGTTATAGCTAATACATTTCGATTTATTTTTTGTTATATTGAATGTATTTATCAAATATGTTAAGACGATTTTGAAAAAAACCTATAATTAAATGATTTTATCAGAAACTAATTAATATATACATCCTTCAATGAATCAAGAAGCCGTAGCAGGACCAAACACTTAAAATCCTATATAGTAGCTTATTCAACTACTTTATCTCATCGGACATCTAATTTTTTTTATTTATAATTTAATGTATGCTAACAAGTATAACAATGTAACAATAGAAGATATATTGGGTGAATATTTCTATCACCGTTGTTGTATTTAAAAAATATAGTTGTTATAAATTATAATTTATATTATAATGCGTTACACGTAGACGGATAAGAGTACATTCTATATGAATATTGTGTTATTGTACACATATCAAGTCTCAAAATCTAAAATATTGGAGATCAGGGGCGGACTGGGTGCCCGGGAGGTTAATCAGCAATTAGAGCCCGGTATTCAGCCTATACTCATATGGCTATCTATATATTTACAATACATTATATATCATTTATTGTATATAAATTTTAGATGATTATCGGTGAAGCCGTCTGCACACACGACGATAAAATGACCAATATTATCGGTGACGGTTTCACTGATTATATTATATGTAATAATATTTTATTTATATACCGAACGTAAAATATATGTATAGTAAATGAATTGTATTTATAATATGACATGATCGAGTGCCCGGGAGGCGATTGCCCCCTCGCCTCCCTGGCCAGTCCGCCCCTGTTTGGAGATAAAGCATACCATGAGTCAAATCGAAAAAATGGTATGACTAACGGTGCTAAAAAAGTATACATAAATGACAAATATTGAAAATGTACACTGCTGCATTAGATAGTAATGTATTAAAATCAACAATTTAATCGAAAAACAAGTATGAAGAAATTGTAGGAAAACGAAATGATTCATATTTGTTTTCAGAAACCGATAAAATATACCGATTAAACATTATGAGCGGATGAAAATCACTCGTCGGCTATAATCGTCGTACTGCGTCACTGGAGCACTGGAGCGTATGAATCTGTAAGAAGCGCGTTCGTCGTGCACATAATACATTAACATATTATTATACGAATACATTATAATTTGTTGACTGCACGCAAAATCACAATGTTACATTTATGTACCACCTACGTGCGCGATCAGGGCCGTATTTGGACATTTTACGCCCCGGGCCAACATATTTTAGCCGCCCTCCCGTACCCCCCTTTTTTTGTTATTAGATACGCCATAATATTTATTTTCAATATAAAATTGTCACCCTCCTAATAAGCTAAATAACTTGCCGCCCCGGGCAACAAGGGACACTTGCCCCCCCTCAAATACGGCCCTGCGTGCGATTCAAACGGCGCGGCGGCGCTATCTCTTGAGCGTTATGTGTACGCGTAACACTTTTGGCGTGGCGGCCCCCTGTAAATGTCGTATCCGGGTATAATCGGAACTCTCATCCAACACGTGTTCGAAAATGCCCCGTGTAATGTTATACCCACGTCGTCGGATACATCTCAAAAACGAAAACGTTACCGTATAAGTTACCGTGTGTATAGTGGTTCTTATCTAATTTGCGGCGTATTCGCGTGTGTCTGTGTACGTGCATATTAAACAGATCCGTAGTTGGACTTTTGCCGCAACCAGGCGACGAAACTAGTCCGTCCGTCCGTCCGTCTCGCTATAGGGGGAAAAAAAAACGAACACATTATTTTCGTGAGCGTACAACGAAGTATGAAGTGCAGAAACTGTAAAAATATTGATTTATTTTCAACACTTTTGTACATACTCAATTCATGTAGTTGCAAAAAAAAAGAAAGAAAAAAACATTGAAACTCTTGTACGTAGCATAGTACCTACCCTTTTAAAACTAATAAAAGTTTGAAAAACTGTTGATAACTTCATTAAACTTTAAAACTGTTATAATGTCGCTATGTCTTGTGAGTTACGATCGAATCAATACACGAAGCCGATAATGCAGAGTATATTATGTATTCGTCGGTATATATTTTATACTGGTACATTTTTTTAAACGTTTTAACCAATGTTTTATTGGACCCTTTAGTATTAATCTAAGATTGCTACTACATATCGGAAGCACGGGTTTATTGCCACCCATAAATTCCGCTGCAATATTACAATATTTTTAATATACAGCACGTAGATCCACATGCGAAGGTATGGTATGGACATTTAGAAGCAAAACATTTTTTTTAGAATTTAGCGTCTGCGGACGAATACATTTTACTTTTGCCAGCTGCTGTTGTTGTCATAATGTCTTATCGGACTACCTATTATTTTAACAAATATTATATCCACCTACACATCAAGTTTTTATTTAGAGGCTTACTAAGAATTCCTAAGTTTAAATATTTTTCAAGATAAGTCCTTATCCTTATATAAATACTTAAAATAATAATGAAACAAAGTAATCCTGCTCCAGCGTCTTAAGTTAATTCCAGACGCATATTTGTATTAGAAAACTTTTAATAGAACTTGTGTAGGAATTAACATTTTTCTTAGAATTATCCTAGTGTAAAATAACCCAATAGCGTACATAATAGTATGATGTGCATTGGACCGTATCAAGTTGCTCAGCTCGCTAAACTTTGACGGAAGTAGAGGATATCTGGGCGTGCTTACAGCCTTCTTCCAAACATTTCAGAACCCCTTAAAATCTTTGATATATTATCCTGTACCTGTAAAACATTTAATTACGGCGTTGATAATAGTGAGTAGTGACGCAAACAATGCGAGTCCTTTCTTCAAAAACATTGTTATATTTACACTATTAATATGATATAATAATGATTGAAAATCTACAATAGTCAATTTAACCGACTACCCAAAATACTTCAATTTAAAGTTTATTGATTCACAGAAAATGGCCAAACGTAGTAGAATAAACACAAGGAAAAATATTTATACCGGTTGCTACACATTCTATACAATATTATATACTACTCTCTACTGCGGTTTAACACATGTGCCTTGTTTTACAATTTTTAGGCCTTTTTCGTATGATAAGGTCAAGGATGATTGTTGTATAATTATTACTATGAGGTCATTAGAATTAGAATTATGACTTCATTCGTGGAATTTAAATTTTCAACGAAACTGATTTAATTATACACGCGAATAACAATAGGTCATAAGATTATAAACGTGCTCTTAGAATTATTTTAATTTAGTTAATAATATTATAGCTTGTTTTATCCTCGGAAATCGTAGCTTATAATATAAAATTTTATTTTTTCAATAAACTTACATACGTCCGTAAGTAGAAAATTCTTGAACGCATAGTTAATAAAATATATTAAATGAGTTTATGCACTAAGCCACCAAGGTACCTCTAAAAGTCTAAACTGCTGCACGTTTCCCGAATATTGTACATATAAGTTGTGGGTATACAACATCACGTTTAAATATACTTCCTTTTCTTTTCCTTTTTCAATTTGTTATTGCATTCCCTTGCATCGTAAATCCCACCAATACTTCGAAGACACGAGTCACGATCAGTTATGAAATACGTCGTATATAATATATATTGTGATTTATGTTCTATATAATTTTACATTATTGCTATGTCAGCGGTGCAGCATACGACGTTTATTTAGCCATATTATATTGTTATGATAACAATACGGTCGAAAAGTCGTGTTTCTGGGTTTCAGATGGTATTCAAGCGAAATCGTAGGTTTTAATATTGAATGTTTATTGTTAATTTTTTTTGTCTAATTCTCGTTTAGTGTTGATTTTGAATGCACACTATATATTACATTGCAATATATCTACTCTATAAATCAAAGGTTTCGGACCACTGAAATTTTGTACAGGTTGGACTTTTTCTCGTATAATTTAATGTTATAATTGTACTAAAATGGATTTGTACAACGATTAAAGTAAATTTAAATCTAATAAACCGTTAATTTTTTTTACTGTTACACTACCAAGAATTTCAAATTTACACTGAAGACATTTTCCAAAAAAAAAAAAACATTTTATATATAACTTGCGAAGTGAATGTCGTTAAATTTTACTTCGGTAAAAAAATACGGACAGACATTGGTTTCGAGTGTAAGCCCTTATTGTTGTGTTAATCGTATTTATTCTTCTACATTCGTGAGCGATGATAAATCGCATCGCGTTCGAAACACGAGCGAAGGTCGATGCAATACTGTAATACAATACACAGTATTATTATATCTTATCAAAAATACATACCTATCTAATTGTTACTCAAATAGCTAATTAAGCATATTTATGCAGCACGTAAATAAATGGCCGTATACATTTACGCAGATTAGAATCATACTTTGTCTAATAATATCAAGCTCAAAAGCTAGGCAGATCGTATTTATAGCAACTAATTTTATCTTAAAATGTTTAAAAAAGCAACGTTTAAAAATAGCGTCTATGAGCGCGTGAAAAATGTTGATTCCGCAAGACAATTGTGAAAAAAATGTAAGCATCACAAATGTTCCGATTTTCGACATTAGGTTGAGTTCAGAATTAACCTTGTATACAATTTTCAAGTCATAGAACGCAAAAGCGTTCATTTTCATAAAAAATAATTACAAACAATTGGAGGATAACATTTAACACCGGATGAAATTCCTTCTCAGCATAACGGAAAATTACCGAGAAAACCATCTAGGTATGTGAATTCCCGTTTCAAATAGCAGAGACGTAGTCATTTCAGTTTTTTTAACGTTCACAAAACATTCCGGGTAGACAAACATTTATCGCGGCGTTTTCAAAACAAAAGAAACTATTTTCCTTATAGCGTTCCTATACCAAACGCATGGTAGATTTCAAGAAAGAACGTATTCGATTGAATGACCCTTTGTGAATTTGACAAGGGAACTGGAGAAGTAAAAAAAAAAAATCGTTCCAAGTGTGAAAATAAAAAATTATATAGATTTTTAAAATCTTGCATATTATTGTCGGCGCACTGACATTTAATCCTGAGTGGGGAACACTTATTATATATATATTACATAGAGAAAAAATCTTTTTTGAGAATTAAGGTGCGTTCGCAAATCCTGCTGAATTCCTGTTCATCCTACCCCTCCAACCCTACAGATGACGCCCACCTCCACACGGCCAAACATTTCCGCGTAAATCGGTCGTCCGAATAAGTGTTTGCAGAGGGGAAAAAAATAGCGTAACCGTCCGTAAGACCTACACGTCGGGAACCTTGGGGACATGCGGTGCGTACGGACAAAGCGGCCAAGCTTTCCGGTTGCCAGTGCTCGGATGGGTGACCGCTACGGTATTCGTACGTACGACGCTTAACGTGGATCAGCGGTTCCCAAATTTTTTCAGCCTTTTTTTTTTTTTTTTGTTTTTCTTTATTATTTTAAAAGTTTTCCTGACTTTGTCATCTAAACTTAGGTATATAAATTTACAATTAGGGCATTTTTTACAATAGATAACATACAGTGGTTAGGTATATAAATAATTACTTACAGAGTATTAATGTTAATATTTACAGATTATCACATTTGTGAATAATTAATTTTTTTTTTTTTTTGTACAGTTGAGAAAGAGAAGTTAATTTAGTTTACGTTTAAAACGTCGTAAGGACGACCTCGTAGGAGTCTGCGACTGCTTGGTCGTACATTTAGCCTGTAATGTTATGGACCACTTGAGTTGTTCAGGTGACTGAAGAAGCTTACCGATACTTCCTTGATGTAGTTATTGATAGTTGGTATTTTGAAATCTGTGTGAAGCGCTTTGTTTTGAACAAACCAGGGAGCGTTTGAAATCACCCGAAGAACTTTTGACTGTAGTACTTGTAGTTTATTAATGTGAGTTGGGGCACATTTTCCCCAGATAGGGACTGCATAAAGTAGAAGTGGTCGTATAATTTGTTTATATAGTAATAATGAACACTTCCAGCTCAATGATGTCTGACGATTGATTAGTGGATATAATATTCTTAGACGTTGATAACCTTGCTGCAATTTTGAAGATATATGGGGGTTCCAGGTTAGTTTTTTATCTAATATTACTCCTAAATATTTAATATTAGGAGACCATGTAATATTTTGGCCGTTTAGCTTCAGATTAGTATAGTTTTTAGGTCGGCGTAGAGTAAAGATAACTGCTGTACTTTTTGTTGGGTTAAGAACAATTTTCCATTTTTGCGCCCATTTTTGGATTTCATCTAGATGGCTTTGGATGTTTTCGGTTACATTTGCAATGTTTTCTGAACTTGAGTATATGGCACTATCATCAGCAAATAAAGCTACTTCAGTATTTGAGGTCGTGGGAAAGTCAGATATGTATAGATTAAATAGTAATGGAGATATTTTTGATCCTTGCGGTACACCTGCATATATTTGTTTAATATCTGAGTTTGTGTCATTTATTCGAACGGTGAAACAACGGGAGCTGAGAAAAGATTTAATGAGATTTAAAATTACTGTAGGTGTATTAAGACATTTTAATTTGTATATCAACCCGTCGTGCCATACCCGATCAAATGCCTGAGCTATGTCTAGAAAGGCTGCTCCGGTGTGTTGTTTTTTTTCAAACCCGTTGCTTATGTGCTCCGTGATACGGAGAAGTTGTTGGGTGGTTGAATGGTTTGACTTAAAACCAAATTGAAAATGGGGAATTGCGTTTGTTGCATTTAGATAATTAATTAGTCGGGTGTGAACAATTTTTTCAAATAATTTTGAGACAGACGATAGTAAACTGATGGGACGGTAATTTTTTGGGTCAGTGTTATCTTTGCCAGGTTTTTTTATCATTATTATCGTAGCTTTTTTCCAATCACTTGGGAAGTAGCTCATTTTTAACAGGGCGTTGAATAAAACTGATATAAATACTATTGCTTTTTTTGGAAGTTTTTTTAATATAGAGCTAGTGATTAGATCATGTCCCGGCGATTTTCGGTTTGGTAGTTTTTTGATTATTTCAGATATTTCCGCTGGGTTTGTGTAAGGTAGTATATTTTGAGGGAGAATGTCTGGTTCTTTTAATTTCTGTGACACCAAGTTGTTTGTTACGTTATCATCAAGTGCATTTGTTGTAAATGTGTTTTCTAATGTTGTAGCGAACAGATTACATTTTTCGAGAACTGTGTTTATAAAGTTATTTTCAGACTTTAAGGGAGGAATTTCATTATTATTGGGTTTGATTAATCTTTTTGTTGCTAGCCAGAGGTTAGAATCTGCAGGGTGTATCGAAGAGAGGTATTTTTGGTATGAGTCTATTCTTAGTTCTTCAAGTAATATTTTTACTTTTTTGGTAAGATAATTTAATTTCTGACGGTCTTCCGGTTTTCTGTGCATTTGCCATTGTTTTCTTGTATGATGTTTGGTCTTAATTAGTTTTTGAATAGATGTAGTGATTTTAGATTTGTAGTTATTATTAGGCGTGCCTTTTGGTACTGTTGAACATGTTTCGGCTGCTCTGTGGATTGTTTCCCGCAGGTGATTTATAGCTACATCAGCTATTAATGGGTTGGAGATATTTGTCGGAATTTTAATATTTTTTACCATATAGGAGATATTATATTTAGATTTATACCATATATATTTTCAGCCTCGGAGCCTTTTTTTAAGGAGAAATTTCTCGTGGAGCCCCAAGAAACATTTAACGTTAATTTGCATTTGCCTGTGCTGGGCGTGTATGAAGCATAATTATTAACAGGAACTGTATACATACGGGGGTCAAAATAAAATTATATTTATGAATAAAGGAAACAATAGTCTTAAAAGAACTGGAGAAAACATTGTCTATTATTGAAATCTACAAAATTATTAAATTTTTGTGGTGTAACGAACGAAGCCCTCGAGAAACCATTGCGGAGCCTCAAGGGCTCCGCGGAGCACAGTTTGGGAACTGTTCACGTAGAAAACGGACAGAATCTGATTCGAATCGACGCCGAAGAAGTAAATAAGTCTACGTACGTCCACCGTACGCGGAGCGCCATCTGCGCGTCGTCCTTGTCGTCACCGCCGTCACGTTTGTTCCATGGAATTCGAGCAGTTTTTCCGTCCGCAATTTCGATAAAGTCCGAACAGTTGTAGGCTCGTACATGTATAGTGATAACGGCCCGTCGAGATTTAAAGCTATATAGTCGAAAAGCGGACAAACACCGCCGGTGTATTTACTATTATTATTTTATTTTCACTATTAATATTACTAAACTATTCATTACTCTACATACCTTCGCGTGCATCTAGTCGGGCCGACGACGGGTTTTGTGTTTCCGTAAGACGGGTACTTCCGTTTCGTTCTGTTGCCATCTTTCCTATTTTTTTACCGTCTCCCACCAAAGTTTTTTTTTCCTGTCGCGTTATACAGTCCTCGAAAAATTGTTCGAAATCGTGGAAAAATGTTAGGGGAATCGGACGAGTTTTCGGAGATCCTGAAAACCGGCGTCCCCGTGTACCTGCTAATCGCGATCCCGTTGCTGTTGGTGTTGAGCCCCTTGTGTCCGGCCAACGCTGCTCACGAGTTCTCCGTGTACCGCGCCCAACAGTTCAGTTTGCAAGGCACCACTTATGGTAAATTCGTGTTCTGTTTAATTTATTATTTTTTTACTTTGATTTTTATAATTTATTAGTTTTATTATTTTGGTTATAGGTTCCAAGAACAGTATTATCAACCTCGAGGCAAGATCGCTGAAGACTTGGAGTAGTAGGTCTAGACATTGCGTGTTTGTACTTATGGACAATTTTACGACAGAAGAGTATGAACAAATATCATCTGGATTGGGCGCCTTGGTGTTGATTGTGCCACCAGCGCCATACACTCAAGAACAGCAACTGGTAAGATACTAATTTTGTTACTTGGCATCTGGCCGTATACCTGTGAGAAATGTACGAGTTTAACTGTCAATTTGTATTTTTAAATGTCAAATATTCCATCATAGTATATATGCCCAACTGTTGTTTAATATACATTTATTGTACATTTAATCAACAGCAAAATTACATTATCAATGAAAATGTTTAGAACTACTCATTAAGTACATTGTGGAATATAAATTATTACATATATAAATAAATTTACACCTATTATTTTTATATTTTGTAAATAAATCTGTTAATTATTTAATTTCAGAAAATGCTGGAAATCGAACAAACCATTTTGGTTTCTGATACGGCCATACCAATATACTTAATGAATTGGTCTCCTGAAGTTAAAAATTTAATGGATGATTTAGCTGATAGCAAGATAATAGATGAAAACGCTAGTTCAGCTGCCAAAGGTAAACATTTTAATTGAAGTATACAAATTACCAAATACTGTTGTATATTATACTTATCCTATTTTCATTTTGTAGCTTTTATTAACTCAGTGTCTGCTAATGGGTATCAAATAGTAGTATCAACGAGTAAACCAATTTTACAACAGAATATTGCTATATCAACAATTCAGGTACATATATTATTTAATGTTTTATTCAATTTTTTAATTGTCATTAAACATAAATTTAATTTTTATTAGGGCCAATTGATTGGGTATGGATTTCAAGATAAGTTGCCCAGTATTTTGATTGTTGCTCATTATGACAGTTTTGGCCTGGCTCCAGTAAGTATTTAGTTCTGACTAATTTTTCCGAATACTTTTGTAACCCGTAAATTATGTTTAGGAGTTATCTTATGGGGCCGACAGTAATGGCTCAGGAGCAGCTCTACTTTTAATTTTGGCTAAAATATTAAGTCGAGTTTATGCGGAAAAAAATCGACCTAAGTATAACGTTATGTTTGTATTGAGTGGTGGCGGTAAACTTAATTATCTAGGATCTAAAAACTGGATTGAACAAGAAATGGAAAAATCTTACACATTACAAGTAAATATTTAGAACATTTAAGTAACACATTATAAATAGTATTTATTAATCTGCTATTAATGTTTCAGGATGTTTCATTTGTTTTATGTTTAGACTCTTTGGGCTCGGATAAAAATATTTATGCTCACGTGTCAAAACCGCCAAAAGATGATACTAAAATGGGAAATTTTATGAATGTAATTTTATTTTGTTATATTTCTATGTATCAATATTATAATCGAGTATACTTATTTTATTTTTCTAGGAACTTAATAATAATTTGGGAGAAAATGGACTGAAAATTATTCATAAAAAAATTAATTTGGGTAGTGAAACACTTGCTTGGGAACATGAGAGATATAGTATCAGAAGACTGCCAGCATTCACACTTTCCAGTCTGAAAGTATTATAATTGTATTGAATGTTGGATATATATATATATATGTTAATTGTATAATTTATTTGATAACAGAGTCATAAAAATAATTCAAGGCGATCAATATTGGATTCAAGTGAAACATTAGATTCAAAGATTGTATATCGTAATGCTCAGATTATAGCTAAGACTTTGGTAGCTCACCTGTATGATTACAATACATCAGAAACACCTAAAATTGTGAGTACTATATTGCTTTTTAAACTTATTAAATGTTACTATTATAAAAAAGAAAAAATGTTAATAGATAAACATTATACATGTATTTAAAATTAGAGTTTGCAGTAACTAAATGTGTTTTATGTTACAAAATAAAATAAAATATAAAATTCATTATTTTTAAATGTTTTTAGAATGTTGATTTTGAATCATTGAGGAGCTCATTGGATTTGTTAGTATTACAGCCTAGATCTCCGCAAATAATTGCTCAAAAAGGCCACCCTTTAGTTGATAATTTATTTTCAATAATGAGCAAGTATTTAAAAGATGTTAATGTGTCGCATCTAACAGCAGATAAAGTTGATCCACAATTTTCTTTCTACACTGTTACCAGGGCAAATTTACAAGTTTACAGGTTGGTAAAATATACTATACAATATAATTTGAATATTCTCTTTACTCTTAGAGTTATTAAAAATGTAGTTAAGTTGTTTGAGATTTGAGTCATCTTGAGTTAAAAAATAGTTTATTTCTCGGCAATGTAATACAACTAAGGAATCTGTTTTATTTTTATCCTCTTACCACTTGTCTAATTTTTATTTAATTTATTCACTAGTTTCATTAGAATGTAAGGAATTAATGTTTGTAAAAAAATATTTATTTATTTATAGATGGCAGTTTAAATGATATTACAGTCTGTAGTATTTATGAAAAATATGAATATATGATAAGATTTTTGTTAATTTAATTTTTTTGATATTTTTTAGTGTTAAACCAGCAGTATTTGATCTTATCCTTACCTTGGCTATAGTTCTTTACTTGACTGTAGTATACTTCTTTATTCAGGTAATAAATATAAGATAAAATTGTTATTATTTATCCTTAAATATTAATTATTTTGATTTTAGTTTGTACCAGTTATATATGACTTGTATATTGGGACATCAAGACCAGAACCCGTTATAAGTGTACCCAAGAAAAATAATCGCAAAGAAAAACAACGATAAATAGTGATATGTAATTCATGTTATTTATTAATTGTACAACGCATTAACAAATTTTTGTTATTATTATTATTTATTTTTTTTTTTTTTTGCTCAAAGCACAGTTTTGTAGTCCATTTCAAGTATATGTAATGTTTTTTTTTCTTAGTTATGGTGTTAACATTAGTATTTTATATTACTGTGAATGTTTAATTAAGGTTTCAGGTTCGTGAATTATCAAAATTTAGTGTAGTCTAATTGTTTACAAGTGAATCCCTCAGTTTATTTTGTATTATTCTGATTTTGACTGATTAGACTATTAGAAATTTTATATTAAAATATAATTTTGTTTCTAAGCATAATGAGTTTGAAAAAAAAGTATTTATACTGAAACAACACTGCCTATTTTGCTCATTTTTGAAACAAATCACTTCAAACGTCAAAGTTGGAATACCAAAGTAAGGCATTAAGCAATTTGTAATAATGCTTTTGGGTACTTTTTGTGTGGTTTTGTCAGTTTTTATTTAGAAAAAAAAATGTGTTGATTGCTTGTTTGTAAAATGACTAAAATGTATTCTCAAATCATTCATTATTTATTGAAATCTAAAATATAGAATTTTTCAGAGTACACAGGTGTTGACGAATTATCTGTAAAAACTATTTATTTTTATTCTGTATGTTAAATGCATGTGTAATTAGTTGCTGTTATTATTAAAGATCCAAATGTTATAACATTTAACAAATATCTAGGAGTAGAGAATTTAATTAAAAATTATCAAAACAACTGAATTGAGGCTTATAGAAAACTATAGGTAATGTTAGTGAATTCAAAATAAAATTGTTTCACTCCTGATATTAAATAGTCTATGAGTGATCTTGATAGGACTGAGATAAAATGTATTTAAAGTTTAAATCATTAAATATTTGTACCTCATAGTTTGTTATAGAAACACATGACGATTTTTGAAAGATACACAGTGATGTGGTTAAGTAAAATCTAAAAGTACAGATGTTCGATTAAAGTCATTTGAGAGTTATTGATATAAATATATGTATACATCAACAGAATTATTGAAAAATATCAAAACAAATTGTTTGTAAAAGTATCAGAACTTCCTGGTACACCCATGTGTATGCATAAATGATAATTGATCTACCTTGTTATGGTGTATTGTGTCATATTATGTGCATTATATATTTTTAGAGAGTCATCCATAAGATTTCCGGTGTGAAATATAATTATTTTCTAGTGAATATCCAGCATGTGCAACAAGCATAGTTTTCTTGTATTATTAGGAACCTTGAAAAAAGTCGTGAACCTAAAAGTGTAAAATGTTTTGGGTTGAAATGATAATTTTCAAGTGTAAGACGTATGCATGATAAAAATTGCTGTGAATTTGTTGAAGCAAAACTTGAAGTATATAATGTCGAAACTTATGAAAGTTTAATTGATTTTAAACCTAAACCAAATCATATAGGTTTCCACCGTCCACCAAACCCCTTTAATGTTGACACTTTGAATGGAAACGATACTCTAAATTTAATGATTTTTTCTTGATGCCAGAGATTAAAATTCAAGACGAATACCTATTTTGTAATCACTATGTATTATATATTATTTATTGTGAGAAAATGGCAACGCCTCCACTTGCTCGGAGATATGTTTGGCGATTTTTGAAAAAGCCATTGAATCCACGTATTGAGAAGGTAGTGTTGGGTTTTAGGTTTGTTTCTTGGAAACAAAAAGCAATGGGTTTGATGGAAGATTTGGCTCGATGGATGTCTGTGAAGTGTTTTTTAAGGCCATTTATATTCCATTGAATGATGGATTCCATGATAAAATTGTTTTAAAGGTAATTAAGTGAGGGTTGATGCAATTGTTTTTTGAGTGTTTTGTTTAGAGATGTGTTTTATTGAGGAGGTAGTGCTTGGAAAAGGAGATTAGACAACTTTGTTAGGCGCGCTTTAAGTGATCTGTCATTTGCAATTTTACGAATTTGGTCTAACAGGTCCATAAGTGATGGTATATCGATTTTTACATCTTCTGTTAAAGAGTGAATATTTAATGATTTATTTGTGAAGTTATTGAGGATGTGTTTGAATTGAAGGAATGTGATAGGTAGGGACTCATTGGTCGTGAAAAACTCCACAACTGGTTTAAGTTCTTAAGGAGTTTTTTTCTTGTCTGTTTGCTGAATTAGAACGCGATCGTACTTTGATTTTCTTTGTGAATTTTCCTTTGTTTAGAGTGGTTGTACGAGTAGGTGAAGTTGGAATGCTCGGTGAAAGGGGGGTTTTTAATGACGAAGAGTCAGAAAGAGGTCTTTTATATGTTTCGGTTGGTGGAAAAATGAGAGTTTCGTCGAATGTGTTCTGAGAAGGCGAAGGAAGTTCGAATTCTTTGGACCAATCCATAGTTGATTGGTTTAGCTGTGGCTCTACGTGAGGTGTTATTGGATGGGGGACTTCTACAATTTGTTCTATGGCGGTTTGTTCGGGTGTGTTAGTTTCATTTATATTGAGTGGTACATTATTTTCTAGTTTATTTTCTATGTTTTTACTGCAGTTGGATGTTGTGTGTCCGACGGATTTGCAAAGAAAGCAGGTTATTCTGTCATCGGTGAAGAATATTCTAAATTGATTTTCATTTATATTAATTAGTAGTGAGCTAGGGAGTTTAGGAATATCTTCGTGGTTGAGGTACATTTGACGGCGGAAGCTTTTTATGTGTTCGTAACCTTCTACATTTTTTTTTTTTTTTATTATTTTTACAGCTTCAACTGCTAAGGTTATTAGCTTGCACATGGATATTATTACATAGAATATACTCGTATATATAAAAAAAAAAATATAAAATGTTCCTTAAATTAGGTTGTACATGTGAATTTCTTTTAGGAATGTGATTATTTTGTTGGTGTTCTCATGGGTTGGGCTGAGGGCTTCGAAGAGGTTGTCGGGTATTTTTAATACTTTTCTGGTATCCGAGTGGTTACGACAGTGAATAAGGAGGTGCTTGACTGTGAGAGGTTCTCCGCATGTTTGGCACATTTCAGGTTCTTCTCTGCGCATAAGATGTCCATGGGACATCTTAGAGTGACCTATACGTAGTCTGTTGATAACCACTTCATCTTTGCAATTTGATGTAATTCCTATGGATGTCAATGAGTGAGGAGTATGTGCGTGTTTCGGTCAGAGGGTTATTAATTGTTTCACGAGCTATTTTGTCAGCTTTCTCATTGCCATCTATACCACAATGGCCTGGTGTCCATATAAACCGTATATTCTTGTTCGTTTTTTCAATGATGTTGCTTATTTTAATTGCTAGGGTGCTTGAGTGTAAGTTATACTTCAGATTGTTAAGGGCGCTGAGCGAATCTGTGCAAATGTCAATGGTCGAATCAGGCAGTTTAATGGCTAGGTTGACTCCCTCCAGGAGTGCAATGTATTCCGCCGTATAGATACTGTTATGGTCTTGTAGTTTGTATGATATGGATTGATCACCATTTACGATAGCGATCGCAACACCTGAGTTGGTTTTGGAGGCGTCTGTATAGATTAGTGGGTAGGACGGAGAAGAGTCTATGATGTCATTGAATACATTTTTATATATAATATTTAACGTTTCTTTTTTCTTATGATTTGCTAGACTGGTGTCCACAAGAAAGGTTGGCTCCTTCCAAGGAGGAACCACACTGCATTCTCGTTTGATAATTGAATTTGAATCAATATTAGTGAGCAACATTTCGTTCAACATCTTTAAACCTAGTGGTTTTTTTAGATTGGAATTGGAGCAAAATATATTTGCAAAACGATTTTGAATTAAAAATGGTAATGTTGAGTTTTCTGGGGAGGATAAGATGCGAGCGATGTAATTTAGAGCTAATTTGATTCTGCGAATGTGGAGGGGAGGTTCTCCAGAAATGGATAAAATGCTTGGAATGGGGCTGCTTCGAAATGCTCCGGTTGCAACTCTTAGACCACTGTTATGAATTATATCAATTGTTTTTAGAATATTGGGGTTTGAGTTGGTGTAGCAAATCGAGCCATAATCTAATTTAGATCTAACAAGAGATCTATATAAGTTGATTAAGACCTTACTTTCTGCTCCCCATTCAACATGGCTCAACGTTTTTAAGATATTAATACTTTTGGTTGCGCTTGTTTTGGTTTTAATTATATGTGGTTTCCAAGTAAGTTTGCTATCAAAAATCAAACCTAGAATTTTTATATTTTTTACAAAGGGTAATGGTGTATTTCCCAAAAATAATTTAGGTTCTGAAATTTGTTTCTTTTTGGTAAACATGATGCATTTGGTTTTTTCTGGTGAGAAAATAAAACCTGAGTAGAAGCACCACTTGGACAGGTCATTTAGGCAATCTTGAAGACGACGTGTCATTGATTTAATATTTTTCCCTTTAATATAGATGTTGGTGTCATCAGCAAACATAATTGATTTAACAGGATGTGAAATTTTGTCGGGTAGATTGTTGATTGCAGCTTGAAAAAGCAGAATGCTCAGGGGGGATCCTTGTGGGACTCCATTTTCGAGTACAAATTTGTCTGATATGTGGTCATTTATTTTAACTTGGAAAGAACGTTCATTCAGAAAACTTTTTATAAACTGTAACATCTGCCCATTAATGTGCTATTTGCTCAATATATTTAAAACTCTATGCCGCCAAACTGTATCGTATGCTTTTTGAAGGTCTAGACTAATGAGAATCATGGTTTGATTATTGGCGAAAGATTCGAGTATTTCCGTTTCAATTTTAACATGGCAATCTGTAGTGGGGTGAGATTTCCTAAATCCATGCTGATTTGAGGATAGCAGATTGAATTTTTGTACATACCAATTAAGCCTGTTGTAAATTATTTTTTCAAGTGTTTTACTCAGGTTACAAAGAACAGAAATAGGGCGATATCCTGAAGGTTTATATCTATCTTGCTCTTTTTTAGGAATAGGGGTAATGCTAGCATTTTTCCATGACGTTGGGATAGTACCGGACAACCAAACATTATTATAAAGTTCTAGGAGTAGATTTTTACCTTTAACGGAGAGGTTTTGGAGAAATAAGAATGGTATTTTGTCTGGTCCACAACTATTACTTTTTTTCCCTTCTAGACTGGAGTTCAGTTCTGACATTGTGATAGGATCGTTGAGAATTGAACCTTGATTAGTTGTTGTTGTGGGGTTCGGAAAGGTAATCAATTCTTGAGTTTCTTTAAATTTCAAAAAGTCTGGATTCAAACTAGAGTTACTACTGTTGGAGTAAAAAAACTGTCCTATTTGGTTTGTTATCTCTTTGGGATCTGTATAAACTGTTTGTCCTACCATTAGTGTTTTTATTTGTGTAAAGGGGATTCCTTTTAATGTTTTAATTTTGTTCCACATTATGGTTGGGGAAATATGACTGTTTATACTAGATGTAAAATTTTCCCATGACTTTTTTTTTTCGATTTTTATGAGGTATCTGACTAGCGCTTTATTTTTATTAAATTGTATAAAATCTTGAAGATCTAAGGTTCGCTTGTATCTGTTAAAGGCAGTTTTTTTTTTTCGTATGGCTTGTTTGATTGTTTTATTCCACCAAGGGACCAGGAGGTCTCTTTCCTGAGTAGCTAGTTAACTCGAAAACGTCGGAGGCTGTATTTATAATGAGATTGGTGAACAGTTTTGTCATATCTTCTATATTATTAGTATTTGTCCAAGATGTTGATTCAATATTTTTGTCAATTTTCGTTTGGTATGTATTCCAATCGACATTTTTTAATTTCCATTTTTTTCCCCCGGTATAATGATTATGGGAGTTTGTGTGATTGAGCGTCATGATGATAGGAAAGTGGTCACTACTTGATAATTCTGGTATGACATCCCAATCTATGTAGGGACTTCTACATTTATGCCAGCTTTGAGGTGGATAATTTGGGAAATAGGAGTTATACCTATATTTCTTATTGCGTCTACGATTAATTGGTTTGGTATGGACGGGCATACGTTAGAGATGATGATTCTTTTAGCTGGGTTAATGAGTCTTCGGATTTGTATACTCTGATCATTAATGTTTATAGATTGTGTTGTTTGAATTAGGTTATCTAATATTTGTTTGCTGGATAGAAATATACAAAAACGGTTGATCGATATTCTCGAGACAAATGTTATGTTTTTGGGTAGGACTATTTTTCCGATTGCTAATATATATTCTTTTTGAGGAATGCCATCTATAGAATTAAAAACTATTGCCTGTTCCCGACTTGGTGTCTTTTCCATAGCGGCGGCGGATGCGAAATTTATGTTGTTATCCGTATTATTTAGTGTGGGTCTAGTTGATTGTGATATTTGTGTATGTGAAATGGTAGAGGTATCGTAGACACAGTCATTAGCGATAGTGGTTGATGCTTGCGTGTAGTCGGTACAATCATAGATTAAGTATACAGTATACATGTATATTTAATCTATGGTACAATGTTCAGTAGATACGGTGAGAGGTGGAGTGGTCTTGATAACGACGTGAGGTGAGGAATTGTTAGATGTTATCGACTGTGTAATCGATGATTTGATGTCTAATTTTGGATTGTGTGGAGATGATCGAGTTGGCGTAGATGGGGACGTATTTTTTGGTGTAGTTAATTTTTATTTGTTATTTGTTGTTTTTATTTGTATTAAGAAATGAACGATTGGTTATTGGTTTTTTGGGCATATTGCCCGTTGTGTTATTATTCATTTGGAAATAACACGGCGTTTAGGTTATATAATAGTTAAATCATATTACCTGTTAGACGTTGATAAAACTAACGTGCTATCGGAAGCTATGAAACGTAACCGAAGATAAACACACGTGTTGCACGGACGGCGCGGCGGTTGAACACGAACTGATATAGTTTTTTGTTCGTTGGTATAACTGGTTTGACAGTAGTGAAGATGACTGACGGTTAAAAAAAAACCAAAATTGGAATGGGTACCCGCAGCACGACGGAATATAGCTTGCGCAAGTGACATGATCCGTGGACATAGCGAGAGAGAATGAGGCGGGTCGCGAGTCAAGAAGACCACTGGTGCTCCACATGGTCCATTACAATAATATATTACAATAATATTATTGTCACGAGCTAGGGGGTTGCGCCGAAGATACAAGTCACCGCGAAACGAGTGGGGTACTCGCGCGACAAGCGTATAATCGTTTCGAAATTAAAATTCTACCCGAAAACCGCGGTGGCGCGGGAGAACGTTAATGTTGTTTTGGCATCGGCGACAAATTTATTCGACCCCGTGTCGCCGTGTGTAATAATAATACGTCGTGTATAATCACGAAATCGCATACACGCATGTATAACGCACGCGTACCGTGCTCGAGCGGGTGGCGAACTGTGCCCACATTTATAAAAATCCTTTCTTAGTGCGCCCCTACATTTCTCAAGGAACTTCTGTACAAAATTTCAAGTCTCTAGACCCAGCGGTTTGCTCTGGGCGTTGATGAGTGAATAGGAGCGGTCTCCTATATGTATATAGATTATATTATAATGGGTGAAAGTACTGTGATCAACTGTTATCGCCTGATCCTCGGTTCAAACAGAAAAAAAAAATTGTATTATATTATAATATACCTACGCGTATCGCAGTCGGCAGTCAGTGCAATATATTAGAGTATATCTATATTTATATGTACATACGAGTTTATACTTGTATACATATGTGTTCAGTATACGACACTCAGAAATCAGAATGCATTTGGGTGCTGTGACGTCGCGCAGTATAAACTATAGACAACCGGGCAGGGGCGGGAATTCAGGCACGTGGTGGTGGTGGCAGGGCTTTAAGTGGCCAAAAAAAGCCAAGGAGACTCTAATCCCAACGTCGTTTTGAGCGATCCATATAGTTTCATACGATTCCTAGGTATTATACATAGATTATAGGTATACATTTACATTATATAGTTTATATTTAATACGAGTTAGTTTTTGTTTGTAAAATACTGTTAGTGTAACACTTGGTGACGTCGACTAAATTGTAAAGCCTATTTCTCAACTGTTTTACGAAACATAACTTACCTCAAAAATGTTATTAGTTTTACGTTATTTATAAATCATAAAAAATATTTTTTAAATGTATTGAAATTCAATGAAGTATTATCAATAGTAACATTAATTGTATTTTCTTCAGAATTGTCAACACAAGTATTATAATGAAAATAAAACAATTAAGTTGTATTAAGGGTTTTTCAATATTACAGGGCGACTGCTGAAAAAACGACCGTAATAATTATAAAAATAATTGAACATTTTATTCTCAACATTTTATTATAACTTATAAATAATTTCAATGTAGATGATTATTTTTAACAAACAGTTGATCCTTTCAGCAAACCGAAATGTTCTTCGGAGAAATATTAAAGGGGACGCTTTAAGAGCACTGTGAGAGGTAGGGGGATTGAGTCCCCTTGCTTCCTCCCACTTTAATGCTTGGGTGGTGGTGGTTCTTAGAGGGAATCATGATATTGCACGGGCCACGGATAAAATAAACGGAACAGTACATTTTCTGTTTATTAAAATATATATTAAAATAACTTTTTTATTTTATTCCCGCTACCTTATCGTGTTATTACGAATGATATAGTGATCATTCAAAGATGGTGTACTCAATGAATACTGAACCTAGGACCTGGATGATTATTGAGATCAATCGAAGGAAGAAGATGGAGTCTGTAATATATTATTGGACACAATATTAGTTATGATTATGACTTATGAGGAGCTACACCATAAAACAGTTTAAGAACACGAATTGATAGCAAGAGGGACAGATGACGTCATAGAAAAACGACAACAAACCGAGTTATAATGAAGGCGCTGAACTGAGAAGCTATAGGGAACTGCAGAAGAAACTGCCCGATAACAGGGATGAGTGGAGAGAGTATGGGAATATTGCTGCAACAACGTAAACTTAGGGTTGATTACTAGACAAGAATGAGACTTATTATGTATGTACGTTTACATTTAAATTAAATACAATTTTCCGTGTTAGCCGATAAATATTCACGTAACTTTGCGTGGTGGAACGGGGGAAGTGTATTCGAATATTCGTGGGGTCCTCTCATACTGCAGCCCACCCAGTCCCCTCTAAATCCAGCCCCGCCCGCGTACGGCAATATTGTAACGTGTACACATGCTGCAATATTATTATTATATACGGAGCGTGGTATTATAATATTAGGTACATGAAACGGCCACGTTAAAAAATGTTCTCGGGCGTTTGTAGTAATTGCGACGCGTGTTGTTCCGGTTTTTTTGTTTTTATTAAAAATGTTAAAACGTGTAAAATATTATTTTCGGCTAACCCCGCGGCGCTCGTTCGCTCTACACAACCGTCGCTCGCGCCCCCTCGCCGCCCTTTCGGCCGGGACTTTTTAATAAACGTAGTGTAGTTCTGCGGCCAAGATAACGGCAATAGAGCATTCCCGTAAATATTCCGTTTAATGTGCATCTGTCATCCTCGTGTGTAAAACCGCGTTATTGTTACTTGGCGAACTTATCTCGGCAAACTATTACAAATTCGTTTATGTACATATATATATAAAGCGCCAGTTACAAGGGAGCTGGTAATTAAAATACGTACGTCTCTCTCTCTATCTCTCTCTTTCTCCCCATCTCACCCTCCCTCGATCTGTATCTATTTCTATATCTTCTCCGTCTATGTTTTTCTCTCCGTTTCGTATTTTTGCTTATTCTTTGGATTACAATTAATTATCTGACGTCTTAATTATATTAAAACTATTAAGTTAGTTATACATTCATATTAAACATCATATTTTATGTATTTTACCATCCTGTTTTTGAAGGTATTCAGATTAGTATTTCTTCTGGCATCCAAGCAATCCTCAAACGAGATGAAAAAGACAGCGATGTCGTGACTCGTGACCTGCTTGTATGAATGAGAGAGAAAAATATTATCGTGTAAATAAATAACTATTATTCAGACGAAGTAGGTATTTCACTGACAGGTTTCTTCAAACTGTTCTTCGCATTCTGCCATAATTGTCACCATTTATAAATTTAGCTTACAGATAATTATAAAACAGTAACAGATTAACGAAATAATAAAAGATGTAAAAAGTTTCCTCCGTCTACTGTAACATTTTCGTAAATTTAATACAAATAGATATAATTAATTAATAACATGTTAACTCTCACTTCATAATGGCCTAGGGTCTTCTAATCGATTTCACGTGATTTTATATTATTTTATTTTATTATTTTATTTTTTTTCGTGCAGTTATATTTTCTGGAAATATTCAATCTTTTTTTTTTACATAATTTTGATTTTAGACAATTTGTTGCAATTATTGAACAATTTAGAATACTTACGTACACAGGAAGTACAGAGCAAAGAGATTTTCCATTGGAGTGATTTCTTCATAAAAAGTTAATTCTTTACAGAGTTACGTGTTTAAATTAGTACATAGTTACATTTTTTTTACTTACTTTTTTGTTTTGTATTTTGATTTGAATATTTGAGCAATAAAACTATATTGTATACGACTGTATTATAATACTAGACACTAGGCAGTTCCGAGAACGGCGGTGGCGGTGACAGTTATTGAAAACGTCAATAAAATCAATGTACTTCCGCTTTCCGGTTATAATAATACACTTTGCGAATTCGTTTTATACATCAAAGCGTAGGCATGTCTAAAACTTTTCATTGGATCACCATAATGAGTTTAACACATCGCGCTGTGTGTTGTTAATCTCGTTGGAAATCATTAATTTTCAGAGAGTACAAAAAGTTGTTCATTTAATAACTGTACTACTATAATACACTATTATATAAATAATTCCGAGAACGCGTGTATAAGAGTCGACCAGAGCAATTATTTGTCGAAATTTGTTGACGTTTGTAGTTAAAATGGTAAATATTAATTACATTTACAGTTCAGGGTTTTTTTTCATATTTCGTGTGATTTTATATTATATTATTTGGGGCTGGATTATGTTGTAACGCATTTAAATATTTAATCAAATATTACTTAGAAAAAAAATTAATTATTTTACAATACATCGCAGCTATATGTAAATTCATGTAATTTATACAGGAATATCCATTATATAAATATGTACATTGTATATAGAATGTGTAATTTCATCTGGTATAAAGTTAATTATCTATTGAACATATGGGTATGTATTCGAAATTGAAATGCTGACTAACGTCAAAACAGTCAGTATTAAACACCGTGGCAATAATGTGTAAAAAAGTATACTTCAAACGTACTCAATATTCCTATAATTGAAAAACGTCCTCATTTGATTGTTCTTTGAAAATAGTTTACATTCATTTTTAGATCAATAGAACTAAAATTATTTCTAATTATTTATGAAAATAATTTCCGTTATGTGCTTATTAATTCGGGTTTTCAATCCTATTGGCTGTTATGTACCACCCCGCTAAAATGTTCTTCCGTATCAAGATGAACAGAAAATGTTATCATCATTATGAACTAAAATCTATGAATAACTATGCGATAACCGGAGACCTTTGGTACAGGGAACAAAAAGGCAAAAGCTCACTCGTTGAAAAAAACTGGTTCCACGAGCAACTATATTAATTTTTCGACGCCTTTTGTCACCCTTTTTTTTTTTGATTATCGCTCAGAATTTCAGCGTTCAAAACAGCCACACGATGACCAAGGACAAATATTTTGAACGTTACCCATACACCTGTTTATATATTAGAAACACATAAGATATGTTACAGTCAAGGCGTAGAGAGTGAACAAGTCCAGAACCCGGTTGAACGCATAAGACACACGTGCAGATGTAAACGATACGAAGACGGAAAAACGGTGGTGGTGGTGATGCCCGGGTGTAGCTGGACCGAAAAGTTGACAACATCGCAGCACGCAACGAGAATATTATTTGCTGCGCTCGGTCGGGTTCCACCGGTGAACATTTATGGTCCGAACTTGTCAACGATAAAAAGGATCGCCGTCAAAGTACATTCGACATTCTGCGCGTGCCGGCCGTAACCTGCAGCCGGGTTGATCTCCTTACGAAATCGCGAAGTGTCGGCCATAATGTTTACGCAATACGTGTCGTACTACCGACAGTCATGCACCTTTAATCACGAAGATACGAAAGGAGGATTCCAATGGTCGAACAGTTATGAGTTTATGACTGAGGGTAAAACCGTAACTCCTGCACGCACTGCTCTCGAGGTACGTATATTTTGAGCGTTGATACCGTACGCAATAGGTACCCATACACGAGAGGATTTTATGACGGATTTGGTCTCTTGCGGATTAAATCCCCTAAAATGTCCTATCGTGTGTGGTGTTCTGGGATTAAGTCCGTCTAGTATAAAAATCCGGCAGATTTAAACCGACGGATCAAGTCTCTCGCTCCTCCACACACTAAGAGCCCGGATCCGGCAGACCTTGATGAGAATTTTTCTTTTATTTATATCATTATTATCATACAATAGCTGTAATCGGTCGTATAAATCCGCAGATCTTTCAGAACGTCTTGAAAGACCAGAGTATTAGGTCCTCAGTACAAAAATCAACGGATTTCCTCCACTAACTAGCGGACTTTTATTTTCACGTTAGTGGACACACCTTAGGATCTAGTCCGATGGACCAAATCCATCGAGGACCTAAGGATTTAGTCCGTTAGACCAAATCCGTCATAAAATCCTCTCGTGGGTACCTAATAGTGCGTTTGTATATTATCATAGATATTGATGCGATTGGAGTTCCAACTGGGACGGCGAATTTTTTTTTGCAATTGTTTTAATGATAAATGTAGTTTAACTTAAAAATTGACCTGGTATATTATTATCGTCCATGTTGACGAAACAATAAATTATTATGAAACAAAATAACTTACTTAAATAAAAAAAACTTTAAAAATAATAGTTGTTGCCTTTACACGGTGAATAATAAACGCTAAATAAGCGTATTTTACAATTCTTAATACCATTCGATATCGGTTGCGCGTCATGTGTCAATTAAAATGTCATTGGTACGATAAGATAAACATTTTGGGACCATAATAATGTATATTTATTATATTAATAATTTGTAAAAACTATTACAATATCTCGTATTATATACAATTTTTATTTTTGAATTTTGGCGTGCTAGAATTGATTTCATCCCACTGTGCGGCGGCGAAACGATTCCGGTGCGTCCGGAAGGCGTAAAGCTTGCGACATCCGGCCGCACCGTTCGAAGCGCTATGTTATAGTACGTATTCGCATTTGGTCAGGGACCTGCAGCCCACCGAGAACCCAGTTGCCATGGTAGATAAGTACCTATTCATATACATTATTTTGTTATTATAACCTATTATATTATAAATCATCAAAACGCTTAAGAACTTTGCGCTGTCGAAACGAGGTATATTGAAATGTCACGTGCGAGTATTATACACCATCGTACCGCGGACGGTTGTTATAGATCCGAGATCGTAATAATATATATGCGTTGTTTATTCGATATCTTGTACGATCTGATATTTCGATGATTGATTACGAAAACGAAAAATGCTTTTGATCAGTTAAACAATCGGTCGACGTCCCAATAAAATACCGCACGATGTATTGTGTACGTTCTATCGGGGTAGCTGAAGGAAAGCAAATTATAAACTATTATCGATCCGTGTCGTAGTAAATACGCATTGCAATGTACAATTTTGTTTGATACAACGAGTGCTGAAATAGGTCAAATTCTCGTAATCATAGAAATATTAACAAAATCATTCGTATTATGTTCTAGCAGAAGTAGGTACTATGATGAGTCGCGATGGCCATTATATCGGTCAACCATGATTTTAGTTGTAATTTTGATTGGTCATTAAACAGCAGTATTTAATCATCGACAGTCATTTACATCAACATCGTTATTTTCAATATTTCAACTGTTTATTTGCAGTGGTAACCACCACGGGGCCACGATAGTCATTAGTGGTGTTCGGAAATCAGAATGATAGGTACAATGGAGCACAACATATATTTTGAGGGAGGGATGGAGGGACTGGCCCCTCTTCAGATCGTTTTATATGACGTTTATGCCGACAGGTATTTAAATTGATTAATGTGTTCTCTTTAGTTTTCAAAAAAAGTTTTTTGTTTGTACATTAATCCAATCTACATGAACTATACATAATAGTATACAATGTGTATGTACATTGATAATGAACAGTGATTCATGGAGTGGGTTTTAGACTTAACAATGACAAATAGAAATACTTCCACTACGTACATTTCGTAAGTTTAAAGAAATAATATCAAATACCCTTAATACATTGTAATATACCTAAAGACTAAAATAACTTTCACTTGACATTCATACATTTTCTTTAAATAAACAATTAAAAGTACTCTTGTACAAACATTGCTATATTCCCTAATTTTATTTTTAATGTTGACCGATGATCCTTACAATAATTTCGAAAACTTATAAATTATAAATTATAGTATTAAGCGTTTATTAATGTAAAAAAAATATTAAAATTGTCAACAACATAGACATATTTTATATACAATTTAAATAAAAGCAATGCAATATTATCACTAACAATTTCAATATACGATAATGTATTTAGCAGGAATTCATTTGCTGATTTCGCTCGGTTAAATTATTTTACGTGTCGGTGAAACAGCTTCTCGGTAACTTTTATGCCTTATTATTCCAAGGCGTAAAAATTCGTGAATATAACTTTACACTTTGAAAAAATGATTCAAATTTGAAATGAGTATCGTTAAACGCGAAAAATATAATATCGTTCAAACGTTCCATAAAGTTTCAATTATTACCTACCGGCTGCCACGCGTCATTGTAGAAACGATGACATTTTAATTTCTTTAAGTATTTGATTTGCACCCTCTCAAAAAAATAAAAATAAAACGTGTTCCGTTAATGTTCGAGTATCAATCAATGCGGTCAGCAAGTACGTAGATACGTAATAGTAATAAACTTAATATTCCTAATAGTTTATAAGACAGATGTTAAGCGTGTTTGCATTACACCGCGATTCCACGTATTACTATTTCGTTCGATGGGTTACGAGTTTCGCGTGAAAAAATATTTAAAAATTCTCAAGAATTTTTTTACATCACGATGAGCTTCGAACTGAATTTCAATTTTTTCAATCGATTGTTCATATGTTTCGGCGTCGGTAGCATTAAACACAACGGCGACAATTGGATGAGCTACGCCTGGCGATGCGTTTTGAACCTGATACATCTAGGACACTTGTACACAGTAAACACATGGGTACTTGCAGTGCAATTATATGCATTTCGTTTTACATGAATCACAACTGATGCGCTTGGTTATCACAACACACGCGCAATCGGACGACGCCGGACGGTACTGCACGCACCGCGGGTGCATGAGGATTGTAGCACATCGCGTTTCGTAGCTTATGTTATCGCTTTCGGTCTTACGGACGGATACGCATCCGATATCGAACTCGATAATACTCATCGGGTTCCGTAATATACCTAATATGTAACGTACACACTCTGTTGCAGATATTAAACTACGAGTCGAACATACTGGAACCGATGTCAATCGTGATGATAATGAGCATGGAACTGAAGTACTTCGGACAGTTGATATCGCTCATGTGGCGGATATTTTACGAAAACCATTTGTCAACGTTACTGACCAAACTCGAAGATATACACGAACAGTTGAGGATATTACACATTTTCGAGCCTCTGCAGAAGAACTCTGTATGGCTATTCGGCATCGGGGTTTTCTTGCATTTCGCCGCACACTTGATTCGGCCGATCGATGTTATAATAAGCGTCAGGAATTTGAGTTCCATGAACTGGGTAAGTGTGAAAATATTATTTTAGAAACATCTTTTAGAGCTGCAGAGGATAATAAAGGGCTGCACTTAGGTTTAAATATTAAGGATATGTATCGCTGCATAATAAATATATATATATATATATATAACCCATTTAGTAAAATCGATATTCTGTGAGATTGTGACATTCGTCTGTACTCGGTGATCGAGAAGTGATATGAAGTTCGAGAAATAGACAAATATTTCGTTTATCTAGTGTGAACTGATATTATTCGATCCTTACTGATTGTTTTTACACTACAATTTTTATTAACTATGGTCACTATTACATTGCTTCATCGTGTATATAGTACCTTAATTTTCAGAAACATCCGTAGATTAACTGAACTGCAATTTATTCATATTTTCATAGTCAGATTTTTGTAGATCTAAAATATATTTAACTCGAAGCATTATCAATATAAAATCAACGCCTACTGCTTGTATTAGTGATGTCAGAAAATTCCATATCGTATATCCATTAGCTGCAAAAATGTATTAAATAATGTAATTCGAAATAAAAGTCTAAGTCGGTTATTATACATCATTATGAATTTTATTATTACGGACTGTAAATTCGTAACGAAACCAAGCATTTTTACTTTTTACTCACTTTTTAGGGTTGGAAAATCGTAATCAATGAAACGCGATTTAAACGCGCCGGAGAACGTACAAGTTTCGCCACTATTTCGTTATAACATCTTTGAAAATTAATATATTACGTAACAGTCGCTGTCGTAATCGATTATCGCGCGAAAACAAGTATACGGATTTGATCAATTACACCAAGTGTACAAGATAATATTTCGTTCGTTCCATTAACTGCATGTCCACGTCGCGTATTTTTGTTAAATCTCATTGTCTAGATGAATTTCAAAATACGAACTCTTCATTCACGAAAACATCGATTTCACTAAGTGGACGTGATGTGTACGTCATTTTCTACGGAACGTTTATAATGTTATATAAATATATAATATCAAAAGAATTCGGTAGCGGATCGATGTGGTATTCATCACAGTGTTTTTCGGTTTGAATAGACTATCTATTAAATTAATACTAATAATGCCACGCAAGAAAATATTAAAGTAATATTATAAATTAGTTGCAAGTATAATATCGTTGAATTTATATAATTATAACATTATTATATTAAAAGCTTTAAGAGACAATTATTACAGCTCAATAATTACGCATTAAGTAGGATTGTACAAATAAAATAAAATTAAAACACAAAGATACTAAAAAAAATTTTAACACCGTATAAAAAAAAAAAATACTACTAAAATCATATTATTAATTAATTACAAACATAAGATTTTAAAATTGTTATTTCGTCATATTTATAATAATATTTTTTGTTATGAAATTATAAATTGTAATTGTACTATGCTATATATAATTACACGACTGCCGTGTGGGATATATTTGATCATGTTATACATAATATTACGAGTTTTACGTCAATAACTATAATCATTAATTATTGAAAACATTGATTTGATGATAACAATAATCGACGGACGAAAGAATAAACGACGAACACGCGTATTTTTGTTATCGTTTAATCGAATACCTATCGAACTAAAAGTAAAGTATGTTATCATACAGCGGTGAATCGTTTTAAACACCATGACTAACCGCGCGCTGATCGTTTTATCGACATTTTTCATAGTACCGATCGCCTCGATGACTGCAGCAACAATATTGTACATACCTGTTAGGAACATAACGCCTAAATATATATATTTATACATATTATTCTCGTATAACACTCTAGACTGTTGGATTTTTTCCCTAGGTTATTTTACTGGTTACAGAAGTGTGCCACGACTTTGTGTTCTACGAGTACCTGTTGCTAATACTGTGCGTCCGGTGGACGGTTCGCATGATTAACGAAGGGATCCGGGGCCGACGGGCGCCCCTGGTCGAGCTCAGGAACGTGCACCTGGGCATCCTGGAGTGTTTGCAAGACATCAACCGTACCGTTTTCGGTCTGCCCGTGCTGATAAGCCTGATCGGAGGCCACGTGGCCGAAATGCTGTACGTCACGTACTTGCACATACTGTTCGGCGGGGTGTTTATGCATTACAAAAAGAATCGCACGGTCGCCATCATAAACGTGACGATGAAGTTCATGGACACGCTACTGTTGTACGGGATATGTCAAGCCACCGAGAAAGAGGTTTGGACTTATACACTGCACTGGGCGGGGGCGCGGGTAATGGCTTGAGATTACTTACCGTGATGTACTCAGGGCCGTCCTTAGGATTTGCGAGGCCCAGGGCGAAAATACTTTAAACACCTTATAGGTATTAAATCATTTATCTATAAATATATTATTATAACATTAATAATTCTTATCACACAAAAAATTTGGTAGGTACCTCAGACACCACGACGAAAATAAAACCAATTTTACTATTTTTTTCAAACGCGAGGCCCCAAATTTAAGCAAAAAGCGCGAGGCCCAGGGCCTGGGCCCTGCTCGCCCCCCCCTAAGGACGGCCCTGGCTGTACTGTTGCGACGGGAACAGGCTCGAAACAGTATCGCGGGCCGTTCGAAATAGTTACCGGTTTGTTATTGTTGTTGTGTTGCAGATCAATCGGACATCATTGATTTTGAACGAGCGTTCCTTGATCGAGACCGACCAGAGGGTCCAGCGACAGGTAATAACTACATCATATTGTAAACATCGTGTAATACCACGAATTATTAACACACATTATACGGCACAACTCGCCAAAGACGCTGTTGTCCCCGTCGCCGCGGTGCCTGTATAGACGTTTACAGTACACCCACTAACCAACGTAAAAACCATCGCTTGCGAATTTTCTCTGTCTTACCGGATAAGACGACCTCTTGTTCAGCAAAGGACGACGATATACATTTCACTATAGTTTTCCTTCGAGGAGCAGTGTGATACAGTGGTCAGCTATGACGCGCGCAGCCAATCAGTTCAAACCCGGCTGAGTGCGAAAAAGAACATTCCGCAGGATTAATCCTGTGGTTTCTTCCTCCGCCTTCGTTCTTATTGCTCTATACTGCTCCCCACTGGACCCACTCCACTGGCAGTGAAGTCCACTCTCGTGAACAATTATTTTCTCAGAGAAGGGGTTACAGGTGCTAAACTGCACTCTACCCCTTCCGAGTGACAACTCATTGACGAAGACCTAAAGGTCGTTTCAATGCAATACAAATCCGAAAAAAAAACAAAAATAGTTTACGTTTACGTACAGGGGTAACGCGTAAGACGACATCTTAACTGATAAAGTAGCCATAGTAAGTTTGAGGTTTATTTTAGCTCACAGTCAGTCGGCAAGGTCAGCCTACATAATCGTTTCGTGTAGTGATTGGAAAAAAGTATATAGGTACACTAAGGGCGTTTTTTTCAACTATTCCCACGTAAGACGTTCCTTTGAGCCGGTCGACCTCGAAGAGTCGTCTTAAGCGAGTTTCAATGTATATATGGAATACTCGTACGAACGATATCGTACATTTATTTTTTATTAATCATTTGTTTACTTTTAGATAAAATTTTTCACACTGCGAAGAATGCACGAGAAATTTGATTTCGAACTCTGTGGATTTTACAAGGTCAATTTCAGACAGCTGCTTATTTTGCTGACCAAGACCGTTACGTTTTTGGTGATTCAAATCCAGTTCAAAGTAAGAATCATTGGCAAGAAACTTTCATAATAATCCATTTTTATTTTGTTTAAATGTTATCCAATTTAAAACTATAAACATTTATTATGATATTGTCAATGATAAGTATAAGAAAAATGTTTAATATTTGTATAATATTAATTTTAATGAATAACAAACATTTCAAATAATAACTTAACGTTTCTCAACTTAACCCACTTTTTTTGTAAATGTATGATTTTTTATTTTCAATAAAAAATAGGTAATGAAGTTTTACTATAAATAGTGTTTGTTTTGATATTGAAATAAATTTACTTTGATAAGTAATTAATTTGATTATTTTATTCTGAGATATTTTATACGATTTAGAATGAACATCTGCAACGTCTATGTAAAAATGTTTCCCGATAGTAAGTTTTATATTACTGGAATATGGTTGCAGAAGGTACTTTAAGATTTAAGTAGGTAATTTTTTTATTTTCTGTCTTATGATGGAAACACTGAAAAACTAAACTCAAATACCGTTGTAATAAAATACTACATTATTGCCTACATTAAATATTTGTTCGGAAAACTATTCTATATCGACGGTACTCGATAAAAACGAACGCGGCAACGCGTGTTGGAAAGTGCCGGTGAGAGGAGAAAAAACATTGAAAGAAGAAAGATTTCCAGTTTCCACGGTTTTATTTCGCAAGAAAGATGAAGACTAAGAAAACATAATATGTACACGTAGGTGAAAAATAACAAATGTTTAAATGTTTGGAGATAATGCGTTTTTTATCAGTACAAAATGTTGATATTACATACATAGGTATGCGTTAAATTTCAGACCAGATATCGGGAACATTTTACCCAAACATCGACCCTATAAATATACATTTTATTTTTTTAAATTGATATAATATATTATATAATTATGAGTTGATGGTACGATTATTAATACGCCTGTGACAAATGTGCTGAGCAATTAAATTACGACTTGAAACAATAAAAACGTATGTAGCATAGTAACTTAGCTAGTAGTCTAGCTCACTTATCATATCGATCCGGTCGGGTTTTAAAATGAAACATTTACCGTGTACGATAAGTCTACCAAGTCAATATTGCTGGTGGGCAGCTACTCGAACCAAACAGACCAAACGTATCCGGCCACCAGAAGAGACGTGCATTGGATTCGGTAAGGTGTGCACGTGTGTATTATAATACAACTACTGAAAAGGATATTGTTTCGGTAGTGTACAACTTACTTCGCACGATTGGCGACCACGCCGACAATTTTTTTTCCGTAATATAACATATAACAGCAGTTTATAATGTTCGATGACTTACCGCGGGAAAGGTTATGCACCGATTCGGTTAGAGGTGTGCCTGAAAGGAAAGCTATTAAAAGTTTCGCAAAGACTTTCCTACGGAATTGCATACTGCTCGAACGGTAAATATTGGTTTACAAAGCGTTAGTCCTTATTCACGATTAACGTGTTACACTGCAGTTGACAAGATATTTAATTTTGCGGTTCCAGTATCGGTACACGTAACGGTATAAAATTTACATTATTACTTTCTTTTTGTGCTCACCCGAACCGTAAACGTTTTCATCGTATGTTAAAATGTCATTACCATTATTCATATTGTAAATGCGAGATGTAACAATTAAACATATGAATTTGTTATGTAAGCCGGTTTTAGAAAGATCGGTCTATCTTAACTACCGACGTCAGTAGTTTAGAGCTTTTAATTAAAAAAAAAAATCATCAAGTTAATTTTAGACTCAAAGTTAAGCTAAAAATATTGCTTTACTTCAAATTTTGTCCACATGAAATCATATATACTCACAAAATGACGCGTGTGATATATCTACGAAATAAATAACGTGCAGTTATTTTAAGAAGAACACTGCGCAGACTGGCCTAGGGTTACAAGTGAGTTTTATATTATTTATAACTGTGACTTTCAATAAAAGAGAGCGCTAGAGTAATAATTTTGTTATTAGTTTTATAGTTCAATATTATGTCATCCATCGTGGTAGTATTATAGTTCTATCGGTAGGTTTGAACAATTCTCGACATTAATCGTTACATAATTGTAATAATTAATTTTTATGATTTGTGTTTAAATACTCTGCACGCATAAGATTCATAGGGAAAAAAATAATTTATACGTTTCAGATGATCTGTTTTATTTTTTTTTAATTTTACTGCAGTAGCCCCCCAACCATAATACTTTTCGGGTATTAATAATTAATAATTCGCTATCGATTTGAAAATATTTGAGACAAGCTTAACAGCTGGAAGAAATCTCCTCGACCGGCACGCTTCTCTCGAGGAAGGAAACGTGGTGGGTATATGAAAAATATGTCACAAAAGGTTATCCGCCAGTGTCAGTACCCTCTTTCAGTGGCTACTCCTTTATGACGATCTTCTTAGCATTCAGATGCCTCCGGGTGTCACCGTCTTCGGTTATGCAGATGACGGGGTTGTCGTGATCGAAGCCGATCCACGACATCTGCAGCCCGAGGGACATACCGACCTAGCCGACCCGTTGACAACCGACAGAAAAAGCACTCGGGCATTTGGACAATCATGTTTGACGATGCCGACTGAACGGCTAGGGCGCAATATCTATCTTGTAGGCCTGGCAGCCGAAATCGATCTAATCCATCTTACGGGGGAAGCAAATTAGACTTGAAAAGGTTTCGATACACAGCGTTGGACGGTTGGTTGGAGCGGCAGTCCACGACGTTAGCACGACGCAGACGCGCGGCACCCGAGATTAATTATTGCAAATTTCATTCCAGCCGAAAGATATTGCATTAGTCAAAATTGAGAGGCTAACAATTTTTTAATAAGAACGCACTACAAGCGTCACGGAAACCCGAGTGTACACTCAGACTCGTTTATTGTGTTCATTATAATTGACGTGATTTTTCAAATGTATGTAACAGCTTACGGTGTTGCACGCATTAGTTGCTACAAAGACCAGTGTACTCAAACACTCGGTCTCGACACCTACTATGTAGACATAATAAAACACTATACTGTTTGTACATTTTAATTAATAATTAATCTCGACAAACATAATTATTACAAACGTGTTATGTTCCGTATACAACACGTCTTGTGAATCAACTATAAAATTTTTATTTGAAAACGAAAGAAATAAAACATGTGAGAGTAGCTTGTTGGATTCGTTAGCAGTAAATAATCATTCGACGTCGACGTAACCGCAATCGATTTAAATCAAATGTCTCGTCCAGAGCCTAAAGTTAACGCACAGGATTTCGCACTACACCTTTTAATATATTTAATTCATACGACTCCCTTTGATTTTTTTTTTAAATTTGTAAATAAATTAACAGGATTGTATTTATAGATGGAATGCTAAAAAAATTATAAATTATTTCATAAATATTCAAAACGTTTCGATATCTTATGTGACCTATACCATTCGAACGAATAGAAGAATTCTTAAAGACTGCAAGAGTACCGGGATTATTGCACTTCATGGAACATATGTCAAATTAGATCAAAAATGGCACGTACGAACAGAAGATTTAAAAGCCGAATACAAATATGTCGTTATTTATTAATAATAATAATAAATGGTGTGGTTAAAAATAAACAGTATAATATCGCCAACAATACAGTTATGTACTACTTTTGCCTATACACTACGCCGCCATGATAATTTTCTAAAACAAATTAAAATGTATGTTGAAAGGACGGTGTAATGGAAAAATAAAAATTGTGTACTACTACCAACAAGAGAAAATTATAAGTTGAGTGAAGCGAGTCTTTCTGCGATCAAACTTCCAGGCGGTAAAACTTTATCAAAAGTCTTATAATATAGTATTTCTCGGGATTGGAAATCTAATAAATTACATTTCAAAAAATCATTTTTGATTTTCCCTTTATTGATGAAAAATTGAAAAAATCCGCGAAAAAATATTTGTCAACAAGCGTTTATATTAAAAAAAAAAACCCAATTTTGTGTGTTATGGTCCACTTATGGAAAGGCGAGAATATAATAATCATTATATGGTTAAAATAATAATTTGAAAATATAATCAACCATTAGGAAGTCGCTACACAAATATCAATTTTTTCTGAAAAATAATAAAATATGTTTGAATTTAATTCAAAACTGAATAAAACCACCATGAAATTTACATTTCATAACTTACGTAAACAATAAAATTAACACTTTTTCCGATAAATGTTGAAAATATAATTATGTGATTAGAAGTATTTAAATAATGTGATTGTTATTTATTTTTTCAGTATATCTTGTTACAAATGCTTTTATTTTCTTGTACCGATGTTATGTAAGACTTGGACCAAGACGGTTGTGATATATTATTATGACTTCTTCTCGATTTCTCGTTCATCAACAGTTAAAAATATCAGACAAGTTGACGTATATATTTATCGTTATTATTGTAATATGGTTCTACGATTGATTCAAATGCCGTACAATATAAATACCGTATAAAAATAGTTCAAGAATATGCGTTCACTTTGTGGTCATAATAAAAACAGCTTTGACTGAACAAAGCCAATTACAATAAAACGCTTACGCGCGTATACAAATATTAAACGTATTTGTTCGAATAGAAATACAGTAGACGCCGCTTATAAGACTCACTTTGGGACCAGCACAAAGTGAGTCTTATAACCGAATGAATCTTATAAGCGAAGTGGAAAAAAAAATTAATTACGTATTTATAAATTTTATTTTACTACATATTTTGCTTTGATTTTAATACTTTAACACATTACATATTACATACTTTATTATTGAATAAATTTAATAATCCTGATGAAAAAAACTAAAATTATAATAGGTAAATATGTATTACATAAAAAAATATTATAAAAATTATACATTAATAAAAAATGATAAAGAATGTATGTATATTGTATGTACATATAATGTATTTATTATTTATTTTGAAAAATATTTTTGAAAAAAATTTGTAATTTTAGTTTGTTTTTTATTTTGTTCTAATATTCCGAAAATATACTGTTCGTATTCGCATTGTATATTAAAATTATTAATTAATTAATTACGATAACTGTGAAGCCGCCAGATAATTAGATACCTCACTATAATAAAGATAATCGTTGCGATAAATGTGAACTTTAATCTGCGATAAAAATTATTATACGTTATAAGGTACCAACAGAAACTAGAAATAATCAACACGAATATTATTTAATTTTTCAATACCAATTTATTTCTAAATTATAAACAAAAAGGTTTATTTTCTACTATTTATTTTACGAAATTTGAGTCTTATAACCGAAGTGTTGAGTCTTATAACCGATTTTTTTTTAATGTATTTGGATACGTCCGGACCGTTCCAGACGATTTTGAGTCTAATAAGCGACCGAACCTTATATCCGTGAGTCTTATAAGCGGCGTCGACTGTATATTAAATCTCGATGATATTTATTCCTTTACACGATTTCTAGCGCGTTATACGAAATACAGAGCTGGTGGTGCAATCATATTATTGTTGTTATGAACCGTTTCGAATATTTTCACTCGAATCACTAAGCTTCTTCTCGTCTGCCAAGCGGACGGAAAAAACAATTAGTCGGTTTTCGTTTTAAGTTATGATTTCGAAGCGGACGAGAACGTGCAGTGTTCGAAAACTGGCCGTATACGGTTGCTCGATAAACACGTGAAACGACAATTCGATATAGTCTTTATTGTGATGCTATAATATTGTCACACATTATTCTATACATGCATCGTTGCCGGTGATAAACATATTATTATATTGATCTATCAGTGACGTGTTTTACCGCAGCGAGTTCCTCGTCGGTACGATCGGACCGCGTTGTGTACGGTTGCTCATTTTATGTTAAAAAATAGAAAAATACATCACGATCGATAATATGGTATATTATGGTATACTTGCTGAATCACTCGGTCTCGCCCGGAAGATATCTTACTATTATTATAGCAAAATTAATAATTGGATTTAAAAAAATATACGGTTGAAAAGAGGGCACAACAGTCGTGTTTTTACGTGATATTTACTTTTAGGTATTTCCTCTAATAATTTACACATACTACTTTAACTCAATCGGTAGTTATTAAAATCATCATCTCAAAAAAGAAATAATAAATATATTTCTTAAGTAACCAAAAGGTAAAAATTATATACACAGAGCCCAAAAGTGTTTCAACTCATAAAAATGCGATTTTGAAAAATCCTCACCTAGTTCACCTACAAACAGTAATAACTAATAAGTATATATTCCCTCAAAATGAATCGGTATATTAGTTTTAGCTGTACGCTGATCAGTGAGTGAGAGAGGGGCATTTGAATTTAATTATTATTATATTATCATTGCTAGGTTTTTAAACATCTGATTAGAACACCTTGTATACCTATTATGTTTGTCCGTACATTGGTAACTATAGTAGATACTATAGATACGACGATTGTTGATCGATACTACGTTAGTATTAGCCAGTGTTAACAAATATCAAAATATTAGTCATATAGATTCGTGGTAGCCAATATTAAAAAATAGCCACCAAGGTATTTTACTTAGAAATTTAGATATTTATTTAGGTTTCTACACAGTGCACGATATGATTACAAAATTCTTTTACTACGATAGTTTATTTTTCGAAATAAGTTTAGGAATCGAGTCTTTGGTATGCTTTCAGAGTGGGATTTCCCGAATTGTTATTATAACTATAACTATTATTATTCTTTTGGCTGCGCGATGTCGGTACGCATCGCGGTTTTCTCTTCGGTGGGGGATGAAACGGAGAAATGTAAGCATATATACGAATATCCGCGTCCAAGCGGGGGTTGGGAGACGGACGGACCGTGGACGATCGTGCTCGAAGATACCGTCATGGCGACGGGCGCGGACTGAGGGCGGACAAAGTCACGACAATATCGCGTTAAGGTTTCCGTCGGAACATTAATCAATGTTGCACGGGCCGCTTCAGTCTCTCGCGCGGCTTCTCTCGTCCCATTTTCGACGCTCTCGGTCTCTCGCTGCACCCCTTATACAGGACGCAGACGTCTTTGCTCGCCTCGACTTCCTATCCGGCACAGCCCCCCATCCCTGACCACCAACGTCCCTTTTCTAGGTCATCCTCCTCCCTTCTCTCGCCGAACAGTCCGTGTCAACGAGTTTCCCCGCAAAGGTTACCTACGTACCGAAAAGTGCCCGCGCGATTTCACTAATCGTCACGTCCATCAGAGACGGTTTTTTCTCGCCTTTTTTTCACTCCCTACGCGCAGCACGCAATCTTTTTCGAAAAAGCCGTCGAGATTTACATGTTTCCTCGTACGCATAGGTACGAAGCCGGCACGGGAATGTGACATTTTCGGAATAATAAAACGGCGAAAAAGTATTCAGTTAAAAACTTGTACATACAACGGTCATTTTTTCAGTCTTATGCAAATCGAAAGTCGACGTTGGAGTGTACATCGGTATAATACTATTGCGAAATTTGCAAAAGCGCTTTAAATTTACAATTTTGTTTACACATATAATTATTATATTTATATTGTACGTATACTAAACTGGTACTAGAATTATTGATATTGATCAAATCGATAACAACTAGAATTATTATGTGGTCTCCTTCCTCGAGAGATCGTTATATTACAATATTAAAAATGTGTTTGTGAAAAAATACTATTTTTGGTCCGGTGCAAAACAGATTTTAACAGTTTTTCGTCTTGCATATCATCTATAATTTTAAGGCGAGTTTATTAGTAACGGTTTAACGATGGTATTTATTTTATCATTTCGTTTGAATCCATCAATGATTTTGGTTTCCATGGCATATTTCAAAAAACATATCCGTAAATATTGTATATTGTATCAAAAATGTTCATATCGATTTTTTTTTCCAAAAAACACATCATTTTGAAATGATTCGAGTCAAATTATGTCATAACATTTTTTCATATGCATAATGACACCAAGAATTTCTTAACTTTTATCGTTGAATTATTTTAAATAACACAATAATTGTTATGCATTTCAGACTATTTCAAACCATAGGAATCCAGAACAGAACTCGTGGGTGTCCGACCCAACACACGATAGGAATTCTGAGCTGTTTTTTATATTTTTTTTTTTTTTTGTTATACGAGTATTAATATAAAAGTTTATATTATAGTCGAATTTGGTTTTCTCAAACTTCTTTAACTCGAAATCGTCGATACCTCGAACTTTTACTCCGGTCCCTAGAATTTCCTATTTAAACAATGTAAAAAAAATCTTGTTTAACTCGAATATTTTCGTGGATAACTCGAAGTTTTGAGTTTTATTAATAAATATATATATGTAATATGTATGTATGTATTATAAAATTGTGATACAATTTCCCTCATTTATCTATAAAGGTCAACTCATTAGTTATTAATGTTATCGTTACCGATAAGTTGTTTATCTAACTGGTTACTACGCGACGACAGTCAACAGCAAAACTCAAACAAAAATAAATACCTTTTTTAAATAATTTTTTAACCTCATTTTTGTTTATACCATACCCACCTTTTTAAAATTACATATACATACATATAAATACATAGTTACTAATTTTTATTACATTACATATTTTATTTATAACAAACACATGGAAATTAATATACATATTTTGTAGGTACTGATTTAAAATTTTTTTTTTGGATAACTAGAACTTTTTCTCCGGTCCTTTCATTTTCGAGCTAACCAAGTTCGACTATATGTTATTATATTATTCAAAACGACAAATGTATCAGTTACATTTCACCGATTCGTCCGTAACGTACACCGGAAGCGACGCCTGGAAATCGGTAATGACCGAAATCGTAATAAATTTATGTATTCGTATCGCATAACATTTTTTTGTGATCTCCCGGCAGCGGCGTCGCGTCGGTCGGTGCCGTATGATGCGGTTGTATATGACCGGATGGCGCTCCATTGCGCTATTTAGCCGGGCAAAATATTACGTCCATGTACCATATACGTATACGATATGCGTATAGCATATTACGTATTATAATGCACTAGAGGATTATAACAACGTGCGTGTGCCTTATATAATATTCTCCCTTCCTCTCGCAATTCGCTCACCCTCCCCTCTTTCCGTCTCTCCGCTATAGCAGTACTACACGTCTCTTTCGGTTCGTGATCATCCACGTGTATCTCTCATGTGCAACCCTTTACAGTATACACCCTACACGCATACACCCTTACACACACACACAAATCATTACTATTAAACTGCTACTACTACTACTGGCTGAAAACAGAATTTCGAGCATTGAAGTGTGTACACGACGGTCGGGTGCATTCCATTATTACCACGCTGTACGTGTATACGGATGAATATGTGTATTACGTACGCGCCGATACAACGCGTGTGTTTTCGTGTTCCGCAGCAGTACTAGCCGACGTTGCCGAGACTATAATGTCATATTTCAAATCGTATTACACGTCGTCACGCGCAAACTTTCCGGACGTTTGCCGGCTTGGTTTTTTTTCGTCGCGATCCACCGCACTGTTGTTTTTCTACAAGTTCAACACCATCCCCGAGTGCGCCGATCGCGACCACCGCATCATCTCGCGAAACACGGCGAAAGAGTCACGCGTGAGTTCGAAATCGAGTTTGTTGACCGAGTTAAAAACTTATTTTTCGATGAATCAACCCTATATGGTCACGCGTCATTTGCTGCTTCGTGGTTATCATTCCGCAACACTTTTGAGCACAATACGGCTTATGCCCGACGGTGATATAGTTTCATCAATAATACGCACCTTAAGCCCTCTTGTTTGTATGTGACTTTTCTTCTCGGTTGGTTTACAAGAAAGTTGTACAGCATTGTTATTATCATTACGTAATACAACGCTAATACCTCCGTCGAGTTTTCTTTTATGTAATAAAATGTTTCCGAGAACACCGCGGCGGGGGCTCTTAAAGTTGTACACCTATTAAGTGTATTGAGTATAAATCACGTTAGACTTCTCGAAATGCTGTTGAACACCGTGTACGTGGAACACCGAGTTATCCTATCAATATAAATCAAAATAAACACAACTGCTGAAAACTTTAAAGTGTTTAATAAGACCGTTTGAAACATAAATAAAACGCGAATGAGAGAACAATTCAAAAGTCAATTAATAAGTTTTGCTTATTAAAGTTCGACGGAAAATTAGTATTCAACAATTTTACGTAACTTTTATCCATCCTACGCAATCACACCACAAGCTTAATGTACGCGTGCCATATACACGCCGGGCTGCGTTTAATCTTAATTTCCTTTCGGCGAATCACTTAATTCGGTGTAACCTTTTATATTTTATTTACGATTGTTATTTGAACACATCACATTATAATTCTAAGCTGCGTGGAAAAAATGATTATGTTAATAATATTATTCACAGAGACGGATAGTTCTATATACTCGTATTATCTTACTTATACTTACGACTCAACGAACGAAATCAAACAATGTTACAATGTCTGTAGAATGCAATTATCCATTTTTATGTAATTATTATGGAAAAAATATAAAAAATAAAAATATCGTTTTCGATGTAGCGTTTGAATTTTTTTTACTTTACCATTGAAAACGTCGATAACTTTATCCTACTACGTTCTTCGTATACCTGTGCGACTTATAACAATTAAAAATGCAGAAGTACAAGTATCCGAAACACCTACCACGGACCTACTATACTTTAGTCTGCTCGTAATTTTCGAGTAAACTTATTGTAAACTCGTTTAACACTACATAGTTTCATACTTTCACGCGCGGTGCCTGGTAAAATGTAAAACACATTATAGATCGATATTTTAAAACACTGTGACCGCGGCACGTTGGTCACCAATATTACTCCGCGGTATGTTTTCAAAAATCAATGCGTCTGTACGTTTCGTTTTTCTGAAATCATACCGTACATTATCGTAGCACACGCAACCTGTATCGGTAAAAACGTTCTTAATAAAACGGATTTTCGATATTTTCCCGTCCAACTTGAACACCGCGCATATAATATTATATAATAATGTCATACGGTCGACGTTTACCGCTGGGAAAATTGTATGTGTAACGCGATATAAAATTGGATTTATTTTTTCCACTTGTCGCGTACGCGCGAAGAACGATCGTGCCACGAGCTGTGCACGTTAAAATATTAGCCGAACGTGGTTCCAACCGATGTGTACACACCGCACGAATAATACGTACAGAAATGAAAACGGCTCTAGGCTTCGGCATTGCGCATCCTCGCGTCAACATTTTATTCTCCAAAGCGAGTGTAACGCCGTTTATTATAATTTCGTATGAATCATTAATACTATTCAAATAGTGCACTATACACGCATTTAGCGCTCGTGCCGACGGTGTGACAATGACGGTTTTGGTTTTTCGGTTTCGATTTCATTCGACGGAGACCGGTCGAAACGAGAAAAATGGGCACCGAATAAGTATCCGTGAACATCGTTGTCGTCGGACAAATCCAATTCGCCAAAGCCGTCCGCACCGTCGCCTCGGCCGCCTTGGCGACCAGCCAATTAATGGTGGGTAAATATTATTTTAAGTTTAGTACATTATTGATAAGATTGGTTTTCTCAGTTTTATACATTTTTTGTTGATGCTACCGCAAACGAAAGATTTTCGAAAAAAAAAAAAAAACGTAAACGTATTATTCAATTACTATTTTTCCCCTCCGTAACTCTATTTAAAGCACGTACGTACATTTTTTCACGCAATTTTTTTGTGCGTTAATTTTGAACGCGTTAATGTTCAGTGTACCTATCATAGAAGTAATACATTTTCGAATGGTAGAAACATTTTATAATACTCCTGTAATTAGATTGATTGTAATTATTTTAATATGTTTACAGCTTTAACAACGTAGGTGCAGATTATACTTTTAGTATACAAATATGCCACAATTGTTTTACTACAATTAGTAGTTTTTCAGACAATTTTATGTGATTTATTTAAATTATTAATATTTATATGTAAGTTATAATCGTAACATCAAAATAATGAACATTTTCAGCTCATAAAATTGAAACACTATTATTTTTTACGTATAATATAATATATAAATTAATATATAGTTTTAATTTTGTTTTAGAACTGTCGACTCATTATATGAGTAAACATATAATAACCGAAAATTTAAAAATTACATAGTCCAAACGCTATATTATTATTATTATTATTATTATTATTATTATTGTATATAAAATGTATTGATATCAAATACAAAAAAAAAATGTCCTGTTAAAGTTTGTATTACTCCTTTACTCCTTTACTCTTACCCGAATTGCGTTGTATAAAGCATTAATTAACGTAACTGGCGAGCAGGTGAGCCAAAATCGATTATGAAAAAAGTGTACCTGGAAATATTATTATAATTACATTTTATAATTTATATTAATAAAATCCACAGTGGGTATGTTGAGTAACACAAAGTTTTTCAGATTGATTTCTAGTGTTGAAATATGTTTAGAATATATTGTACAAGCGAATATAAGCAGATACATGTAGATCGGTAATAATTGGGTGAGCGTTATAATTATACGCAGTCGTCGGGTTTCAATTATACGAAAAATCCAAAACAAATTTGGTTTTGGCATAATGGAATGGTATCTTTAGTGAACTTCTTTAGAACGAAAATAATTCTTACGAATGTTTTCTCAACTGAAAACAACCGTTCTCCAAGTATTATGGAATTGAAGAAGTTTTAGCAGGATTATCTAATACTCGGGATGGATCTAATTTTATGTATTTACGGTTAATTTTTCTATTGCTAGGTATTGGAAATATTGAATCAGCTGATCATATTATAAAATACATTGAATTGTGTATGAAATCACAAAATATGAAATTTAAATGTAGAATATATCTCTCATTTTTACAACACGTCAGAATTGTGTGAAAACGAAAACAAAAACAAAAAAAATGATGATACTTTTTTATTTATAGTTATTTCAATGGAAATACTATATTATTTTTATTATTATTATTGAAAAATAAATAATAAACCTGGTAATTCAAAGAAGAATATCTGAAAAAAGAGGGATTCGGTCATAGGCGGCAGAAATTGCCGGTGCAGAAAATTAAAAATATTTTTATAATATCTGAATAAACGGAAAAACTGTCAGACATGAAAGTTTTTTTTGGTCCATTGTATTTCTGTTTTTGACAGTTATCACTGTAATAATAAAATAATAATAACAGTTATAATAAATAATATTTTTACTAACGATCGTACTCCGTTTAGAATATAACTTATGAATCAATATGAAAACCAATAGTTAAAACGGAAAAAGAAAATGCTATCAGATTTTGATTTTCGGGTCATAATTTGAACTTTTCAATAAAAAACAGTGGTAGGACAGACTGCAATGTGAAATAAACGTTTCCACGACAGTCTTCACGATCACCATAACCTCCACAACCAGCTCATAAAAAAAACTGTACACGTACTCCGTACTTGGCAACCCCCGCGGCGGTCGGTTAAAAAGAAATTGGTTTCGTGATTTATTACATATTATTATAAAAGTATGTAATATAATACATACTATTTCTGCTTTCAAAGAATACAGATTCGCTGTAACGTTCGACTTTTAAATCAAACCACTAACCCCTTGTATACGTACACCTATTGCAGAAACACTTATAACAACTTGATACGCAATTTTACACGGGACGTGGGAATAAATCGTGAAGACAAAATAGTTTTATCAAGAACCAATTACTATTTTATCTCGAAGCCTCGAAGAACAATGTTATCACGCTGATCTATTTCTTATCCACGTGACGCGTAATTAAATTTGTTGATATCAATTACGAGTATATACTATATTATACTGCATTTTAGGTTTTTTTAGAAAAGTGAATAGGAACGCCTAATAACAAATGTACATATCTACGTTCTTCCCGAGACCGTTGCACATTTCAAAGTATCAGAAACATTTTTAAATAATAACAAAGGAAGAACTACGGTTCGTGTACCAAAGTACAGCGTTATAATACCTACTATATTGTTTGAGGTACACAATAAAAGTTTAAGACAAACTGCACAAATTCCATAGACAAAAGAGGACGCACCGGAGTAAATCGGATTCCCGTGAGCTACTGCAGGACGCGTACTACCTAAATCGCATTATATTCGAAAAACAATTCTAAAGAACGAGCTCGATTCATTTAAAACGCGTGGTCGAGTGTAAAAACGTCTTATTAACATATTACATTTTTCCGGACACTAGGAATATTTTAGAGTATGAGGTCTAGTTGAAGTATGATGTAAAAAGAAAAAGAAAAATAAGGCCCCATTTCATTCAGAACGGCGAACTTAACAAAACTGTCTAGCACACTTATACACCGGAACACAGATATTGTGTGCAAGAAAAAATGTTTGCAGTGTCAGTATATTCGTTTTTATACGTTTTGCGACAGATATAGAATATAACATGACGTAGGAGTCGAGTATGCCGCCGCGCCGTGGCGTGATCGTGCGATAAAATTAATTAATCCGGTTCCTATAGTCGATTGAACTTAAACGCGAGCACGTGCGACGTAGGTATTATAAATCATATTATTATTTTGTAATCGATCTGAACTCAAACACGATTAATTAACAGACATCCACTGAATTCACTGAATAATATTAAAAAAAATAAATATATTTATATATTACATGTATACGTGTGATTAATTAACACGATGGTTGTACACCGAAACGTTGTGTTACCCATCAACAAGATAATCAATAATTATGTAAAAGTTTGATAAACATTTTAGTTGAATACGTATAGAGTTAATTTATCACGCTTTTATTACCTACCAAATTATTATTGTAAATAATAATATTATATTTTCACCGGGAAACACGTTGATGCAAACGCAAAACAATTATTTCGTATACGTATACGTGTTGGGCTTACCGGAATAACGAGCGATAATTCTGAACTGACGTCGATTCACTTTAGATTCTTGAAATTAATGTATAAGCATTTTTCAATTGTATTCAAAATCGAAGATTCATTATTCAAGGATCAAACGGTTTACGAGCTTTTAAAAACAATTCGTCGAAAAAATTATAATAATTTGTTTGTCAGAGTCCGTAAGAAACTAAGTTATAAAACGTTTCTATTTTTTGCCACGTTATGTTTGTAACCCCAAGTCCGGTCCGAATGTTTTCTTTTGAACATAGTTTCAAGAAAATATAATAAATACATATTAAACGAGAGTGAACGTTGTTATTATAGCAATACCGTAATAATTGAACGTACTTCGTGGAATAAGAAACGGAATGTAAAATAAAACTTTACGTGTACACCGATTTTGGAATCGTGCGCATAATTATTTTCTAAACTTTTTACGTATATAAACATAAATTGATTCTACCACAGCGTACCTAATTATAATATTATAAATTGATCTTCGGTGGATCTGCGTGTAACCATTGATTATAAATACTAGTATTTATAATCAATGGTGTAACCTATGTATTATAACTTGTCTTACGCGTAGTACATTTTTTTTCCAATCATTTTACGACATAATAATGCGATGATAGCAAGCAGTAAGTACAAACGTCGGAAGTGAGCGTATACTCCCCATATACGTACAAGGGACGTCGAACTTCACAGAATTGTAAGACATTTTTACGATCCCCGAGGGAAAAAATAATCAATCGGTTCGAGGGAATTTCAAGAAAATCATGCCGACCGACGACAAGCAGAAACAGATTCTTCGTCTCCGTTCGCGGAGAGTATACTTATGCTATTATTGTTGTTGGAATACCGTTACTACGAAATCGGTGCATTACGTAGTACATCATGATATGCGCGGGGTCGGAATGCTGTGTACGAGATGTCGCGGAGAAGTCTATTGTAAACTTTCGAATACTATTACGTATAATGTCATTCGTGCGCGCATCGCGACCCGTCGAAAAAATAACAATAAATATCGTGTAATATTTTTCATCGGCGCGCATAGTAACGCGCGTCCAAGTGAATTACGCGAACCGCAGTGGCCCACCCCAAGGGATGGAAGTGTACACGAAAGGTTTTGCAGCCGTTTTCGATCGGAAATTTCGAGTTCGTTACAGTCATTGAAACGCTCTGGTTGCACGAAACGTTGATAACGTTGTACTTTATCGCCGTTGGAAGATTATCGACCGCGGGGAAAAAGATCGACGCACATCGTTCGATCACGCCACGTCGGACCACTTATTTAGGCGCGTGCGTATGATATAAAAACGCGTCCGCGATCTCCGTTTCGGCATAACACATTTTTCGTACGATCTTATTCATTGGTGAGTGAGCAATAATATTATTAACACTTGTAAATGTACGTTACACGAGTGGTTTAAATTATAACGGTTTGTTTTTCACGTCTACTTGCAGTCTTCACTTCACTCCACGAAAACCAACCGAAAACCAAAAATGGGCGCCGAAAAAGTATCCATGAACATCGTTGTCGTCGGACAAGTTCAATCTGCCAAGGCCATCAACACCGTCGCCAAGGCCGCTCCAGTCACCAACCAATTGATGGTGAGTGCACATAAGTTCACCCGGCCCGGTGGTTCTTGATCTTTTTTTGTTGTTCATGGACTACGTTAAATGTTCATTAAAGCAGAAATAGCCAAAATTGAAATATTACTAAATACTATTCGTTATGTTACACGTATAAATCATAGACCGTTTGTGTATATATTATTTTTTGAAAAATGTTATTTTCTTGTATTTAAAAATTCAGAACCATTTCTCGTACCCCCGGTACAGAAACCCCAGTGTAGCCTGTTTTATTTAGTTCGCAATACTGTATATTTATATATCATCTCTTGTCAATCTCTTCGGATCGACATAATATTATATTGTTGTATCGACATTATTGTAATAACGAGTTGTCTCATTGATCATTTATGTGTAAATGTCCACAGTAATTATTTTACTTTCGTGGTATTGTTTGCTAAATAACAAAGAAAAACTTACAATAATAATATATTTTGTATTATTACTAACATTTATTTTACAACTTTCGCATTGTTTATATTTTAAACATTTCCGTTTACGATGAATAGCCAACACAATTTATACAGAACATTAAATCATAGGTTGTTTTGTTTTTTTTCCAAAAATGAAAATAAGTGATATTCATAAAAACGAACAACTTGTAAAAATAATAACAAAGCGTATTATTAAATATAAAAATAATTTATTAAAATTAATAAATATTTTTCATAATATCGATTTGCGTTTGTTGTGCACGCTGATTATTTAAAATGATAACCAAAACCTATCGTACATAGTAGCACATAATAATATTATCCTATAATTCTATGCAGCAAAATACCTTTTATTTTTATATTTTATTTATATTGATATCCTCAAAAATGAGTTTTAGTAAATTAATTATACATTAATAAAATCTACTTTTTTGTTATTTTTACTAATCACGTAGAAAACAATGTTTGTTTTTATTTTTTTTTACTCATAAAATACACAGAAAATGTGTGTTTAAATTAGTATTTATGTAGTATAAGTGTATATTTTTCTTACGTCGTAATGATATATTTTATCGATTATTATTTTGTTTGGTTTCAGAGCTGTTAAGTCATGTGATCTATTAATAGCAAACTCAAAAATTCCATAGCCCAAACAACATGTACTATATATTCTATAATGTGTGTTGACATTGCAAAATAAACCAGTCTTTTCCGTCATTTACTTTTGTCTTGTTTTTTATCAATGAAAATATATTCTTTTTAACACCTTTAGTCATTCATTGTCTCATTGACCAACAACGATCAGTCGGACGAGGGTATACATAAGAGATAAAACGTTACAAACACGCAGAACAATCATTATATAGGTACGCGTCACATTCAACAATGTCACAATATCGCTAGTCTGAATTGTGACTATGATCATCGACAGAACTAAATTAAAAAAGATTTCATTTCAATAATTATTGTTGATAATATTGCAACGAGTTTTTTTCTCCGAAATATTGATTTGTCAGTGAATTGAACCTGGGTGAAATATTTCAACGGGATCTTGACTTGAATATGCTGCTGTTTGCTGCCCCGAAAACTACTGTACACGCCAAAATGGGTAAAGCGTGAAAATAACGCGATTATTCCTAATCGAGTACACCGATAACGAGTCGAATAGTGAACAGAATATGCGAGTTTATAACGGGGCAGGCCGACTAGGTCCGAGCCTGCTCGATTTTTATTTGACCTTTTCGGTTTTTGAAAGTTTGTTTGAAATACATCAGATGTGGTCAAGGTTGGGTAAGGTAGTAAAATGCATTGTCCAGGCTCTGAAACGGTGAAAATCATTTGCAATCGTGCAAAAGGTACAAAGTTCTCACCTAGGACCATCGATATAGTATACGTCAGTCGACATGTTACTGTGAATATTATTAATCGGCCAGTATGTATATTGTATAGTAACCAGTTATCTATATATATAAAAATAAGTGTACATTTTGAATAAATCTTATAGCTCAAGATCCACCGAACCGATTTCGATAAAAATTTCAGTGCATATTAATATTGATATGTAGATGGTTTCTGTGAAGTTTGTACGCTGTGCGATATGTGGTTCCGGAGTTATGGCTTCTTAAGTGCACAATATTAATCACATACGCACGCACGATATTCAACAATTATTGTTTTGCCATTGAGAGATATATACACTCTATGTGGTTATTTTTTATTATTTGTTTCCGTGGCACGCGCATCTATGGCATTAAAAGTTACGTTTTACGTAAAATTACGTACATGTAAAATTAAATTTTTTCTTTCTTTACAGTTATATAAAATTTGTGAAAATTTGTTTTCAGTGCGGTGTTTTTTTCGTCGCATTTTAATATGATTTTGAAATTCATATTGTTTTTTTAGTGACAAAAAGTTTAAAAAAAAAGTTAAAAGTTTTTTAGTTCATTGATAATAAAGAATTTGGAAAAAAATGATTTTCTAGGAAAAATTATATGATTTTTATTGTATATTTGTTTTGGTGCTGCGAAGCGCACAGGGACCGGCTATTCATTATTATAAAACTAACTCTAACTGTACAACCTACGTGCTATTATTTTCGTTTGAAAATTTACGTCGTTTATTTAAGGAATGTGGCTAGGGGACGGAAAAAGAAAGAAGGTCAATAATAAATATCTGATTTAAGAATTTCATTTAGAGAAAGCAATAACTGCACACGAGCGAATCCGGGTTATTCAGCTAGTTTTGTATAATAACTGAAAATAATTTTAGTTCAATGAAATACATAATGCGTAAGGTTTTGGTAGAGGAGTGTAAGCTGAACTTTGTAAGTAAATTATTATTATAAATTATAATATTGAAGCTATAAATTCATTATATGACAATGGGTTAGCAATTTCCTACACGAAACGTCGTCTCACGGAGTAGATTTGTAGAAGCAAATCCTTCCCTGTTATTTCGTATTTTCATGTAATAGCTATAGCGTTGTTAAATGTTTATCGTTCAACGATTCGTATTATAAAACGGTACTTCATCTGGTTGGTACATTGAGGAGATCAATTTTATAATGTCCTGTTGCGTGCCTGGTTTGAAACCAGGAGTAACAATATTAAAATATTTTGGTGTAAAGTTATTTTTAAATGAATATGTTATACTTGAGTAGAATTAAGCTTTATTAATACTTGATAATCGAATCAACATAGAAAAAATATTTTGACAGAGCTTCTGTACTGGATTGCTGGATACGTCTGATTTTGGTGTCGACTCGGAGCCGTTATATAGGTTGCTTGAACTGATCTCCTGCCGGTCTGTCTTTTGTAATAGTTATTGTTTTCGTAGCCCGAAGGTCTCGTGACTGATAGCTATAATTAAGTATAGACGATCACAAACTTTTCCTTATCACTTGTGCGCTTTTTAAAGTTTACAATTGGTTAACCCCTGTGCCAAGATTTTCGGGTTGGACGAAAATAGTATATACAATTAAAGGATTTCATGTGTTGTTTTTGCTAGGTTTAATTGTAGTCAGATATACAGTCTGATTTTAAATTATATAAAAGTAATACGTAGTACATTGCAGTTAGAACAGTTTTCCGAGCAATTAAGAAACACAGTGAAAAAATTGCAAAGAACTTCAACCGAGATCGTCAATCGAACACTGCACCGTCATGCATTTTCATCTCGCACTGTCCTCTTGTTTATTTTTCATGGATACAAAATTTCATAGTCAAATTTTCCAAAGATTTTTTCATTTTTTTTTTTTATTTATGAGTAAACCCCCAGTGGGTATAGATTGCAAGTATAATTAATTTTACATACAATTATATACAATTACAATACGAGTAGAATACATTAGTATTTTTCTATTAAGATTTTCCTTTTATTTTTGTTGTTATATATATCGTAGCGACTCAAAACATATATTTATTATAGATATAAGCATTTAATAAAAATATCATAATTTTAAAAGTATTATTTTTTTTTTGCAAAAGTTAAAAAGTTCAACCAACCTTAATTTGGTTCTACTATTTTATGAGATCATCTTTAGAAATATAAGCTGATCCAACCGACCTCTTTCACTCAAAATGGTTTTTTCGAGAACAATGGTACATTGGTTTCAAGTTTAAAAGACCCATTCCATATACCTCACCCAACCGTGGAGTTTCACTCGACCTAAGAGTTTCATCCAATTTTCTTACTTATATTTTCATTAATCTTTTAATATAATGTTTCAATTACGATGTCCAAAAGTTCATAACAATTAACAATGCTGAGTTCTTGATTAATGGTTCACCATACATTGAATCATGCGTGATTGTGGTTCGAAAACAATATTATAAATTTACACTGCTTATGCGACCAAACGGAGTATCGCTGTCATCAGGGGCGTAGCTATAAATTTTTTTTGGGGTAGGCCCACATAAATCTTCCACTGTTGGACGGAAGTGGGGACTAATCCCAATTTTTGTATTGGCCTCCTATAATCTCAAAGTTATTAATGATTATTTTAATTAATCATTAATAACTTAAGGCAAAGTTTGCTATTCTTATTTATCTGAATACAAGAGTGTCTTACATGATAACTTTTTTATAATTATTAATTACTATACTCGTAACTTACAACATATACGTATTGTCCATTTATAACATATTTTCAAAGTCAAAATTCTACCTTCTTTTCTTTATGATAGCAAACTCATCAACAACAGCCGATGGATTATCAATAAATTGCGCACTTATTTTCCTTTCTATGGAAATCAACGTCAAATCGTTTAGCCTAGGAATTTTTGTAGTTGACCTGAGGTATGTTTTTATTCGTCTCATTTTTGAAATACTTATTTTTCTTTTTAGAGAAAATCTGGGTCTACCAGGCCTACCTTCTGGCTGTCATCGATGACTTAGGTTTGAGTTCTAAATTAGAATATATACGTATCCCGTACATAAAGCACGATATCGGTGCATTATTTACGTAACAACAAACGTCACGCTGTACAAAGTTGCATCGTATACAATCATACATTGTTACAATTTTAATATTTTATACGATGGTACGGCTTGAGTCACTTAACCTCAACCCATTACTCAACGCGATACATGACAAAGTGCGGTGTGCCCTTAATTATATTGCACTAGACTGTTACAGTTATACGCTTGTAGCATCTGCGATTCGATGTACTTAAAAATGTTTTAAGGTTCTAACGGTGATCATAAAAACAATAGATGAAATAACGGAACATGTACTGGTTTATTTTGCTGTGTCAATACATCATAATACATAATAATTATTTTTTTATCAATTACACATCATGGTGTACCGTTTGGACTATGTCATTTTTGAGTTTATGATTTAAGAACTACATAAGTCAACAGCTCTGAAACAAACATAAGACAAATAATATTAATAATTGCCCGGTAAATCAAAAAAAAACTGTTTTACATGACGCATATGTTAAAATAGAGATGCAGAAATATTGTTTTCCTTGTAAGCATTAACAAATATAATTTGTATACGTTTCGAACAAGTGCTTGAAAAATAATTTATTAATATCTTGTTTTTATCGATCATTTTCGAGGAAAATTTGGAAGTTAATTGAGTATAATATTTTTATATTTATACAAAATGATGGTGTGTAATTAATGCAAGTAATATGCTCTACCGTTGAAGTGGAAAAAAAAATTAAAATTTATAACTTATTTCATGTTTATTGAAGTACAGTTTTTTGTTAAGCTGGTAAAAAAAAAAAATGTAAAATTAAGAAAATACGAAATTCTTTTGTTAATTTTACCGATACAACGATGTATAAATATCGTATATTTCAATACTTGTTCACTATAACCAAAAACTAAAAAGCGTCTAATAATAATAATTATGTAGTCGTATTCAATAAAATGTATTCTGATGAAAAGTAATCGAAAATAAATTGAATACAAATTAATAATATAATACAAAAATAATGACTACATATTATAAACGGTTTCGGTTAAAGATCTTTTCGTTCATTTTAAATCGAAACAGATTGTTAAATAACAGCGGTGAGATTAAGATATTACCGCACATGATTCGGTGAATTCGTATTTTAAGCGGCATAATGTAATGGTGTATTAAGATAATTATTGTCTCACCATCGATTGGTTGGTGGCTGGAGCTGCTTTGGCGACGGTGTTGACGGCCTTGGCGGATCGGACCTGTCCGACGACGACGATGTTCATGGATACCTTTTCAGCGCCCATTTTTGATTTTCGATCGGTTTTCGTAAGACGAAGTGAAGGAACTGCAAGCAAAAACGAATAAAATATTAAGTAAGCGTTCTTTAAACATGCCGAATTCGTTACGAACGCGAATGAAGTGAATCAGTGCGCATAGCAACAATAAAGTACTCACCGGAGAATAAAATTGCACAAAAAATGTGTTATGCCTGAATCGTGGTACTCGGCGTACTTTTATACTGCTCTCGCTTCACCCCCGCACACCGGCGATGCAGACGAACCGCAACGTGGCGTGATTTTCGATACGGCAATATTGTAATGACGTCAAGCTCCACATCCACCGCGCTTGTTTCGCTGTTTCCGAGAACACACTAGAACAGAGGTATTCAAACTTTTTCATCCCATGGCTCCTCTGAGTCTTCACAAAATGTTGACGGCTCCCAAATTATAAATGGCAAAAAAATCAATGTTTATATGAATGTATTTTATATTTTATAATTTATATTTTATACTCATTATTTATTTATCATATTAAATATATGAAAAAATTATAAATAAGTAGTTATTATAGAAAAAATTGTGATTCAATATTTTATGTTTAGTCTTAGTAATAAAATATAAATCAATAAAATAATAAATCAATATTAATTAAAGCTATATTTAGCGAATGATTGTTGAAGACAATTCAACGTTTCCCAACCGATGTGCCTCAATGATAATAATAAACGTTTTTCGTAATAATATTTATTGGTTTTGAATTATATGACACGGCTCCCTTCGACAACTCCCGCGACGCCCCTGGGAGCCGCGATGCACAGTTTGAATACCTCTGCACTAGAACATTATGCTATTATACCGTTTACGATTTGCGCAAAAAATATGTTGCGCAGAAGCACGCTTTAAAATTTACCTATTAATTGATTGATTTGTGTATGCGTACTACTCGTTTTTATATTATAATATTATATTGATGAAAATATTTCTTTACCCCTCGAGCATAATATGTTATATTATGATCGGAAGATGGTAAGACTATAACTTATAAGATACTGTTTAGAAATTATCAGGTTCTGATTAAAGTGAGCGATGAATTGGTAGTAAAGAGAAAGGTTTTTTATTTTTTTCAAATTTTAAGAAGTACATCCGTGCCAAAAGCACCACGTAACAACTTTTTAGTCCGGAAACCGTATACAGCTGATGGTATATTCTAAAGGGTGAGGCACTTTTAACTTTTTTCAGTAGTTTTTTGCTCAGCTGTTAAGAAAAAAACCGAGAAAAAATATTTAAGGAGCGTAATTACGATATTAATTAAAACATTTCAAAAGTTGATCTAAATAAACTGAAATTCCACACTTGCCCCTGTTTATGGTGTGAGAGCAAAATCGTATGGGCTCGTGTAGTAGTCATATCGTATAACAATATTACTCTACGACTGCAGTGCACAAGTAAATGTAATTGTATCATATACACTTGCAGTTCGTTTTACTCCTTATAGCGAACAAAGTCATAACGGCTTGTAAATATTTATCATTGTTATGTCACAGTCGTTCGGTTCAAATTGCCATGATCAATTTGCAATGTGTGTAATAGAAATAATCGTCAATTGACATTCTATGTATTTATAATTTCATATTACGTATGTTCGTTGGACTGTAGAAATCGAATGTTTTTAATTTTTAGCAAGACCGATTTAAGTCGACGTTTCCTGACGGGCGGCTTTCTTTTCAGCGACTTTCCCAAAATTACATATAATTTGGACGAAGTATCCAGTATGTTTATACCTATTATTTCTAACAATACATCGTTCAGGAGAGTTTTTATATGATAAAATGAAATATTATAGTAAATATAGAGACGGTGAAACCGATGCAGTAGCTGCACACGTCATATATTAATGATTATAGCGTCTAGAACAGAGGCATTCAAACTGTGCGTCGCGGCTCCCAGGTGCGTCTCGGGAGTTGTCCAAGGGAGCCGCATCATGTCATTGAAAACCAATAAATATCTACAATAATCATTCACTAACACATAGCTTTAATTAATATTGATTTATTATTTTATTGATATATTATATTTACTAAGACTAAACATAAAATATCGGATCACAATTTTTTTCTACAACAACTACTTATTTATACATTTTTCATATATTTAATATGGTAAATAAATAATTAGTATAAAATATAAATTACATTCATATAAACATTGATTTTTTCGTCATTTATAATTTGGGAGCCGTCAACATTTTGTGAACACCCAAAGGAGCCTTGGGATGAAAAAGTTTGAATACCTCTGGTCTAGAACCTAGAGTAAATAGACGACGATGTTATCGAATTAAAACGTCGTCGCGGACGCCGCGTTACGTTCTTGATGTCAACGGTTAGTGTAATAATAGCAGTGACGTCGTGAATAATCACTTTTAATATTTACAACACGACGGTCCCGAGTCGTTCACGCATCGCGCGGACTGAATGATATATAATGATTTATAATTGTTTATTGCGATAAACTGTCGTCGCCGAGTTTTAATTTAAGCTTCTAAGCGAGCATAGCGCTCGCTGTCGTACTGTACACGGCACGGTTCGTGTTTCGGTTGTATTTTTTAATAAATGCAATCTCGCCACTCCGTGCTTACACGAGCACCTAATATCTATATGCGTGTACAATCGTACTGTTCGTTATCTAATATCGCGCTATTTCAGGGGCGGTTATTTTATTTGTTTTTTTTTTCGTCCGCTCGTCGGAATTCGCACCGAGTTCGTTGGCGTGGAAGTCATAATGCCAACGTTCAAACGGTACAGGTACTGTTGAGTACGCTCTACGGGCGTTTTTCGCGAATTTTATCGAGACTACGCTGTACTCCAACAAGTGCAACACATTTCTAGTTAATAATCATAAGGTCGCGTACACACCAGCCTACCCGTCACATCGAAATGATGGTAGTTTCCCGCGTGTAACCTTCAGTATGAAATTCGTATGCATTTGTGTGACAAACCCTGCCATTTGTACGACACTCGAAATCGAGTTGTAATAAAAAAAAGGGGAGAGACGTCACCCCAGCCCTCCCACCACTTGAAATCAACATTTTAGTCAAAACTGATGGATAATCATAAAATCAAAATCAACGAAGGTTACATTTTTAATAATTTTCAACAAATTTCCGAGTTTTTTCAACGGTGGAATATCAGTATATTCATATAATATATTTAATGAGTTAATAATGTATTAAAACATTATTTGTGTTCCTAATAGTTGGTCCAAATGTTTTTTTTTTAATTCCAGCCCTACTATGAATTGAAAACTCAGTTCAATTGTACGTTTCTATTATTTATCAACTGCCCAAGATTAATTTTCCCATAATTATAACAAATGGCATAATATTAAAAATATTAAATAAAATTGAAATTGATTTTCTTTCGTATTTATCATTCTCAAATACCTTTAGTGTACGTATTTTTTAGACTAAATAGTTAACATTTATTGTCAATAATTTATTTTTTAATTCAATGATCAATAATATATTTTTGAGAATTTTTTTCAAACATTGTTATCTGGTGATTCAATTTTGACCATATTTGCTATCTTTAAATTATTTAAATTTATGATTCAAATAAGTATCCGAAAAAAGTTAAACAATCCAAATTACTTGAAATAAATAAAATATTTAAAGAAAATATAAGATTTTTTTAACGTAATTGTAGCGAGGATATTATTTTAACTGCATACTTTTAATTTTTTGATGCATCAGTGCATATTTGGAAATGCATATCTGACGATTTTTTAGTGCAGAAAGTCCTAGCACTAGACTAATAACCAATAGATTTTTTCATGTTCGAATAATAAATTTATTTTAAATTGATTTAAACAGCACAAAAAAACAAGAACAATCCGTATTAATTTGTTTAAAACAGAAAAACCAGGTTTATTTTCCAACTTTTCTACAAACGCATACAGTGTTTACGTTTCGTAATAAATCATGATCACGCGTTTGCTGACGAATACTCATCATGCGTCCGCGATCACGCCACTCGGTCGCCTTAGTTCGGTCGGTTACACCGCGGTGGCGTTTTATAAACACGTGTCCGCGAGTTCGGTTCGAGCATAACACGTCTATTTGCGCTGCATATATTCTTCCGGTAAGTAAACGGAACAAAAACTCGGTCAGGCACGAGTGTAGGGGTTTACGATTTTACTCACTGACGATTTTGTTTTCCACCGGCAGTTATTATTCACTTCACTCCGCGGACGCCGATCATAAACCAAAAATGGGCGCTGAAAAGGTATCCATCGCGAACATCGTCGTCGTCGGACAGGTCCGATCCGCAAAGGCCGTCAAGACCACCGTCGCCAAAGCCACCCCGGCCACCGACCGATCGACGGTGAGCACATAATAACACATATATTATACTGTGTTATACCGTGTACAATCGTTTCGTCGCGAAGTCGGGCGAGCTTTTGCGTACACAGCGGTCTCGTAAATTTATTTTCGTGTTTTACAACCCGTAAATATATTATAAACCCATCGACGACGTTGACTGTTTTGATCGAATTCTATTCAAATGAAACCCCTTTGAAACATTATGAACATTTTATCACAATAAGTCCGTCATCTGTATGCTATTATAGTGTCTACTCCACGCCATGTCGAAACGACTCGAATAGGTGTTGTAATAATGCTTCATTTCTGCCGAACTTTATTTTTAAACACAATCAACGATGGCAAATTACATTACATTAATTGAAACGGAAATTGCTATCAAAATCAAGCGATAGAATGAAAATTGTTTGAACATTATTTAGGTGAACTTTTTATGTTATAATGTCTGTTGGTGGTCGGTAATATCTTGAATTAAAATAATGCTCAATTTTTAATTGAAAAAAAAAACCACAGAATATCGCTCGGGAGCTAAATTGTGTTTATTCTAAAATATTGTTTCTATAAAAAAAAAACTATAATATTAACTATAGGGCTTCTCTTTTCCACTTTAAATATTGGTGTTTTGATTTAATATTTTCTTTTCTTGGCGTAAATGTTGAAGTTATTAATTTTTATTTATAAATATCATCGAAATTATTTTCTACCTTAAAAAATTAATCGGTACTTAAATTTCATGATTAAAATTGTAATCGTTTACTTAAAATAATTGAAATAACTTCTTACGGACGATTTTAAATATTGCATTTAACTCTTGTTTCGTGATAAATGTACGCTTTTGTTCGATCTCAAGTATGTTAAAATCTATATTATTATGTTCTCGCAAGGATTTATAAACGAGCTATCCGAGTTTTTTACCGTCTCGAAATGTATATTATAGCAATTCCTCATCTTTTCTCTCCTAATCCAAAATGTTCAGAAAAAACTTGTCAAAAATGTGTTTGAAAACCATCACGTGAGTCGAAATTCTAATCGAATTGTCACGTTGCAATATTATATTATTTTCAAAACACGGTGTAAAAATGTGTTTTATTCATACTTTAGAGAAGTCGTGTATAATAATAATAAAAAAATAATATCGTGTGAATTAATTTTTTTGAAACCAACCTAAATTAATTACACTCATATAATGTCTTAAGGTTTTTTCAAAACACAAACATTAATAATAATAATTATCACTTGACTAAACTATTGGATTTGTGGTATACAGTCTGTTGGAACAATAATAATACATTCGGTGTTCGAAAATAGAAAACACATATGATCTCATTGTAATAGTTCTATAACATCATTAATTATTATATTATTTTTAACTGATTCAACAACATTGTTCTCGAAAACGAATTTAATTACAACTTTCAATTGCTCCGCGCGTTGAAGTAATGATAAAATACATCTATTTTTCGCGATTGTTATAACTCGTTTGAGCAAAACTAATGATAATGAGCAAAACGCGTTTGGGCCATAATTAAACGAACAATTAGTATTGCGAGGAGGCTGCCGTATAATAAAATCCAAGAGTTTTGGAGTTATTAAACGTAGAAATTAATTGTGCGCGTTCAATAATTATTGTTTTAAGTTTCAAACAAACATTACACTTTTTATCATTCATCAAAAGTATATTTGCATATTTTGCGGTGAGTGGTTTGCACGGGCCACCCCCTTACGACCACGGCACTAAATTGTTGCGTTCGACTAACTATTTGCCCATGCGCGTGATGGCTTACATGCGTTTTCACCTGCAGTGTGTATCATCATAATAATTATAATAACGAGAAAACCGCGAACGCGAGTGGTCCGATGACAAAGACCCCAATGAAAATGCAAAACGTTGAGAGCAAAAATATTACACGGTCGTGTGTATTATTGTTACAATGTTGTACGGACAATAATAATAATTACTGCAGCAGTTGCGACCGACGCATTATTATGTTTAATCAGAATACGAGACAGGCACGGTAAGTACAAATATCGATTGTTGTTCGCGGCGCATTATGACGAATATGCAACTCCGTCTGTTGCAACTGCTGCAGATGTGATGAAAACCAAAATTAACGAAGTCGTCAAATTAGGTCCCAGACACGTTCAGCGATCGTACCCACCACGTGAAATTACAGTCATAAAAATTATTATTATTATTATTATAATAATTGTTATTTCAATATTAAACGCGTGCTTTATTTTAAACTCAAGGCGGTGTAAATCGGTGCAAGCACGACGCACCCATTCACCGAATTAACCGCCAAGACTGAAGTCAGCTATTTACGTCAGTAACGATTGAACATTTTTGAAAAAAAAAACCTGATTAATCGTGAGGATATAATATAATAATAATAAAATAATATAATATACGAAAGGATATTCGTTAGCGATTGTAATGTTTTAATTTTCGTGATGATGTAATTCGTTTTGTTCCTGGGCGCTGGGTCATACTCGTCTCGCGATCCTGTTGAACTTCTTTTTGACGAGGAACATAGAGGTAAGGTATCTTTAGATGAGTAAGATTTGTAAAACGAACACATTATGGTATAGATTAAGTATAAATTAAAAACAGTTTATTTATTTTATGTCAGTTTTAATTCTACGCATTGCTGCGATTCAAGTCGGACTTTAATTGATTTTAATCTTGAGAAAAACCGCTCAATTGACATCGAAGTAGACCGAATATGGTACTCAGATGTACGCATTATCTTTGCGTACACCCTATTCCGATGATATGTTTATAGTCTTGTCTTACGACATTTCGTTTAACCGCACCAAAACAATGCTTTAGCCATGCCACTGTCTGAGACTGGTAGTTGACCCTACGAATCTAAAATAAAGATTTTTTCTATTGGGTCTTGCGATGATCAGGACTCAGGAATCACTAACAGTATCCGTCCATCAAACGTCAGGATTCTCGCCTGAGCGGCGGCGAAAATTCCTGCCCAAGCCGCATATTACACAAAACCGCGGTGCAGTAGAAGTGCAATGCTCGAAGCCCAAACGACTTCTGTGGTACAGGAAATCAGTCGATCGCTGCACTCAAGGCTGTTCGTACGAGTGAAAATATAATCTCTTTCGTGTTCAGAGTATCGAACTTTTGATTTTTGGATGGCCGAAGTACACGTCTCGCGATTTCCGGTTCGAGTGCGCCATAATAAAAAGCTAGAAGTTATTATTTATGGTTTCCGTTGAATTATTTATCGTACACGTGACGTTACGGTTTACATTCGTCCGCGTAAATCCTTGTTTCGTTTTGTTCGGCTTTAAGTGACAATATTTACAGTCGTGCAGTCGTCGAACACGCGGAATCCGCGAAAAAGGCCACTCTTCGTAGTGGTGGTCAGGAAACAGTGCAACGACTGCATAACGACAGCGGTTCTCAAAATTGTTGGTTCACGGAGATGTTAAAAAAAATCCAATATGGAGCCTCATGAACCTGGAATGCCAATCTTAAACCATAACTCATAAAAAATGACTTTCCAACGATTTGCTTTTTAATTTGTTTCTTTACAATATTTTTTGTGTACCACGCATATTGGTAAATAAAAAATATTTCATTTAATTTAATTAAAAAAAAAAATCTTTTTTAACATTTTCCTAGTGATAGTTATAAGTTGTTATGAAAATAATATGATTTTGATTTTTTTTTTCATTTAACAGCTCTCAAGTCCACTTAAACAATCTATGTAAATGCTACAATATCTTACTAATAATAATGTTTGAGCTTGATTTAATTAGGTTACGTGTCCACGGAGTCTCTAGATTACTCTCGCTTAGGCTGCGCTGAGCATATTATATATATAAAGCAACATCTTAGAGAACTACGATAATATTACGGCTAGCCGAGTGAAAATGTAACATTTTTGCGCATATTATTCACTTGAACGCCGAATGGAAGATGCGACTGAAACCTGTACCGTTTTGTCGCATTACACAAAACTTAACAAACAAACCAACATGATGAGGACCGCGATAAATGTTCCGTTGTTTTTTCACTTTTTACTAAACCCTAGAATTTGTAAAAATCGTTTTTTTCGAGTTTGATCAGTTTTTAAGAAAAACAGTCATCACAGAAAACGTGTATCGAACAAAACTCTTTAGAAACTACATATGTACAATTACGTATTATTATTGTCTTAATCGCAGCAGTATTCATTTCATCACTAGCAAAATTATCAAACGATTATATTTTCGAGTTCAAGGTAAATTCTCCGTAGTGTTCAATGCGTGTACTTAAACGACGGTTTTGATCGTTTCGTACACGCAGACTTTGTGTTGAAACTATAACTATTTCTCGACTCGACTTGTTAATACTATAAAAGATCGCATAATACCCCCGGCTTGATTATTTATGACTGAATCGCATTTCGATCAAGAAATCGTCTCGAGACGGTTATTTACAAAACGATAAGGTACATTGTACATAGTACATGTATTGTCCGTTTGACATTTGCTATTATATTAAATACTTAAAACACTCAACACAGTCGCTGTCTATAGATGAATAGGAAACGACAATATAACAGTGCATGTTTATATTATACTGCATGGTTTCAATGATTTTTCCAATTATTCGACAGCATTATGGTGCATTGTTGAACGACGTACGCGATTATCCTATATCCGTCGAGTCGAAAACGGTTTTTCAGTAAAGTGTTATCGTAGCACTATAACTGCAATACGTAATACACGATTTGAACTCTCGATTAAAAAAGAGCGTCGGTAAGGTTATTTTTTTTTTTAGCTTGAATGCTAAAACCTGATGTAAAAACTTGATTATTTTACAAGAAGAAATATTAAAAACGTCCGACATATATTGTACTCACGAAGAGTAAAAATAATAATTATTATTCTGCATGTAACAAAAGTTTTCATTATTTTTTTTCGTCTGCAATAAAAAACTAGATTCAACCGTGCAAGTGTATACAACACATACATATTATTATGTGTGTACATTTGTATACGTCCATTATACAATTAACGCCAGGGACTGTTCTTTCGACGCTTCCGGAATTTTTTCAAACAAAATGAAATACAAAACTTTGAAAGCTCACGGTAATTTATGGTACGCACGCAGATAATGGAAATAAACTGTAGCAGTTACTATATATTACGCTAACGGTGTATAACATGACAACGGTATACACACGCCCTTGTAGTCCGACTAGTGTAAACGCGCGCTTACACCGCGGTCTGTGTTTCGCTCGTTGATTTGTAATATTATATTTTAATCGGACGTCGTACCCGTTTCGGGGGGGAGGGGGCATCAGAACAGCAGCTCGACGAATTAAACGAAACACAATATTTAAACGCGAACAAACGCGTTTGCGGTTAAACGGTTCGGACGTTTTATCCGCGTAAGGAAACCGGACTAAAGTTGCCGGACTCGTCAAAAGTCATCTACATACACTCTTGTGTTTAAAGTTATTAGTTTGTAATCGTGTTCAGCGCAATAGTATAACAATCACGAAAGTACGGATTAGAGGTGTTAATATTTGACCGCGGAAACGCTAAGTCTAGTATTTTGTCGTAGCAAATATTGTTACACAATCAGCACGATCGATTTGCACGAGTTTTAGTTGCATAACAATTACAGCGATGATAGCATACGATCGAGTGACATTTTTTGTTTTAAACATTTCCGTCCTCGTTATTTTTTTATAACAATACTGGGCAAGCTCAAACTACATTATTTTCAAACACTCAGACATTTTAGGTACACACAATATTTTTTTATTTCAACAAAGTTGACATGTCCTTTTAAATACATAATAGGACGCACGAGAACATTTAAATTGGCTTCTTCAAGTCCTCTGTCGGTTATGACGAGCATACGATTTTTTTTATTGTAACGCTAACAATCGGTATTGAAAATTTCAAAAAAATAAATTACAATATTACATCTATGCTGAGGTAATAAAAGTTCGTAAGAATATATTATCATATATTATCGTGTTGTTTTCGTGCGTACTGTTTAGTGTTTTAGACGATATGATCATGCGCTTTCGACTAGAGTTGAAGATCATATTGTGTTCCGACTCGATCGTCTTGACTTCTATATTTTGGTTTATCGCCGGCGATTTGAAGGTAAATCATCGACGACGACGACGACGCACGGTACAGCCTGAGTCATTATCGGTCGCCCAACCACTTTCTCATTTCTTCTTGGAAAACGCTCACACGCGCGCACACGTTCGAGTGCATATACGAAGGATTTTGCGGCCACCGGCTGCGTGTGTATAGCCGGATTTTCTTGGGGGTTTTTTTTTTTCACGGTCAATTGGTCTACTGGCCCTTTTCCGGAAACGACGACTATACTCGATGTGCTGCGGTTATTTTTTGCCCTCTCTCTCTCTCCGTTTGTTCCTCTCTCTCTATATTTGTCCCTCTCTCTTTCTCTATATCTGTCCCTCTCGCGCCCCTCCGCACTGTTGCCGTATACAGGATAATATATTATATAGTTTATCTAGCGGGGTCGGACGTCGCGCGGGGAGTCTTGACGGGAAACAGCGTGAGGCGGGCTACTTATTGGAATTTCAGATTTGACAGGTCTATATTATGAACGCCGAAACGATTGTTTCTTTTCTTGTTTGCGACGAGGCGGGGCTGTTCATCGAACTGCGGGGCGAGGGAAAAGCTAAAACGACTGCCCTTTGTTCGATCGTCCCACACGGCGCTACACACGCACGCACACACGCGTAAACATAAATACGCAATGTATATATTGTGTACGGTACATAGATGTGTGTTTGCGTGCGCGTCGCGTAGCCGGGAGAATCCAATTCGCCGGCGAAATACCCACCACCACCGCCGCCGCCGCTAACACCCGAGGAATTCGCCGCGACAGATACGTTATTATTCACAAACGTCGTCGTGTCTCCACTCTTGTCCTCCTCCCTCATCACCGTGTCACCCCCGTTGCACTCCCTCGCTTTGCCTCGCTGTATCCACGCTGCGACGCTTGTGTTTTACACGACTTCGATATTGAAAAATGTAAAACATCTCCTCGCCCACGAAAACCGTCGGCGCGGAACGGACAATCTCGGTTTGTTATATATTATTATATTATTTTATATTGTATACCTTTATTTATAATAATATTATATTACATGCCTGTATCTGCAGTATTTAAATATATATGTATGTATTTATTCAAATATCCGACCCGCTGCACGCAGTATTTCGAAATAATTAAAAAATCGCGCATACATTACACCAATAACGATGTAATATTCATTGTTCGCGGAACGGCGCGTTGGCGAATAGTTAATTCTCCAGTGGCAGAACTGATGATCGGGTGGATTTGCGGTGTTCATCAACGAACATACGCACTGCACGCGTAATATATGTATAGATGCGTTCTCGTTATAGAACGCACGTCAATATCGTTATTGACATATCTGTTGTTTCGACAAAATTGCGTACAGACATTCTTTTTTTCCCGATACCCCCTCGTATATACACGCAGCGCTTGTCACGTTATCAAGAGAAATCATATGCGGATAACGGATATACGATGATGATGATAATAATAATAATATATCGTTTGACTTATTTTTTTACGAAGCAATAAAAATGTTTTACACATTTTTTTTGTCTTCTCCGCCCGTCGTAATAAGACGAATTTATTTATGTGTTTCCCCTCGAAAGCACGCGTGCGTGATGAATGCATATTGATATCGATGTAATCGCAGAGCAGAGCCGTGATTTTTACATACACGAGACAATATTGGAACGAATAAAGATAATGCGCTTTATTTCGCATTTCGTTTCCGATGCCGCGCGGTGTCATTTGTTGATACCATGAATTACAATTTATCGTGACGTGCCGCGGATCACTGAACTAGCTAGCTGCGTTGATGAAATAAAAAATGTAGCCCGCATGGCCGTTTTGAAACAGTGCAAGGTGCTCTGTGCCATTATGTAAAGAACACACATTAGCCCTATGTAGTTTGTGCAATGGAAACAACGAAGATTTAGATGATTAGTTTGTTTAAGTTTGTAAAAATAATTCATGCATATATTTTAAACAGTTTATAAAATTACAATTCACAAAATATTACATTTATGGTAAAATATACTAGGTGAGCGAATCGCTCTACGCGCGAGTAACGGTGTTCAAATTATACACGCGACCAATGACGGGTTAAAAATGTGATTTTCGAAAAATCCTTTCTCAGTGTACCTATACGCATAGTATTATTCTAACGGGGACGAATAGTTTCAAACCAATCGGTATGGTAGTTTCGGCTGTACTGTACTAAGCTGATCAGTTGGCGACTGAGTGGTATTTGTGTGCAGTAGAAGTCACTACAACGAGCATATTTCAGAACTGCAAGATACTGCTTACCACGAGCAAAACGCTAGGTTCTGACAGGAGCTCATACGATTAGTATGTTAAAATATACGTTTTCAACGGCCGCAGAGGTGTAGGAAGACTTGCTGGCGCCCCTGAAAAACTTAGAATAAAGCGCATTTTTAGTAATTTAAAAATTGACGTGATCATATTTTGTTTTTTCAGAATACAATTTTTACAACCTTATGTTGTATTATTAATATTATATACTTATTGTTAAAATTTAAATTTTATATTTTAAAAGAAATATTATTTGCTTAAAAGCTGGGAAATTGAAAATTTATCGATATGAATGTTTTCTGACAAATTCATATTCCATGGATACAAATGAAATTCAATAAAAGGTAGAATAGAAATATCACTTTCATAGTAAGATTTTGTGCTTCTTTACAATCTGCGCCCCCTGGCTACGCCACTGACAACGACTAATCAACGAGTTGTATGTATAGTATAACAAGATATCGACTATAACGAGTAAAATGCACCGAGTTACATAATAATTCTTTATTTTTGAACAAAGCATTTATTTATATACATATACCGTGGTATAATAAATATTTAGGTTAACCTACTCATCGTTATATTTTTCTTATGTAAATTATATTGTGTATTTAATAGTTCACATAAAAACATATATTCACTTAATCAGATATTTTACCATTGACGATGGTAATTTTGTGGTTATTATTATGAAAAATTAAAAATACAAATAGGATTAAAATGCAGAATTAATCTCGATTTCATAAAACTAAAATAAAATAATCCGTTTTTTGTGTAATTCTCGCTTAGAATTTACAACGAGCACTCGTATTAAAATTACGAAAGCTCGCCTTAACCATATACAACGATTGACGGGTTACAACGAGAAAAACTCGCTGGCCGTTGAAACTCGTTGTAACTGTACGTGATGTATAGAATTATATAGCCGCAGACGATTTTGAAATGCTGCTAACTTTCTCCAAAGCAAAGAAACACAAATGACTATAATCCGTAACACTTCGTGGATCGGAGATCGACCGAGATAAGTTGTAACATTTGTCTCAGAGGATTTTCCGATAGACGAAGAAACACTGTCTAAGCCTCGCCCGGGTGAACAGCCATGATCAATTCGTTAATTTTGCGTTCGGGTTACATCGAA